>JAWZYV010004976.1:0-335864 GCA_038373885.1 Cheiracanthium punctorium
ATTGCAGGGCTCCAGTTTGGGAATGTCACTCACTAGTAAGCTGCAGCAAGAAATCATTTGCCGATAGTGTTCCATTTCATTAGGGTTCAGGTTTAGATCTTCTATCTTCAGAAGACTGCTGTTCAGGTTGAGCATTTTCGATACCAAGTCAAGAAAACTTCTTTGAAGACGGGAAGGTCTGTCGCGAAATTTATCATAGAAGCTCGTATATGACAACAAGGCGCCGTATCGTACTACTTGATGCAGTGAACGAGAATCTATTTCTTCTACTGCAACCTGTATTAAAGTTTTCATTGTAGTGGTTCTGATCAGAAAAGGCAAACGGCAGCCACCAATTAACAGTTTTTCCTTATAGGCGTGGTGTAGGAAGTATCCAAGGATGGCGTGCTTTTCCGCACCTTGTAAGGATGGACACATCTGTGATAAACGATCTAGCGTGTGAAATGTTCCGCATCTTCTTTCAGAGAAAAGCACTAGCAAATCATCTTCATACATATATCTTAAGACCAACCCTACACACTGACTATTTTCAAACTTTGACCAAAACATTCTTTCAAGTAAGAAAAACAATGCTTTTTGAGAAAATGCTGTTGCGGAGCGAGTCTCATAACCATGATATTGTTGCCTGTACTCTGTGTATAAGTTAATAAAATCGCATACTTCTGAAGGTTGTAAGGTAAGCCCTGTATGGTTGTCAATAAATCCGTTAATTCTGTATTTTATATTAAGTATTTCACTATTCATGTCTTTTTTTTTTTAAAGTGTATAACTATGGATTCAACTTTGGTTTGAAAATCTACTCCTAAACGACTAATAATAATGATATAATAAAAAATTTATTTAATTGTTGAATGATTAAATCGTTGGCAATAAGGTGTGACAATGTATGTTTGTTTATGTAATTGGATTTGGTTTTATCGCACCAGAGATAAAAAGTTACTGGTTTAAAATCATTAAGTTTCGTTTATTGTTGTAACTCAGGTGCAACAATAAGATACTCAATGCTGCTGTATCAGAAGTGTTTACGGTAGTAAAACTTGAAAACTTACTATGTGGTCCCGGGCCGTCTTTGTAGGGGTCCGTCTCGAAAGTGTGCTACATACAACTAGCATTTTGGCATGAGGAAATATTATTTTTACTTTCCGAACATATACCATGTAAGGAAAGCATTGTAATCATGAAAAACTTCGAGATTTTGGTGTATTGACACGTTTTGAGGTCTTCTGAATTCATTTATGCTGTTTTTACGAGATGTATGTGTGTATGTGTGTTTGTGTGTATTGTGAGTGAACACGATAGCTCCTAAACGTGGCATTCGATTGAGCTCAAATTGGGTATATATGTTATAAACCACCATCGCAAGATCGATATTGATTTTGGTGTGTATAGGACTTATAGTCTTTCTACATGGCTACGACAAAGATTTCTTTCATATTATGGCCTATGGAGGAAAATTTTGGAAAGTGCGCTGGCGTTTAAACGGTACATTCGATTGAGCTCAAATTGGGTATATATGTTATAAACCACCATTGTAAGATCGGTATTGATTTTGGTGTGTATAGGACTTATAGTTCTTCTACAGGGCTGCGACAAAGATTTCTTTTACATTATGGCCTATGGGGAGAAATTCTTGAAAGTGCGCTAGCGTTTAAACGGTGCATTCGATTGAGCTTCAATTTGGTATATATGTTTGAATTATTCATCGATTAAAATTTATTTAAATGCTTGGTAATGATCTTATTCGTAAGTGTTCGGAAAGTCGAGTGGAGTCACTCCAGATTTTTTTTAGTGTGCAATGCAGCAAGCGGTGATTTTTGAAGCAATCTATTTTTTTTTATGAATTAAAAATAGCACTAATATACAATCGCTTTCAACATCAGTCGCAGTCTTTAAAAGTGTAATAAGGTTAAATGAGTCTCAGTCGTAAAAATTCTGCAATTTATGTATGATTTAATGATTTACCTTAAAATACATTAATAAAAATTTATTCAAACATGATTTTGCTTTATTTTTTGAATAAATTTTCAAGATAGGTCAGTAATTTACATATAGATAAAGAACGGAATTTTTTTGCTAAATGCTTATATATTTATGCAGTCGACAGAATGTCAAACAGTTCACATTAAATTGAAGTAGAATATTATTTTCATCAGAATTAATGTATAAACTTAATTATCATTTTCTGAATGTAGTTTAAATTTTTTTCATTTCTAACGAATTCGTTGAATATTACGCATTCAATCATATCTCTATGTGCACAACAATACAACCAATGCGCCATAATGCTACTGAAAATAAGTTATTTATTTATTTTACATTTTTAAGTATTACTTCAAATATAATCAGCATCATACAGTTAAAAAACGCTGTGAAATGCCTGAAGTTATTATTTGGTTTTCAAGAACAGAAGAATAAGTTTAGTTACTACTATTACAAACACAAACACACAGAAATTATACATCTGTCGCTACATATAACAAGAAGAGATGTGCCGGCACAGCCAGCTGTCGTAAAAAAAAGGGGTCTCTAGATCTGTGGCACGCGATGAACGTTTCGATCGTCCGCCATCTTGCTGGTAGTTAAGTAGAGCGATGGCAACGGCGGCCCTTTGGCTGCCCTTTGGCTTTGGGCTGGGCCCTTTGGCTGCCCTTTGGCCTCACATTACTTCCTTATACGTAGTATAAGGAAGTAATGTGATCCCGAAAAATTTTGGGGGCCAAATTTCGACAAAAAAACCGATTTTGACTACCTCTAAATTTAATTTAAAAATTTTTTTCGATGCATCTCATCGTAGGCTAGCATGCACGATCATATTAACGCGTCTGCAACTCATTTTGACCAGCGGCGAGTCTATTGTGGCCAGTTTTTCCATGCCGTCTGTACGTACGTACGTACGTATGTATGTAACTCGCATATCTCAAAAACTATTGGTCGTAGAATGTTGAGATTTGATATTTAGGATTGTTCTATGATCTAGTTGTGCACCTCCCCTTTTGGTCGCAATCGAATGGATAGTTTATGTACAGGACCGCCCAAAAGATTCGAAATACATTACGCTCTATGGGCCGAAATTCATTAAACTCGCCTAACTCAAAAACTATTAGGCGTAGAATGTCGAAACTTCATATTTTGGATAGTTGTAACATCTAATTGTGCACCTCCCCTTTTGGTTCCATTCGACTGGATAGTTTATCTACAGGACCGCCCAAAAGATTCGAAATACATTACGCTCTATGGGCCGAAATTCATTAAACTCGCATATCTCAAAAACTATTAGGCGTAGAATGTTGAAACTTTATATTTAGGATTGTTGTAACATCTAGTTGTGCACCTCCCCTTTCGGTTCCATTCGACTGGATAGTTTATCTACAGGACCGCCCAAAAGATTCGAAATACATTACGCTCTATGGAGCGAAATTCGTTAAACTCGCATATCTCAAAACCTATTAGGCGTAGAATGTCGAAACTTCATATTTTGGATTGTTGTAACATCTAGTTGTGCACCTCCCTTTTTGGTTCTTACTTAACTTCTTTGGTTTAACTTAATCATGCGATAGTTTTATTTTTGAAAAACATGATTTAATTCGAATTTTTTTGCAGTATAATCCCTTATGGCAAACATTGAAAATGCTCTTCGCTATTTTTAAGGCAAAAATTAACAAGCCCAACCAAGTTTTTAGATCGTAACATTGTTGGTTTTTTTCACGAGATTTTATTAGTTATGAGCTGCTTTAACTCAACGATACCTCAACATTGCACAGTGGTTATGTCACAGGGAACGGTAGACGGGCGAAGTGTGAAGGTCTCGGGTTTGGGTCCCATCGCGCGTTCGTCGACCCAACCGGAGTTTTCCGTGGTTTTCTCCGAAACTTAGCGTAAATATGGGTAAGGACCCCTTAGAAAGACCCGCACGGAGGGCACTTCCCCCTTGTGCTGTCTTTCTGACGTGGATTTAGTTGGCGGTTTTTGAGCCAAGCACACAAATCCGAAATACATGTTCACAAACAAACAAAATGTTTGCAGGACTTCTCTGGAAAACCCTGTCTTTGAGATCACACACACACACAAAATCTAACGGTGTGAGGAATAATTATGGAATGATACTATAAAAAATTTTGGGTGAAATTAAATTATGTTTTCCAAAAATAAAATTATCACAGGATTAAGTAACATTGTGCATCTTCATTCCTGTGTTACCTCAACATAAAGTTCTAACTGTCCAACAATGTTGGAAATTGTTTCCCTCACTTCAACAAAGTTAAAAACAGTTTCACTTCAGTGCTAGAATAGTTCCCACATTCTTCAGATTTAAGGGTAATAAGACTAGGTCCACATGGCATATCGCACATGCAATGTTGAGCTGAGCGAATTTCGTTCAGGTATCTCTACCTCAAGTTGAATTTTTTTCGCTGATTATTCCTCGATGGTATTTTCTTTTTTTTTTTTTAAGTGATCTTGACCTTGATCAATGTCATACGTGTTCAATGAGCGCGCGGAGCGAGTAAATGAGAAACAGAATAATTCTTCTGTAATATCTCCACTGAAAGCCAATGCCAACAGGTTTTTAGGTGATTATTCCTCGCTGGCATTTTCTTTTCTTTTTTTGAGTGATCAGTATCGTGACCTTGACCAATGTCATAGGTTCAATGAGCGCGCGGAGCAAGTAAATGAGAAACAGAATAATTCTTCTATAATATCTCCATTGAAAGTCAATGGCAGCAGGTTTTTCGGTGATTATTCCTCGATGGTATTTTCCTTTTTTTAAAGTGATCAGCATCGTGACCTTGACCAATGTCATAGGTTCAATGAGCGCGCGGATCGAGTAAATGAGAAACGGAATAAATCTTCTATAATATCTCCACTGAAAGTTGATGGCAGCAGGTTTGTTGGTGATTACTCCTCCGTGGAGAACCCGATTCGTTTGATTTCAGATTTATGCCTTGCCACCATTGGTACCTATACCCATGCCAAATTTGAACTAAATCGGTCAGGCGGTTTAGAAGGAGAAGCGTTTACATTGAAATGCCTGAGTGTAGTGTAAGAGCTTCGCTCACTTCAAAAAAAAAAAAAATAAAAATAAATAAATAAATAAAATAAAAAATAAAAAATTGTTCTCTTTTAAACTGATCACGCTGCATAAATATCGTGAAATGTGTAAAAATATTATTTCGCATTTATAACGGGCAAACAAATAAAGTCTAATTACTCCGTAAAATCGTGCATCGTTAACCCATTTATGCCTAGCGTCCCTTTATTGGGACGGCAGTTTCGCTATCATTCGAAAACGTTATTTATTTTTCCTAGCCTTTATTCGCGAGTATTGAACCTCAATTTCACAAAATATTTTAATATGGCCAAGTAGGATGTTGACATTTCAATTTTCATACATAACGATTTTAAATGAAATCATCCCTTATTCAAAAAGTTGACATCAGAAATTTATCAATTACTGCTGGTGTTAGCAAAAATCGAAGAAAGTCGCAAAAATATCCAGGCACGAATGGGTTAAAGGTACCAACTAAATCTTTTTTGTCTAAGTTTGGAAAATGCAACGGAAGTTTGAAGAACTCTTACAGTTACTTCATTTAATCCGATTCAACTACAGTTACGCTGATCCCTGGCTGACTGACTCCCTGATTCTGTAGCAGTTCCGGGCAGCCACTTCAAGAAAACACTTTTACCACCATCACTCCAAAAATATTAAAAGGTTAAGCACAAAAAGCGCTGTAACATCTATACCGTTTCTACGACCAGCTTGAAATTTTTTAAAATTATGCATGAAAATATAGAAAACAACTTTAAATTATGCATAAAAATATAGAAATCTGAAAATCCACAAATTTCCTAATTTTTAAGCGATTATTTTTTTTTTTTTTTGCTATTTTCAGTTCCATTTTTTCCCCTAGAGTTAAAAAAAAAAAAAGTGAATCATTTGCGTGACAAAATTACGAGCCACAAGTGACAATGACGACATACTGAACACGTTCACCAGTTTTTGAAGGGAAAATTACGATCCGAATTCGCTTATAAAATAGTTTTTCAAGATTACGCAGTTTTTTTCCCCCTCTGCATGAAACATTGATATAAGAGGGTTGTTTACGCAAAGCGAAATCGTTCGAATGCTAAAAGTTCCCGCACGTTTCAGAAGAGCATGAAATTCGATTTCGGTATATAATAATAATTGAACAGAAAGTTATTTATTTTAAGTGGGCGAAGATTAAATATATTGAGTGTATAGGCATATTTTTGTCGAATGTTTTATTCTAGCGCCCGTTGTAATTGCCTCCATAACGGGCTCCGACTTCTAGTAATAAAGATAATTGATGCCACCTCCTCGTATTCATATCTTTTTGATTTGTCCAAATTTAGTTTTGGAGTAACGTCCTCCTCCCTTTCTTTTCTCTTTGAACAGGGGCGCTGCATACCGATGAAATTAGACGACAAAGAAGAAGAAGAAGACGACGATAAAGATGACGAAAACGGTTCGGAAGACGAAGATGAAGAAAAAGAAGAGGAAGAAGAACCGGAGATTTTAGAGGCTATTGTGGAAACGCAAGTGCCCATTCTGAGAAGCATATCTGAAGACAAAGGTACACATTACGCTCCCAAAAATTTATTCCCTTTCGAGTTCACCCTTTGAGGCGCAACCCTTTCTCAATGCTGAAAAAAGGGCAGTCGTTGCCATCGCTCGACTTAACTACCAGCAAGATGGTGGACGATCGAAACGTTCATCGCGTGCCACAGATCTGGAGATCCTTTTTTTACGCAGCTGGCTCTGCCCGCGCACAGCCAGCTGTCGTCAAAAAAGGGTCTCTAGATCTGTGGCATGCAATGAACGTTACGATCGTCCGCCATCTTGCTGGTAGTTAAGTCGAGTGATGGCAACGGTTGCCCTTTTCTCAGCATTGGGCAATCTATCCAGCTGTTCTCGCGTTCTTCCATTTTTCAGCAGATGTCAGTACTGTCAAAAATAATCGTGACCATTTTTTTACGGGAAATGAGGTGCTAAAAAGTAAAGGATTCTCGTGGAGCTATGTCACCCGCCACTATTTTTATAGCAATCAAATCTATTCTTCGTGACTGGCAACAGTCAAAACATCAGAGTTTTGTGTTTCCAGAGCGGGAACACTGCGCGTTAAAGGGTTAAAACTTTTCCCTTTGTTGTCTCTTTGGCCCTCAATGTATCTGCATAAATAATTAGTGAGGATACCAAAATTTGGTGCAATATTATCTGTAACGCTATATGCATTTCTGAGACAACGATATTATACAGGGTGTTCCAAATAAGTGGAAATACGCTTTAGAGATAAATGGAAAATATAATTTGAAAAAAATATCAAACTACTGTAGGAAAAAAAGACTGTGTAAAAAAAAGAAAGAATCGTCTCGTTAGTGTTTAAAAAAATACACTTTTTTAAATTCTTATACGAGTCCTGTACGAAAATATTACTAATTAGTAAAATGTGCCCCATACATTAATGAGATGATGGACAAAATTTCAGCCTTTCATCACGAAATGTCTCAGAGATACCTTTAAATAAAGATGATCGGTGGCTACACATGATTTTGAATGCAAACATTTATTGCTAAAGTGAAAAAAAAAAAAATATTTTCTTTCGTGATTTCAGTACAAAATCCTGGAATGCTATCATTCCACATGATTTTTTCCCTTCGAGAGCCATTGAAAAGTGGTCTTAAGTCGGCATATATTTATTTTCATATCTCTGACACTTTTTAGAATATAATTCTCAAATTTTGTCCATCACCTCATTAGTATATGGGGCACATTTTACTAACTGGGAATTTTTTTGTACGGTCGGATATTATTCAAATTTAATAAAAGCATTTCTTTTGGAAAATTAAAGACAGGAGTTTTTTTGTAGTGTAATCATTTTTTATACGTTAATTTTGGACATTTTTTAAATTGACAATGTCCAGTTAGCTCTAATAGATAAAGAATAAAAGCGTGTTACTAACTTTTTAGAACACCCTAGCCATTTTGACTTGTGTTATGAATTTAGATACC
The DNA here is from genome assembly GCA_038373885.1 of Cheiracanthium punctorium. NCBI lineage: Eukaryota > Metazoa > Arthropoda > Arachnida > Araneae > Cheiracanthiidae > Cheiracanthium > Cheiracanthium punctorium. The sequence goes on from JAWZYV010004976.1 coordinate 8,027, forward strand.
TATGTTTTTAAAATTTAGATATGTTATTATCTACTATGAGTACGTCGGGATGGGATTTTTCCCCCAAAAACTATTTTACAAATTATTTTGCTTTGATAAAAGGTTGAAACTTTAAAAATAATTTCGCGAAGTATTTATTTCAAAAGTATCATACTGCTTATCATTATTAAAATGTTTGTTTTATACGCAAATTAAAATAATAGTTAAAAGGTCAAATTCCTCCCTGGTACTGGGTGGCCCAGCGGGTAATGTTTGAAACAAAGTCCAATAGATGGCGCGAGGTGCACGTGAAGGAAGCCAAACTTGGTGCGCATGCTCCGGTGAGTGGGCAATTGTAAATGTGATGCTCCTTCAGTCTGCGATGCGCTTTAGCGTGTGATTCTCGTTAGTAAAAATGAACAAATATTCGACGGATGTTCGCGTCTTTATTGTGCTACAAATGGCCAGATGTGATGAAAATGTGAAGGCAGTTCAACGAGCATGGCAGGCGAAGTTCCATAACAAGAATTGGCCAAGCAATAAGACTATGGAAAGGTGAGTCATTTTGTGCGTTTTATGGTACAAATGTTTTCCTTTTTGCTTCCATGTTTGTTCTGAAAAATGTGTTTCAATCCTCTTTCCTGTAGACTGTATGCCAAGTTCAAACGTATTGGATCGGTGGAAGACGATAAAAAAGCTATGGCTACAGCCACTGCGACTGTGGTCACAGACGGTTCAAAACAGGTCGTCGACGACTTTTTCGCTGCCGATCCGAGCCGATCTGTAAGGAGAGCTGAGAGCAGCAGAAATGTTGGGAATAAAGCGTACATCACTTCAGCGAATAATGAAAGAGCTCCAATTGTCGCCTTACAAAATTCAAGTAACCCAACCTCTCAACGAAGACCATACACAAAGACGATCCGAGTTTGCACAGCTTATGCTTGAAAAACTTCAAACAGGTGAAATCGATGTAAAGAAAATTTGGTTTTCAGATGAGGCCTACTTCAGTTTGGATGGCCATCTGAACAAACAGAATTATCGCTACTGGGGCAGAGAAAGGCCGGAGATCACTGTTGTCCGAAGCCTCCACCCGAAAAAATTTCTTGTGTGGTGTGCAATATCCTCGCATGGTGTGTTTGGCCCTATTTTCATCCATGGAACTCTAAGCGCGGCGAAATACAGAATGTTCCTGGACGAGGAGTTCATCCCTTTTCTTCATGGTCATTGGTTTATGCAGGATGGAGCAAGACCACATCGTACGGCGGATGTTTTCGAGGTGCTCAATGAGCATTTTAGCGATCGAATCATTGGGTTAGATTACCCACCATCGCACTTCCAAGGTGGTATCGAATGGCCCCATATTCACCAGGTCTGAACCCCTGCGATTACTACCTGTGGGGTTATTTGAAGAGCAAAGTGTGGCAGACAAGTCCTACGAACCTTCCAGAACTGAAAACCGCCATTACAACTGCTGTCGACACGATTGACAGTGAGGCCTGCTCACGAGTAATGGTTGGATTCCAGAACCACCTAACTACTGTCCTTGTTAAAGATGGCGGGCACTTCGAACCTCTTTATCATTAATTGCCCAATATGTCCATTCAATAAACGTCATTAAATTCTCCTCATGTCTCTTATTTGTTTTTATTTTTTCATTTGTTTCAAACATTACCCGCTGGGCCACCCTGTGTAAGGGAGGAGCAAGACATGCTTTTCAGAGTTCAAATTCATTTATGTAATTTTCAAAAATTTTATTTTTTGAAAGTGATGATGTTTTGGTTATAAACTAGCGTTTATTGTGTACATTTATAATATGCATTTAATGTAACATTATATTTTGGATGACGACTAGTTTCATCAACCATTTTTAGTAAGTTCTGATCAGTGACGGAACAGACAAACAGTTTTGGTAAACGGTTCTTCTTCTTTTTACTTAACCCTTTAACGCGCAGTGTTCCCCCTCTGGGAACACCGAACTCTGACGTTTTGACTGTTGCCAGTCACGAAGAATAGATTGGATTTCTATAAAAATAGTTGCGGGTGAGATAGATCCACGAGAATCCTTTACATTTTAGCACGTCATTTCCCGTAAAAAAAATGGTCACGATTATTTTTAACAGCACTGACATCTGCTGAAAAATGGAAGAACTCGAGAACAGCTGGATAGATTGCCCAATGCTGGAAAAAGGGCAGCCGTTGCCATCGCTCGACTTAACTACCAGCAAGATGGCGGACGATCGAAACGTTCATCGCGTGCCACAGATCTAGAGACCCTTTTTTGACGACAGCTGGCTGTGCCGCACAGCCGGTTGCGCCTGGAAGCGTTAAGGAGTATCTTAAAGCAGCGGTTCTCAACCAGTGGGGCTTGTCCCCTCGGGAGTCGCCGTGTGTTTTCAGCAGGGGGGGGGGCTATAAAAAAGGCAAAGAGCAAGTGATAATGAGTGTTTTAAAAAATCATCTTATTTGTTCTTATTTTTCCTCTAAAACGCATCTGTTTTTGCTTGAAATGTTTATTCGAACTTAACTGAAAGCATTATTTTGTACAAAAAGCTACTTCATTGTTGAAGAATAAAAAACTGTATGTATGCTGAGAAATGTGAGGTGTACGCCATCGAAAATTATCATTTTTTTTGGGGGGGGAGAATGTTAAAAGGTTGGGAATCCCTGTTCTAAGGCTCTCCTTATCATTATGTTTACTCTCAACTGTCCCGACATGGTGTATAACAGATCTCTTAGTTAAAAATTTAACCAGAACAAAATATTTCATACTGCTAGGTAAATTAAGAAAATAAACGCTACTTGATGCAACTGAAGAGAAATCATTCTGAAAAGTGCGCTTCTTGTTTTCGAAAAGTTATTGAGTTTTAACGACTTCCAACTAACTGATGCGCTTTTCAGTTTAATAGGGGGCATCCGTACAGTCCGAAGCAAAGCTATTTTTAAACAAATGTTACATGCTCGTTAAGAAATACTTTTGGCGTAATAACTCTGTACCTAATTACCGAATACTAAGTGGTTCAGCTCGAAATCTAACAAAAAACGTCCATTTATAATTAGAACGCTATTATGAAAGATTCCCTAATGATTCTCAGCTTATTGTTAGATAATGATGTCGAAAGACTCCCGGTTTTCTATTTACGGCCGGGGATTTTTGATACTGGAAATATAAGTAGCACACTCAAAAGATCGATTCGGCATCACATATTTTCCGAGTTTGGCCTTTTGAACGATTGGGGTGTTTCGAAATATCTTTGAACACAGGGAGTTTTAATGTCGGGGTTAAAAGCTCCCTGGCAGGAGAGGTAGGGTCACACCTCGATAAATCGGAATGGCATAGGAATGTGGAGACACAAATACTGTGTGAATAGAGTCGATCAACACCTTAACCCTTTGAGGCGCAACCCTTTCCCAATGCTGTAAAAAGCGCATCCGTTGCCATTGATCGACTTAACTACGAGCAAGATGGCGGATGATCGAAACGTTCATCGCGTGCCACAGATCTAGAGACCCCTTTTTTGACGACAGCTGGCTGTGCGCGGGCAGAGCCAGCTGCGTCAAAAAAGGATCTCCAGATCTGTGGCACGCGATGAACGTTTCGATCGTCCACCATCTTGCTGGTAGTTAAGTCGAGCGATGGCAACGGCTGCCCTTTTTTCAGCATTGAGAAAGGGTTGCGCCTCAAAGGGTTAATGACTGGAATTTCTTTAAAGCTGTAGGCGTACAGTCATCGTTCTTGTAAAAGAGCTTCACCAGAAGAGCACGATCCTTCATTGAGAGACTCATGACAAGCTACTCAGATAATATGATGGGAACGCCACATACCCCGGGCTTTTATACCACATGCAATGTGTCATGCGCATGCGTGTCTTTTAATTAGTTTGCATAGTATGCCGCTTACAGCGCCCTCTATTGATACATTTTGGAACTTTTTTTTATTATTATGCCAAATCCTTTCCCACTTCTTCCAGTATATTCTTTTCAAATTTGAAGTCATTCTGACCAGTGGTTCTCTTGTTGCGGCCTTTTGAGAGTGGGACTTTAATTATGGGGACATAACATGCTGGTCAATGTAAAGTATATGCTGGTATTTTGTAACGTATAAGCTAAACATCGAAATAAGATTTAGTAATATTTTTGCTGCTAGTTTTTGTATTGCTTAAAAGGAAAGTTTTACGTTTGTCAACGATATTGCTAATATTACAGCTTTAGGTCGTTTGAAGCCCTGGACTATGAGGCTAAGCTCCAAGTTGGTGGAAGAGAAAGCCATTTTGATTGTTTGTTCCAACTTATGGCCTGGTGCTTATACATTTTACGACGGAAAGTAAGACTTTCATTTTTCGTTTGAGATTTTTCAATTCCTACTATTTGTTCACACTCTCCCTCTATTTATATGTCTTGTTCAAATTTTCAGTCGTTAATAAAATACTTTTTATTCATCCACTCAAGTTTAAACACATTTTTTTTTTAAATTTGTAGTGGATGACACTTGACGTTAATACAGTTTTTTTCAAATATTAATACACTAATTAAGTTTAATTAACCCATTCGTGCCTGGATATTTTTGCGACTTTCTTCGATTTTCGCTAACACCAGAAGTAATTGATAAATTTCTGATGTCAACTTTTTGAACAAGGGATGATTTCATTTAAAATCGTTATGTATAAAAATTGAAATGTCAACATCCTACTTGCCATATTAAAATATTTTGTGGAATTGAGGTTCAATACTCGCGAATAAAGGCTAGGAAAAATAAATAACGTTTTCGAATGATAGCGATATTGCCTTCCCAAAAAAGGGACGCTAGGCATAAATGGGTTAATTAATTTTAGATCCTCTTACGTGGTATTAAAATGAGTGAAAGCAATAAACTAAACAGACAAACTGGATTAACGGTATCGATCCTTGCTTCACAAACAACCCTGCATCAATTAATCAATTAATTATTAATTAATTATTAACTAATTAAAATTAATAAAAAGTAACTAAAACAAATTTTTTCTTTCTTTACCTAAGTAGGAATTGACGCCGTTTGTCCGTAACGCCGCCGACAGACACATACACATACACAGACTTCTTTTATAATAAGTAGAGATGAATTTTAAATATGGGTCTTAAAAATAATGATATCAAATTTTGAGTGACGCCCTGCTGGGATTTTTAAAGATTTGTTTTTAAATTCCATTACAGTTAGTTTCGTTTTATTTTCTAAAGAATATTTGCGCATTTAAGCAATGCTTTTAATTATAAAATACACTGTCAAATGTAATCACACTTTCACTGAGTCTATATAATGTATTCAAATGAATTTATTTCAATAATTTAATTTATCTTTTGCGTCACGCTAGCCAAAAGGGCAAGCAAAATTTTCTTATACATTTTACATAGTTTGGTTACTATGACACTAACTAAATATTTAAGTAAATTTTACTTAGTTTGGTTACTATGACACTAACTAAATATTTGTTGTTCCCAGAGCGGGAACACTGCGCATTAAAAGGTTAAAAATACTGGCATATTTAACACTATTCTATTAATATTGCATTTTACTTAATTTGCATGAGTGGCAATATTCCTACGAAGCTTATTTCTTGCAAAAATGCTGATAAATTATCCGGGGAAGTGCATATGCATACGTGTTAGCACTCTAGCAGAGACAACGACCTCTAGTGTTTGATAATCGAACCCGCTTTGTTCACCGTAGATGATGCCTGTCCTTAATATTCAATCTATGGATTAACCCTTTCAGCTGCGTGCATTTCCATTCCATTATCGATTTTTCCCAGATGACCGGATTCGCGACTAAACTTCCGTAATCCGCTAATTGTGCAATTAATGATTTTTTCTTAATCTCTCTTTTTTTAGTTTTTTATTTTGTTGACAAGTATAATTTGGTGATTAGCTTTAGAAAGAAATTCCGAGCAAAATGTTAACTCAGAGTTTTCACAGCACATGATACATCTAGCCATTTATTTAAAAAGTCAAGTAATATTCTAGAACAGTGGTCCCCAGCCGCCGGACCGCGGACCGGTACCCGCCTGTGGATCAAATAGAACTGGGCCGCCCAAGGAACATTAAATTATTTGCATTTTATTTACTGCGGTGCATTTTATTGGGTTCGTGCTAATTTATTCCTTTGTGACAGAAGAAATCTTGCAATTATTTTACATTATTTTATTATTTGTTAAACATTTCAAAATTTTCATGATTCAACATTTCCTGAAATAACCTTTTACAGGCCAAAGTTCCCAATCGGGAACATCGAAATATGAATTTATTGAAAAATGAAATTTTATTAATATTGACTTGAAAAAATTAGTATATAAAGTTAAAAGATGACTTGATTTTTTGAAATAGAAGTTAAATTTCTATAATTATTAGGAAAGTGAAAAAAAAAAAATCACGAAAATAGACATTTTTCATAAATTTTTACAGAGCTATTTTTTTGCACCCCCTCTCCAAACTTAATTCATATCTTTACTTAAATTAAAAAATAAATCTTTTTTTTTTAAATTCTTAATGTTTCACTTATTACTTAAAATACCCATCAGTATATATTCCGTTTTTTAAAACCAGTGCAATGTATAGTCGGAAATAAATGACCCATGCTCCCAGTTGAAAACACAGCGAAAATTGTGTAAAATATTTTTTCCCCTTTCAACCCTTTAACGCGCAGTGTTCCCGCTCTGGGAACACTAAACTCTAACGTTTTGACTGTTGCCAGTCACAAAGAATAGATTTGATTTTTATAAAAATAGTTGCGGGTGACATAGCTCCACGAGAATCCTTTACATTTTAGCACGTCATTTCCCATAAAAAAAAATTGTCACGATTATTCTTAACAGCACTGACATCTGCTGAAAAATGGAAGAATGCGAGAACAGCTATATAGATTGCCCAATGCTGAAAAAAAGGGCAGACTTGCCATCGCTCGACTTAACTACCAGCAAGATGGCGGACGATCGGAACGTTCATCGCGTGCCACAGATCTAGAGACCCTTTTTTGACGATAGCTGGCTGTGCCGTCGTCAAAAAAGGGTCTCTAGATCTGTGGCACGCGATGAACGTTTCGATCATCCGCCATCTTGCTGGTAGTTAAGTCGAGCGGTGGCAACGGCTGCCCTTTTTACAGCATTGGGAAAGGGTTGCGGCTCAAGGGGTTAAATTACTGATATTCTTTAACTAACGTATTACAAGACAAAATATGCAAAAAAAAAACTAATTTAAAATATGGCTGGATCTCAATGCGGTCTGTAAAAGATTAAATTATAGATATAAAATTGAAAATAATTGCGCTTTCCTGAAAGAAAGGGGAAAAATACCCCTCAAACAACGGATAAAGTGGACATAAGCAGCACACTTCTGTTGATTTTATGTCCTATCATCCCCCAGGTGAAACAGTGTCGTTGCAAAGAAGCAAGCTCAGGGTTCTCATTGATTTAGATTTCTAGTGAGTAAAAATTCTAAAACACTTTATATTCATTTTTTGGTGTAACTGTATATTATTTTGAAAGCCTATTTAAATACAATTAAATTAACATTACTAAATAAAAAAACTATAAAGTACAAGCAATCAACCCCCCCTCCCCTCCCGTCCCGGCGGGGAAATCATCAAACGTTGACCGGTCCGCGACGGTAAAAGTGTTGGGGGCACTGTTCTAGAACATCGGAAAAATGAAAGAGAGAAGGGGTGGGGGTGGGGGATGTATTTCCTGTTAAAAGCTGGATCGATGCAGGAAAAGCGCTTGACACGCGACCTCGATATCGATCCGTTCCGGATCATTGATTCGTATCTATGAATCAACCATAGATCTTTTAAGGACTAGATAGGAAATCTCCATGCTTTGCGTCGACCACCAGGTCATGTGATTCGTAATCCCCACCCTCGAGTTGAGGACTGGGTTAATTGGCGGTAAAGCCTCTTTGCGTAGTTTGAGTGACAGCTTGTTCAGCAAATAGCTTTCAAGGCTTTCAACCTTGCTGGTATGATTGATGGCGATTATACGTGCGTTTGAGTTCGCAGAGGTAGGAGGAAAAGAAAAAAAAAAAAAAAGATTATTTAGGTAAGATGCAAAGTGAAATGGCGTAGCTCGATGATAATATTTATGTAGGATAATAAATATTTCAATCATATTTTTTAATTTTCGATCGTAAATTTCACTACATATTTTTCAAATAAAATGCTGCAGAATATTTTTGTATTTATCACCCTAATGTTTATAGTAATTATTTATAGTAACGTGACCAAAATTTCTATTTTGAGGCAGCTAGTTAATTTTTAAAAGTCAAATAAAAGCAGAAACTAGTGCAATACAGTATTCTATTTTAAAGTTTTTTTTATAGACGAAACAGTTTTGTTTTCATTGAAGGAACAATTACTATTCATAGTGTTCTTGGTATTTAAATATTTGCTTTCAGTAGTCAAGGCGTCCTCGAAAATAAAGAACATCTGCTCATTATATTTATAGTGAGATCTTCACTTTGCTCCACTAAGAAAGTTATTTCCTTTTATATGTTCCTTTTATATGAAAATCGGGATAGCGAATAGTCATGTACCAATCCTAAAGAAAATCTGTCACTTTGAGTGACATTGGATTGTTGCTTCATCATGGCACAGTATTTATGTTACTGTAAATGGTATGGGTGAAGTGTGAAGGTCCCGGGTTCGGGTCCCATTGCGCGTCCGTCGACCTAACCGTTCGGAGTTTTCCGTGATTCTCTCCAAAACTGCGTAAATGCGGGTTAGGACCCCTTAGAAAGACCTCCACGGAGGGCACCTCCCCTTGTGTGGTCTTTCTGAGGAGTATTTATAAGCGGGCTTTGAGCTAAGCACACAAATCCGCTATATGTGTTCACAATAACAACAACAACAATGGATTGTTGATAAATGTAAATAGAAAAAATTAAGTAGCTCCCATCGCGCGTCCGTAACAGTTCGGAGTTTTTCGTGGTTCTTTCCGAAACTTAGCGTGAATACGGGTTAGGACCCCTTAGAAAGACCACCACGGAGGGCATCCCCCCCCCTTGTGCTGTTCTTCTGACGAGGATTTATAAGAGGGCTTCGAGCCAAGCACACAAATCCGATATACGTGTTTGCAACAACAAATTAAGTAGCTTACACGGTTAATCAAAAAGACTTAGTTTAGATTATTAACAAGTAATCAATAATTTAACAATAAGCTCATTTTAATTAACTAATAAACAAATGATGGTTAAATTAGTTTTATCGGTTCTTTTTCTTTAAGGAATAATTACATTTAATGAATTCGATAAGTTTAGGTAAAATTTCGTCAAAAATGTGCGTCCCCCCACTTTTTTTCTTAGGACTACAACACTGCATGTGCTTAAAGCTGTTTTGTAATATAGCAATGCCTGAAAAATATTTATTTCAAGAACGCCGAACGATCAGAATAAATCGAAAGAATCAGATAAGTTACTCCTTTCAACTCTACCGCTGCTTTTGTGAATATTCTTTCAATTACTTTTAAGTAGACAAGCCAAACAGAAAAATCCACTATACTCTATTAAGTGCATCCCATGTATTCATAAAAAAAAGTACCATTTTAGTGCAAACCATAGAACAGAAGATCTATGGTGTAAACGTGCTGTGTACAAAAGAGTCGTAGTCGTTTGTCAAACAACTAACACACGAAGCGGCAAAGATGTTTAACAAGTACTTGAAAGAGATCATTAGTCATATGACAGCCTAAGTAAAGGGTAATATGAAGCAGGCACACACGAACGTGCAAAGACGAGCTTATAAAAGCCTATTGTGTATAAAAATCATTAAAGTAGTATGGTAAGAATTACCAGTACACTAGTGTATCGTTGCACCCTGCGATGCTGAATGCCAGCATAGGATGCCGACATAAACAGTTGCACTTCAACACAATGTGATTGCCGTACAATATGTTTTCGAGTTGTTAAAAAGGAGACCTTCAAGTTCAAGCAAGGGTTTACATACACATACTGCTGTAGACATAATCCAACATATTGTCGTGGGCCTAAAGACCTAATAGACGGCGATAACAAAAATATTTCGTGGCGGCACATAGAAAACTTAGTTAATTTCCAACAAGACGAAGGTTTGCATGCCGGAAACAAGTTGAACAGGTCTCATCTGATGTGGAAAGACCAAAAAATGAAAGTTAAATTAGCAGCTCAAACGCTGAGTAATAGTGTGGCTGTCGCTTTAAATTATTTGAATATGGCAGCCAATATTCCTTTGTTTGCTAATTCTGAAGCGACTGCTAAATTTATTGCCACCGTTAATGACTTATTTGATGTCTTAAACAGTCGTAACAGATTAGCAAAGGGATTCAAGGCTGCATTTTCTGAAAAAAATGAAGAACAATTTAAAAATTTCTTCATTTACGCAGAAAATTATATTCGAAATTTAAAGGTAGACAGCCACACTTTTATAACATCAAGCGCGCGAAAAACGGGATTTATCGGAATGCTGATTTCGATAAAAAGCCTGACGGAAATTTTCGACAAGTATGTAAAGGAAGAAAAAAAATTGAAATTCATATTGTCCTATAAATTCAGTCAGGATCACATTGAAACTTTTTTTAGCGCTGTCAGAAGTCGCGGGGGGTTTAACAATAATCCTTCCGCATTTCAATTTAGAAACACATACAGGCGTTTGTTGCTGCACGCAAATGTGAAAGGCTCCAAGTATGCAAATTGTGTAGCATTGGACGATACAGAACTCTTAAGATGTCCCCGTCGATGTTCTGATTTTAATGAAGTTGAAGTCAATTCAACTAATGATGAAATATTTGAGGAAATTTCTCATTTTCCCTCATTTGAAATTCTGAATGACTATGTATCAGACGTCGTCGGGTACATTGCTGGGTTTGTAGTAAGAAGTTTGAAACGCAACATCAAATGTGAAGACTGTCTGTCTGCATTAACCAGCGAATGTTGGATATCAGCACTGCAGGCAGCAAAAAACTATGTCCCAGATCCTACTAAAGGATTGATTTCTGCATCAGCTGATGTTATACGTATTTGCAAGATATGCGAACAGGTCTTCAGAGAAGAAACTAAAATTAACGAAATAAAAAAGCCTGACCTGTTAAATTTTTTAGTAACGCAAGTAATCAAAATTATCAGAATCAGAGACCTGTTTAAGCAGATTGATAATCATAATTTAGAAACCGATCCACTTAACAATCATTTAAACCAACTAATTAAATTAATTGCAAAAAAATATTTTGAAATAATAATACACCATAAAGCCAAATTATTGAATAATAATATGAACGTAAATTACATTCGAAGAAAGCTAACTAAAATTATTTTATTCAAAAATCAATAGTTAATTTTACTTAATAATATTTTTTCTTAACGACTAATCTCTAAATGTATACATTTATTAATCAAAATTTTTAAAAAAAACCTTGATTATTTTCAATCTGCTGAAAAATACCAACTTCAGTTTGGAGCCTATTCATTTTCATTTTTGGATTTCCACATCAGTTCATTTCAAAAGTTCACCCTCCCAAAAAAGTATTCAAGTGTAAACGAAATTTCCTATTTGTGCTTGCGAATGTTGAATCAGTTTTTAAAAAAATACCCAATTCGACAGAAATATGAATATAATAATTTAAGCAAAACCATTTTCTGATAAAGGATTTTTAAAAAGGAAGATTTGACTTTTAGTCGAATACTTCTTTGAGAAAGTGTACATAGACATAACGTTAATATCTACTGCATCAAAACAGTTATCATATATACTCATATATTCCTGTTGACAGAATGGCTTTTCTGAGTAACTTTTGTAAGTTAGCTTTTCTTTGAATATGTTTATGTGCTTCATTTTTTTCTTTTTCTTTCTATTTTTTTTATTTTCTGGCTTTTCATTGGGTGTTTAGAATTAGAATTAGAATTTATTTTAAATTGTGGGATTAAAAGTAAGATAATACTCCCAAAGAAATGGTCATAAAAACCCTTTTTTTCCCCCCTTTCTTTCGTTATTCAGAAATTTTGACTCCTCGTAATTTGCGAGCATAAATTTCAAATGCTAATTTAATGTTGATGTAAAAGAAACAAAGTATTTTCAGATTTTTAGAGTAGCGCAGATTATTTTCTTTATTTTAATTTGCGTGAAAATTTTCAAGTAAACTGTGTAGATGTATTATGTTGTAGATCTTTTTTTCTTTAGAACTTCTTAATCTTTTTGGAGCCAAGGTGGTAAAAGTTTAATTTTGGAATGGTTGCCCGGAGTTGTTAGAGAGTCAATGAATCAATGAGTCAGGGATCAGTGTAACTATCCCTTTTAGGATTTATCGACCACTTGAGAAGCCTGAACAATAATTATTAGGATATAGATAACATTTTGTGTGCGCTGATATATTATTAAAATGATCGCTGAATTTCGAAATCAGTTTACCCCTTCAAAATTCATAGATATAAGTATATATGATACTCCCATTTGAAATTCTTACATGGTCATTAAATACTAAACAGTTGTATTTTTCTTTCATATCATTAATATGTTGCAATAGTTCGATTACTTTTATTTTGTATACATCATAAAACAGACTAAATACTGAAATAATACTGGTACCAAATTTGAATGAAGTATAACCGATAGTTTAATACAGTAACAGTTTAATATGGTAAGAGAAAATTGGTATCTGCAATTACTCTTCATTCGTTACACTGGTTACATCCCAGCACATTTCCGTTTCACATTTTCCAATGATACTGTAAAAAGGCACTTCTCGGGAAGAAATAAAAAACTGAATTTAACATTATGGATGCTTTTAATTTATGAATGTAATTGTGTCCTTTATAAATTATGAAATGTATGTATGCAATTCTGTGTGTAATTTTGTTGTAAAAATGTGAAAATAATATAATAAACACGTACAGATACGAGAAAAAAAAAAGGCGTAAATATTTGTTTCTAATTACTTTTACGTGATTTCTGACAGATAACATTTTTTTTTTTAAATATAACAATTTGTAAAACAAATTCTGTATATTATATGGTTTAATAAATTGTATTCCAAGCCATGTTCATCAGATAATATGCGTCATGTTTTCTCATATACATTTCTATAGATTTGCAAAAAGGGGTGAGAGTCATAGAAGGATTAAGGATGAAAAGAGTGGGTCTTTTCAGTTTTTATTCAATTGAAAATCTCAATTACTTCTGTGCTTATTGACACCAATTTGTGCAATTGTTTAAATTACAACCTAAAATGCGCCCCCCTCTCTCTATTCTAAACTGTAGTTTTCTAAAATGTGTTGTCAAATTTCGTCGATTTATGCTTGCTATTAGCTGATTTTTGTTGAGTGAGATTTTATTAAATCTCATGAATGTTAAATAAACGCTTGTTTTCTTTTTTGTAATAATATTTTGCATGACAAACATTCTTTAATAATATTTTAAACTCCAACCGAATAAGAAGGGGGTGCAGAATTTTGGAAAGGAATGTAAAGATCAATTTACGCGCACCCCATTAAAATATTTAAAAGTGATTATGAATGTACATACATAAAAATTATAACTTCGCTTTCTTTACTTTGGCAACATACTACATCCATTCTGTGTACTCCTACCATGCTGACGAAAGTTCTTACTTTTTGGAAATTTGCATTTGGAAATTTTGGAAATTTGCCGTCAAGGACGGGTACTTCAGCTAGTAATGAAATAAAATAAGTTTTACAATCATATAGTATGTGCAATTTATTTAATGAAAATTTTAAAAATTAAAAAGCGTCGTAAACAAGAAAGTGGAATATTTCAAAATTAAAATTTTAAAAATTATGGCTTAATTATGCTTAAAAAAGGCAGATTTGTAAGATAAATTAATCTGCTCAAGTTAGCGTGCCTTACAAATACAATCCTGAAAAACTAAGTTATAAATAAATGAGTTCTTATTTTAAAAAAAGATAAAAAGTACAAATTAAACTTAGGTTACTGAAACTTATGCTAAAAACAGTAAGGTAACTTTAAACCGTGCTTACTCAAAAATAATTTTTCATAAACTGTCTATAACAACCAAATTTCTCTGTATGTGTCTTATTTTAATGAAACTTTCCAAGTTGTAACTGGTGTTAATATAAATGGATTCATATTAAACCTGGACGAGAAAAACGTTTAAAATGTTTACAATCGTATGTATTAATATACATATGTAATCATGATCTTTTAAATTACAATTTGAAACCAAACAAAAAAAAAATACTAGATATGTACTTATTTTTAAAAGAAATCCTTCATTCTGTAAAAAATATATTTCACTTCATTTGCAATTTTAAGTATATTTAACTATAAGTATACATGCATTTTAAATTTGATTTTTCCTGCGCATAGGGAAATGCTCCATTTAAAAAAAAAAAAAAAAAAAAAAAAAAAAAACAGTCAAATTTTTACCTTTCCTGAAAAATCTATGAAAGAAATTGAGTCTTATCTCAAGATCTGAAATGTGTCACAGTGTATCACTATAGAAAAAAAAAATAATAATCATGCTACTACTATTAATTTGATCCAAAAAGTATAAAACCGCAAATGTCTAAAATACATGTATATTTCTTTCTTCATCCCTCTAATCCCATGCACTTTTTGCGGCGAAGAGCGCTTTTCTAATCCTTTAGTGATAAATGAATCCATACTCCGTGACAGCTGTCTATACGCGACCCGAAGGGAGATCTGGAAAACGGAAAACGCCCACCAGTAGGAAATCTGTCCCTCCTTCCGTCCATCCTCCCGTACGTGTTGTGGTCGGAATCTCCATACTCATTTCTCTTCTACGTCCCTATCCTAGTTCTATGGAATCAACAAGTGGGGGGAGGGGGTGTCCAGTAAGTGAACGACAGACGTAAATGAGGAGATCGATTCGCCAGGGCGATTTTGCAGCTGCTCGCTGAAATCAAGGATTGTTCCGCTAAGTGATTTCAAAAATAGTCACTAATAAAAAAATATTGTTTAACTAGTTAAAAAAAAAAAAGAAAAAGAAAGAAAGAAAGAAGGAAAAAAAAAAAAAAAAGAAATTTAAGCTGGATGAAACTGACAGGTCTCATAAGGATCTCTCATTATCATCATCTTCTAACTTCAACCCTTTGAGGCGTAACCCTTTCCCAATGCTGAAAAAAGGGCAGCCGTGGCCATCGCTCGACTTAACTACCAGCAAGATGGCTGACGATCGAAACGTCTGTGGCACGCGATGAACGTTTCGATCGTCCGCCATCTTGCTGGTAGTTAAGTCGAGCGATGGCAACGGCTGCCCTTTTTTCAGCACTGGGCAATCTATCCAGCTGTTCTCGCATTCTTCCATTTTTCAGCGGATGTCAGTGCTGTTAAAAATAATCGTGACCATTTTTTTACGGGAAATGGCGTGCTAAAAAGTAAAGGATTCTCGTGGTGCTATGTCACCCGCAACTATTTTTATAGAAATCAAATCTATTCTTCCTGACTGGCAATAGTCAGAACGTCAGAGTTTGGTGTTCCCAGAGTGGGAACACTGCGCGTTAAAGGGTTAAATATCTCGGACTCTATTACATTCAGAGGCATGTTTTTTTCTCTTTCTTTTCTTTCTTTCTTTCTTTTTTTTTACTTTTTCATCTTTGTTTTTAAAGATTTGTTTAAAGATTTCTCTGAGACGTTTACTGATGAAAGGCTGAAATTTTGTCCATCACCACATTAGTGAAAGGGACACATTTTACTAACTGCGAAGTTTTCTGTACAGGGGTTGTATACAAATTTAAAAAGTGTATTGTTTTAACCCATTTATGCCTAGCGTCCCTTTTTTGGGACGGCATTTTCGCTATCATTCGAAAACGTTATTTATTTTTCCGAGCCTTTATTCGCGAGTATTTAACCTCAATTCCACAAAACATTTTAATATGGCCAAGTGGGATGCTGACATTTCAATTTTTATACATAATGATTTTAAATGAAATCATCCCTTGTTCAAAAAGTTGACATCAGAAATTTATCAATTACTGCTGGTGTTAGCAAAAATCGAAGAAAGTTGCAAAAATATCCAGGCACGAATGGGTTAAAAAGTAACTAGAGTAACTTTTTTCTCAACATTACTTTTTAAATTTGTATACAACCACAACCTCTGTACCAAAAAATTTCTGAGTTAGTAAAACGTTCCCCGTACACTAACATTTCCAATAGATAAGGAATTAAAGCGTGTAACACCTTTTTGGGACACCATGTATATAAGCATTGAACATAGTACCCTCCACCGTTTTTCAAATCGGTAATAATCACTGTCACTAGCTTCTGTGTCTTTTGCAGGAGCTTTGACCACATCTACATTGGTTATGGTTACAAATATTCTGTTTTCCACTACGCCCCGCCCATAAGAGTGAGCTTTCAAAGCGAGTACAAAGTTGATGATGACATCATCGAGCACGTGGATGAAGAAATTTTGCCCAAAGAAGAAACCGAGGAAGAAGGTGAAAAGAAAGTTTTAGTTTTACGTGCATGCTAACAAATTTTATTTAGTTCTTAGTCGGATGAAGGGCAGCTCACAACGTGTAAATAATCTTTTTCAGATATACTTTTCTCAATTTCCTTCGGTGTGTGGTTCATTTTGTTTGAATATATGTATATATATATATATATATATATATAAACAAACTTCCATTAGTAACCGAAATTGTCCGAGTTATCCGAAATCATTATTATTGCAGTTAGTTTGAAATTAACCGACACCAATGGGAGAGTTCTCCGCAACGGTACTCTTTAAATCTACGCAATCTTCTTCAATTAAATCTATGCAAAAAGCAATCTTCTGGAAACAGAATAATTTTTATTTGTATTAATGAAAACTACGCTTAATTCATTTCTTCTTTGTCCGCTTAAAATAAATAATTAATTTTCTTTTTTCTTTCTAACATCGCAGTTACGTTACTTTACAAAATCTATTGCTGGCACTTACATTATTGAATTTAACAATCCAACGGAAAGTTAAGTCATTTCTAGAGTTCTTACTCTTTAGTTTAATCACTTTGTTGTAGCTAAACGTTATGTGCGTAACATCTCCAGCGCCATATGTCACTGCTTTGAACAGTTTCAATGCAGAGATCCCAGAAACATGCACAAGTGTAGACAAAAGTGCTCTTAAACTGTAGAAAAACCAGAAAGAAAACGGTTTCTATATAGAAAGCAGCTAAAGGTAATATACCTTTTCTAAACTTTTCTTTCTGTCAATAATTAAACGCTTCCGTTGAAATTGGCAAAACTCGTCTTGCAAAAAAATAATTGGCAAGAATTATATCAAAATAAATAATAATTTCCTTTTTTATTTCTAAGATTGCAGTTACGTTAGTTTACAAAATCTATTGTTGGCACTTAAATTATTAAATTTAACAACCCAACTTAAAGATAAGTCAAGATTTTGGCAAAATCTTGGCAAAAATAAATAAACAAATAAAAATTTCAGAAAAGTTTAACATTATGCATAATATCTCAATAGAATAGATCGTTCAGAAAAAATCCTGATAAAGTATTAGTAATTGTAGATGCTTTGAGTAAAAATGTTGCTCTGGAAATCTGCAGATACATACTGACAGTCAAATATCATCTCAACCCAGATTTTGAATCTATTATCTAACGGACTGCTTATAGAGGAAAGATATTTTGGTCTCTTGCAGAACTGTTAAAAACAGATTTTGCCGTTGCACTAAGATATTTATGTCTTGCTTATATTTTAATGATGTTGGCGCTCATTGTATTTCAACTTTCTGCGTTCTTTTTAGATGCAGAAAAGGAAGCAACTGATGGAGACAAAACAGAAGAAGAAGAAGAAGAGGAGGAGGAGGATGATGATGACGTGGAATAATCGGAAAAAGATTCAAGGATCTTCCCACTCTATTTGCATTTTCCACACATTTAGAAATTTTAAGAATGTTAAAATGTTGTTCGGACATTTCAAAATTTTTGCAGTCCAAATACTAAATTTATTTTAAACATTTTAACACAGAAAGGAAGAACTTGAAAATTTTGTGTAAAATATGTCTTTTCTTTCAGATTTTAAATCCAGTAATCTATGTGTTATTTTGAACAAACTAGCAAGGTCTTTTTTTTTTCTTCTTAATTTTACCATTTTTTTTCATTTCTTTGTTTGTTTGTTGTTGTTGTCGTCTTTATGCTCTATTGTGTGCTTATGCACTATTTGAACTTCTTTTGCTTGCACTTTCCCCCTTTTTCGGAGCAAAAGGCTTTTTAATTATGACGAAAGGGTTGCCATCCATTCCCTGCTCCTCAAAATTTTCGTAATTTATTATTTTTCCGCGAAAACAACGTGTAAATATAAAAATTGTACACATGCGAAAGACGTGCAAACAAGAAAAGCGTAATCGGTACTTTACTGTATTATATGAGGTTCAAGTAGAGTTAAAAACGGTATAAAATCCAATTCCCCCCACCCGCCTCCATAATATTGCATTGTTAGCTAAGATGTACTAGCATTCAAAATTTCATGTCAATTAGAGACAGAAGAGATCGATTAAGTAAACGCATTTTTATTAGCGTCTTACATGCTATTTCATGCCACTCAAGTGTTGGGTAAACAAGAGTCATCTTCAACTGGTGAATAATATTTTAATAGTACAAAGAATTACAAAATTATCTAAACTTCACAAACACATTATATATGCTCTATTAAACAAACAACACACGTTGAATGTAAACATTAGAAATCGATATGAACAGTATTTTCACAAATCTCATATAAAACAAGTATATAACAAGTAAAGCACACAGAAAAAAGATGTGTTCTTGATAACGTAATTTGAATGAACAGCTCATTTAACAAATAACAGCATTAAGTTTGAAACTGCACAATTCTAATTCGAAACTTTTTTGACTTTGTTTTATTTTTGTGTTATCAGTACATTCCGTACTAACGTTATTTAATTTTGAACAATATGAAATATAAGAAATGAAAAGCAGACGAGTTTAAGAGTTTAAAAAGAACTTTGTAGTAGGTCATTTACTTTCATTGTCCCGCTAGTTGTGCAGATGGTATTTGAGTTTCATTAGTAGAAGCAACACCACCTGGATTATAAAAGGCCAAACGCCTTAAACTGTGACGTCATTACAAGCAAATATATGATTCAAGAAATATTTCGAAACCAAACGACTATGAAATTTCCAGTAAATTTAATTGGCTGTTAGGTATTGTTTTTTGAAATTAAACACTTTTTTGACTGGTAAATAATGTATTACTTTTTATTTTTATGCTATTATACAACTATTAATATTAACAATTACCATTTAGTGTTAAAATTTTAATTTTTACCATGTTAGCAAAGATTTTTTTCTCGTATGTAAATGTTATCTGAAATATTTCTTTTACTAGTAATTTAATAGCAAACGCATACGTCAATCCACTAAAGGGACTTCATGAAATGGGTACATTTGACAACTGACACATTAAGACTGCACTTTTATTTCTGCTTTACGAATTGAAACAAATTGAACCGCGCTCATCCCCCAACTTTCAATTTATCCCACTCACTTTCTGGTTGTTTTCGACCGTAAACGAGAAATTCTCATTGAAAATGTTTCATGGAACTTACTTATTTTAGAAAATTTAGCAATTTAGTAGAAATTTACTTATTTTAGTAAGCTGTATTGAGTTCAGCTTAACTCTATTCCGTCATCTTACTCACAACATGTACTTTAAAACAGAATGTACATTTCGTCCAGATTTCGGAGATGTGATGCATAAACTTTTTCAACTTAGAAAACAGCTTTTTATAGAAAATAAAACAAATGTTCCGCTGACAGATGCAACAATATAGTTCGCGAAAAAATATAGTTCTTACGCTGTCAAATCATAGAAAATGAATTTTAAAACAGTTTTATCCAAGCTGCCTTCACTCATGCAGTTTAAAAGCAGAAACTTTGCAGTAACTCTTGCAGCATAAAATTATGTGACATCATATTGATGTGATATAGTATTTATTATTATAATTATTATTTTAAATATATTTTTGCATACATTTATTCACATTCTGAGACTGAATTCTCAGCCTTTAGAGAACGTGCTGTACATAAAACAGGGACCAGCCAAAATTTAATGTTTCTCCATGAAAAATTAGTTATGAATAATTATTTCGTTTTCTTTTAAATATAAAGATTCTCTAATCTACATTTTGCACAAAAATGACACATTATATTGATGACATACAAGCATAATTAGCACACAGTATCCACTTTAATGGTTTACAACTACATTTTTTACTTATCAGAATAGTAGAACACTGAGACATACAACATAGAAAATATAAGATTATTAAAAAGTTATTTTAAATTTTATAGCAAAGACTCTAAATCCAGAATAACAAATATCGTCCTCATAGGTGAGGGAGCTATCCCATTAAAAAACACATTGTCTTTAGAGAACCATTAAAGATACTAAAAGGAAAAAAAAACACATGCCAATGAAATCATATTTCAAAATGTTATTTAACACCAAAGGAGTGAAATAGGAATCAGCTCGTAAAAAAAGTAGTTATTTATTTTTGTGAAAAAATAACAATAACTTCAATTTTGAATAAATGATGTTAACGGATGTGAATGTGCAAATCCTACACGCATTTTATTTTTGTTTGCCGATATTTTCATACTTCTTTGCCGTAATACAAAATAATATTTGAATGTTAGTGAAATTTCCGAAGTCGAATTTGTTAATATTTTTTGATTATTTCCGAAATTCAGATAGCTGAAAAGAACTCGTAGGACACCCATTACCTTTAAAAGTTTCTTGCCAATCTACCTTTATGGGGGATAACAACTTTTTACTACTGAAACTGTGATTGGAAAGGAAGATTTTATTCGAAAAATTATTTGAAAATGTGCTTTCTACTTATCATTTTTAAATGTAATAGGTTTTTTCTAAATAATTATGAGATTGCTCTTTAAATTGACATGTGAGATTTTTGTCGGGTTTGAAGAGGATATAATAACGTGATTATAAAATAATTAAAAAAAACTGAAAAGTTTGTGATATTTAATTAATATTGTAACACGAAGAAACTGTATTGTGTCCTTCTGCAATCGCATTATTATAGTTATAGTAGCACTCATATAGGGTTTTTTCATAGGTCAACCTTACAAGAATGCAAATGAATTTTCAAAAAGTTAAACGGCTCTTAAACACTTCAGTAATACTCATTGGTATATTTTCATTACAGATGCATTTTCAGGAAATGAATATATATATACAGGCGCGTAGCCAAGAAAATTTTTCGGGGGGAGGATATGCGCCTGGAAAATTTTTCGGGGGGGGGGGAGATATGAACTTATATGTGCATAAATAGACGGAATTTCATCACTAATCCAAACATTTCGGGGGGGATATATCCCGATATCCCCCTCCCTGGCTACGCCCCTGTATATATATATATATATATATATTGTTATTGACCTCTAAAACAAACACATTTTGGTCAATAAATTTTACATGTATTTCAAAATTGAAAAATAAAAATTTTCAGTATGTTTATAATCTGTTTCTGCACAATACAGTAAAAAAATTTAAAATTTTCAGTTGTTGAGATGTAAAAGGTTTAAGAGACTTTTTTTTAGGTTGAGTGATATTTCACTCCCTAGAAATAGATAATTACTGTTTTCAATAAATTATCAGAGCATTTGTTCAGAATGTTCCTACAATTTTTTAATTAATTAGTACAGGCCGTAATACAGAGGTCGAAAAAGTATTTGAAAATGTTCGTAATGTACAATGATCAGGTAGTTAATTTTTGTTAAAAGAATGCAATATACAAGATACTTTATTGGAAATTCGAAAAAATACTAGATATGACATGGTTTGTAAAGGTTTATCTTGCAGATAATTTCTCCTCCATTCTTGAATGCCATGAACTACTAGTATATTAATATATTTTAAATTATGTCAATTAAAAAAGGCAATCATTAAAATAGATTTAATATAGAATATAAAAATATCTTTATTATACTTAGGGTTTTTTTAGACATTGCTAACTTCAGATTTAGCATTATAGAACAAAACAAAATTAAATAAATTATACTAAAATACAAAAATTACCTCAAAGTCTCAAAAGTTGCAATTATAAGTCACCTTTACTTTTGTACCAGACTAATTTGCTACTTTTCTGGATTTAGAGTTTATAACATCGGCAAATGATCGTCTGCACATAGACCAACCGAGACCTGGGTTTGATGGTCGATGACTGAAAACTTAGAAAAGAGAATCATGCGATTAGTAGCACCATGTGAACGAGACTGTATCTCAAACTTTGAAGTAGTGGCTTCGTTTAAAATTGACAAAGCGGACCTTATTTCGAAAAGTTTAGGAATCTGCTATAACATTAAATTAATTTTCCAACTGTGCTTCAGTTATTAGAATGGCTTTAAGGCATCGGTTTTCTTACCAAAGACGACAAAAAGTTTTACGATTGAAATTCGAAACTTTAAACTGTAATTTTTTAAAATAATAGAGATGCATGCTATTAAGTATTTTTTTCCAAAAACTATTACTGACAAAAGCAAAAATAGTGAACATTTTGTATTTATATTTCGACTATAAAGAAACATGCATATTTTTTTTAATTATATGTTTTAAGACATCTTGAAAAATGCATTTGTTTCATTACCGAAAATATTAATTAATGTACTCAAATTTGGGCTTTGAGAAACAATGTGTCAAATTCTACGATTTTCCGTGCTATCACATTCGGTTTCAGAATGATGTATCTAAATATCGATTTATTCCCTGATTGCTAACTATAGCTTATTTCATCTTGAAGTACAGTGAAACCTGCTCAGTTGACCACCCAGTGGTCATTCCACGTTTTCCTGGTCAATTTTTCAAGGGTACGATACTTATTTTTTGATTTTCGTATTTTATTACCAGTGCACTTAAGCATTACATAGCACATATAATATATATATTACACTACAAAATTACATAAAATATGAAATCAAAATGATACAAAATAGAAATAATACTGCTTATTAGGGTTAAATATTAATTATACGAACATATAACAGTTTTACGCATTAATTATTGGATATTGTCATAGTACGTATAGTTACTATGTATTCTACATACAGTAGTAAGTTGAAAAGAAACAAGTAAATTTAATTATTGAAACTCAATTTATTACTATAATACATTCATTCATGAATTTTGAGCATTTGTGACGTTTTGGGGGGTGGGGGTGGGGCTCCAAAAAGTGACTGCAGTCGGGCCTCTTCAAATAGAAGGCCGCCTCTGTATTGACACCATGTTGCAAGGGTCTTCTTTCTTTGTCATAGACAGTATTGATTAGCAGAACAGTGTGGTAGTAAGTACTGTACTGTGTATTCAGTGTACAGGTGGGAAGCAATAAATAGAAAAAAAATATATAAAAGTTGTTATAGAAGAAAGACAGAAAAAATTCTGGAAGTGGTCAACTTACAAAGGCTTTGAGCTATGCTTTGGGACAAATTCTACCTAATTATCTGGTCAACATACAAGTTAGACTGGTAGTCAACTTATAAAGGGTTCACTCACTGTTAAAGTAGCTAAGACATTCCGTTCTTGGTCAATTAGGACAGGTTTCACTGTACCCTATTTCTATAAAAACAAAGCTTGAGAAATAAAACCAAAGTTTTTTAAATCGAAACTATCAAGGTGAAATAAAAATAAATAAATTTGTAGACGGTCCTTGATATATAACTCACACAAGAAATAGAAAAACACTGAACAAGAAGAACAGGTCAAAACAATTTTCGCCTGAAATAATTATACAGTACAGTCTTAATAATCCGGCGGTTAGTGAGTCTTAATAAGGCGGTTAGTACAGTCTTAATAAGTCCGGCACGGCTGCTTTCCCGCTTCCCTCACTCTTCTGTTATTTGCCCATTATGGTCAACACCTCCTAGATATAGAAAGCCTTACAACTCCTACGTCACCAAACTTTGACGTCATCATTAGGCCAACGAAAGTGACGTCATCACAATTTTAATTTCACAAAGTTAAACTATTTAAAATTTCTGGTGAATGATACAAATATTAGAAAATATCTTAAATGAAACATTAAAATTAAAATACCTTTCTCATACAAAATTATTCATTATGATCTATCATATTATTCCTTATCATATTATCTAATTAGTCATGGCTAAAAACTGCCATTTGTCTTAAAATTATATTTTTTATCTTAAATTATTAAAATATTGCTTTTCATAGGTAAATTCAACAGAAATTTTTTAAAGTTTAGTTTGTGAAAATAAAACTTTAAAATATAGGTCTAGTGATGACGTCAAAGCTTGGTCACGTAGGAGTTGTAAGGCTTTCTATATCTAGGAGGCGTTGCCATGGCTGAGTGGATAAGACACTAAACATAGTAGATGGCTGAAGTGTGAAGGTCCCGAGTTCTGGCTTACCGAGCGTGATAAGGTTATCACACTAGCTAGAAATTCGAGCAGGGAGCCTGCCACGATGTCATCGGAAAGCTTTTAGTACCTTATAAATCAAGCCTTACCGACTCATGACGTCAAAATCCGAGAAAAAGCTTGTATGTGCTACTACGAATCTGAAGAAATCGTTCCGATGTCGAATTCACTTGGAAATATTGCTGTTTTTTTTCGACACGTCAGATGAAGGCGAAAACTTGCATTCCGATAGCGGTGAGTAGAAGATGAATGGGTTTTTTATTGTGTGTATTATGGAGTGTTAAGCACTCCCAAAAAAGGACCCCCTTCCTTGGCAAGCTTGAGTTTCCCATCCTGTCAAAAAGCACACACCCTTCCTTGGTGGATGGCCCCAACCCCGCGGAAATTCCGAAGACAATGCCTTCGTAAGAAAAAGGGCAGAAAGCCGTGTGTTTTGATTGGCTGATAGGTCCCAGTGCCGACACTGACCTAACAGATATAAAAATTCTCACTTCTTTTATTCGACACTGATCGTGCTAGCACCGAAAGGAAAGTGGCGGATATTTATCCAAAGAATTTGACTATCTGCGAGTGAGAGATATCAGTCACTGATACTCTCCGATAGCATCGCAGTAAGGGCCCCAGCGACGAATAACACCTTTTAGACCGATTTTCTCTGTCGTTACCTTGACGAAGGCGATTTCCAAATTTTTGCTTTCCGAATGATAAAATCGGAGTCTGATGAAATTAGGGCCAATCAGAGTACTTCTTTCTGCTACTGCAGTACGAAGCTTGGCTCGAAGTGATAAAATTATGGCGGCGTGCAAGTGATTTGTGGAATTAGAAGTCGATTTTATTGACGATTTAATCATTATTCTGAGAATGCAATCAATTTAAGGACCCCAATCAATAACAAATCGCCGCTGATCCGATGTTTCCGTGTACCAATGAAAGGGTTATGCTAGATGCTGAGTCACGATAAGTAAAATAACAACCTACAAGTCAAATCAGCGATACCTTAACACTACTTGGCGTCGGAGAAAGTTTGTTGACTTTTACAACCCTTAACTCCACCTTTAAAGTCCGGCGAAAAAGTTGCTAGGATTTTACCTTAGTGTGATAACCCCGTAACGGTGTCGAATTTTGGCCGATTTTCTCCAGATGTCACGGGAATACGTGTCAAAATCCTCCATGACGCTTCTCTCGAGCAGACAGCCCTCGAGTGACATTGCCGTAACACAGCAATACAATACACTGCTTCTTCATTGGTTTACCTAATGTATTTTGTAGTGTATTTGTCTAATGTGCTAAAATGGCGGCCAAACGAAACCACACGATTTTGTGTCGAAAGCAAAAGATCTTGATAATTTGAAATTTTTCGATAATCCGTCGTTTATCTGGTTT
Source organism: Cheiracanthium punctorium (assembly GCA_038373885.1). Taxonomy (NCBI): domain Eukaryota; kingdom Metazoa; phylum Arthropoda; class Arachnida; order Araneae; family Cheiracanthiidae; genus Cheiracanthium; species Cheiracanthium punctorium. The sequence goes on from JAWZYV010004976.1 coordinate 33,786, forward strand.
CCACATGTGTCAGATTATGAAGATTGTACTGCAATTCAATATAATCGTATGCGTTCGGGTGTACATCAAGGGGTCGATCCAGGCATTTTTTTACATGATTCCATTTTTGTGAAAATTGCTCATTTAAGTGAATTTCAATACTTAATTTGGTGAATTATGCTATTGCATAATTCACCAAACTGACGTAATGTAACGGACGTAATATAATCTATTTTTAGCCCAGAACAGCTCCAAATGTCTAATGAGACAAATGAACAATTAAGTATAACGCATACGGAAAAAAGCGAATATACAGATTAAAAGCAAAAGTGACAGAAAAATGAGAACAGAAATGATTTAGAATACATGATTTTGAATAGATTAAATTTAAGAAACACAAAGTAAATTATTATTAAAATTTGGTAAGTGATCTTCATCACAATACCAGTTTTGAATAAAAGTTATTGTTTTTGTTGAAATTATTGATAAAACAGATTAAAATGTAGAGTTAAGGATGTATGCCGAAGAAAAAAAACTCTGTTTTTAGTCTTGGTACACAAATTGAAATAAACTAATAGCACCATGGTCTCCAAAATATTCCAGATGGTTCTTCATAACCTGCTTTACACACTGCAATAAGCGAAAAAGCTGCGGCTTTTGTGAAATTTTCAGAAAAAAATTCTTTAACATGGACCTGAGCTGCAAGATTTTTCGAAGAGTGACACGTTTTGCAAAAGTTTCCGATTTTTAAGAATTTTTCTAAAAGTTTTGAAACTGATACAGATTTATCGTTTATTTCAGAATGTAGTACAGCTTGTAAAGAGACAGTTTCAAAATTTTGAAGTGCCTGGCATAATTAGTTTAGTTGTATTTATGTACCAAAATCACATGATTTTTTCGAACTACACTGTTAAATACCAATGAAGGGCCATTTTAATCGATTGTATTTTCGTGAAGGGGGACGTAAAACGGACCCAATTTTCGTCTGCATCGACCCCTGGTACATGCGAATTTATTATTTTTTTTCCTCGATTTATCTTTTCAGGCACTCGTGCTGGAAAAGAAAAAAAAAATTGTACAAAGTGAATCAACGTTCCATTATAACACAAACTTCATATCGATTTCCGAGTGTCTCAACCCCACGTAGTCCTTCAGTTCCTTGTTAAGGGGCAGCGAGTCTATTTCCTTGGGCGTTCTAAGGCAGGATCTCAGCTGGTTTCTGACGGCGCACCGCGACAGGTGCTTCAGCGTCCTCGGCTGGTGCACCAAAGTCAGGACTTCAGGGAGGATCTCCTTGTACCGGTCCTGGTACCGCTCCTGCACTCCGATGGCGCACAGCTCGTTGACTGTCGGGATGGGAAAGGGGACGGCCTCCAGGCAGGCCATGAGTACTTTCCTGGCATCGGCGTCTGCCCGCAGGATGAGGACGCAATAGACCACCATGATTCCGTTCACGATGGGGGAAGTCACCCTGCAAATGCACGAAGACACATGAAAATAAGCATTAATGCATGCAGTGAAAACTCCTGTCAGCGACCACCTCTATTAACCCTTTGAGGCCCAACCCTTTCCTCAGGTCTTCAGCGGTATGAAGGTTGGTCGCTCCCAAGAAATTTCACTGTACATGCATTAAGGGATGTTGAATAAGTTCCCGCTGAAATGTTGCAAAAACCGAACGAAACCCCTCAGGAAAAATCTATGTACTACAGTCTAGTAGGAAAAACTGCCGCTATACATGCAGAAACATGACAAAAGGATTTTGCAGCGTGATAGCGCCCGGCCACATATTTTAAAACCGGTGAAAATCTTGAAGTGGTCTAGTGAAGGCGACCGTGACCTTCGGGAGCAGGTAAAATGAATCATGCTATGCAGGCGTAAGTATTCTTTACTTTAAGCGGAAAATGAGGATCTGTATAGAAAAGTCTAGATTATAGCTGCACATAACCAATTTATCACAAGTTTATTATGACTAAATTTATCATCGGAATAACGGTTACAAAAATATATAAAAATTAAAGCTGCAATCATAATTAGTGTGAAATTTATTTTGAAAACTGTGCATTTGAATACAAATTATGATTGCAGCTTTAGTTTTTAAATATTATTTCGGCTGTTGTTCCAAGAATATATTTTCATAAAATAGCGATAAGCAGCCACAATCTTAAGTTTTCTAAAGAAATTCTCATTTTCCACTTAAAGTTTGTAGCTCCTTCGACTTTAAAGCAACACCCTATTCAGAAGCCAGACGCCCTTTAATTTTCGAAGGTCAACCCCCCCCCCCCCGTCTTCGTCAGACATGACACCTTTAGATTATCACTTGTTCCGATCATCTGATCAATGGCACGATCGGATGATCAGAACGTGCGACCTCAATTCTTATAAAGTTGACAAAAAATTAAAAAAAAAAAAAAAATGGTCAACTTTCAGACAGTCGCAAAGGAAATGTCATTTTTCATACGTGGAATTCAAATGCTTCCAGAAAGATGGGGAAGATAGCGGCTATTACTAATTTTCAACGTGAACTTATTCAACATCCCAATATTTATGTTTTTAAATACAGAATACTTTGAAACAGTACCCTTAAAGAAAAATTATTTATTTCTTCAAACGTATCAATAAATACTACCTTCCACTGGGCAATTCTTTTAGTTTCTTCTACCTTTTCATTGCTTATACTTTATTTCATTATCTTATAATATATTTCATTATCTTAAAATTATACTATTTTGCAATATTTTCCTTAATAAGAGAGTACCCAAAAATGTTTCTATTCTAATTTATGTATTCAGGATTTTTATTTTATTTAATTTAAATTCAGATAAGGTAGTTTATTATTTATAAGATACCATAATGTGCGGCTTGTGACAAAATAAATTAATTTTTTTTTTAGTCTTTTTTTTTTTTTTTTTTACTTTTTGACTTGTTTGTTTTCAACCTTTTAAGGCCACGTGACAAGTGTATCTTTCACCAAGAAGAGCCTTAAGATATTTTTATTAAAAACAATAATAATTTGGAATTGAAGTTCCAAGTAATTAAAAAAAAATACTAACCCGCCTAGACCGTTACATTTTTGTCTTGTTCCTTGCCTGTACCTTATTTAAAACAAAATATCTACTTTTGATTCCCCCCACCCCACCCCCACCCTTATTCCATCTCAATGAGAAGCACAACACGGCTGTCTCCTAGCGTTTTATAACCTGTAAAACTCTTTCTCCTTCACAAGCTAGTCTTGCCAGCAAAAACGCCCTGCAGACAAATTAAGCCTTCGTATCTTCATCTCTGATAAATTCGATTTTAGAAGAAAATGACTGTAATTTCTGTCAAAGCACTTTCAATTAGCTTTCCCAACAATATATATTATATTGAAGAGGTCGTTTACTGTAAGATCGAAGCGATCTACGTTATAGTCCTTGACTTAACATTTTACACAAATATTTTAACAGAATAAATTTAGTTCTTCAGGCCAACATAAATGAAGCTCTTGCTCTCCCAGAAATAATAGCCAGGTGTATTTTATATTTGACACGAAGAATAGAAATTTGCCGAGATATACCACGTTAACGCGGTCTCCCAAAATTTTTTGAAAATAATTTTCTTTGTAATTATTTTCAACAAATTTATTTGTAGAAAATAGCTTATTCGTGATTCAATGTTTATGACAGAACTTTTTTTATGGAAAGTTATTTCTGTAACACATCGAAAAGAGCTACATGGTATTTCTTGACTTAATATTTTATAGAAAATCTCAACAGAATAAGTTTGATTCTTTAGGCCAAAATTAATGAAGCTCTTGTTCTAAGTAAAATAATAGTCATTTGTATATGATGTTTGATATAAAAAAATAGCAACTTAGCCACTTGTCTAGTTATCCCGAATTAACTTGGTCGTGGGGAATTTCCCATATTTTTCACGAGTTAACCCATTTATGCCTAGCGTCCCTTTTTTGGGACGGCATTTTCGCTATCATTCGAAAACGTTATTTATTTTTCCTAGCCTTTATTCGCGAGTATTGAACCTCAATTCCACAAAATATTTTAATATGGCCAAGTAGGATGTTGACATTTCAATTTTTATACATAATGATTTTAAATGAAATCATCCCTTGTTCAAAAAGTTGACATCAGAAATTTATCCATTACTGCTGGTGTTAGCAAAAATCGAAGAAAGTCTCAAAAATATCCAGGCACGAATGGGTTAATTCGTAGTTCATCAGATACCATTAGAACAATTTTAAATTCAGAATAAACATGTGCCCCCGGGTACTACGTATAAACACCGTAAAAATGAGGTACGAAATAAGCAATTTGTGCTCATTTCTAAGTACTTTTGTCATCTTGTAATAGCTCCGAGTATTTTACTCTTAAATTTAAGCAGCGCGCGTACTCATTTTTTTCAATTAGAATTCATTTTAAAGCACGATAGTATGTACTCATTTATGATGCAAATGTACTTAAAAATACGAGTACATTAGAGTACTCATTTTTAAGTACTTTATTTTTAACAGTGAATAGAGGCCGAAAAGCTTAGTTTAGTCTAATGAATCCGCTTCAATATGTTGATCCAGCAATATAGAGGGCTACAAGTTAGTTTCGAAACATGGTCAACAAATTGGACACTTTAAATAAATTAACTCCCCTGCTTGCCACGGATAAGTGAGTTTTCCGATATGGCGAGAAAAAATTTTATGTTTTTTAAAAAGGTAAAAATTGAAGTTTTTAAATACTATAAAATATAGTAAATAAAGAGATTTTGTACAGAATAATATAGAGTTGTTTATAAAATAGTTAATAATAAGTTTAATACTAATAAAAAGGTATGTGATATTAATAAATTAGTGTTATAAATATTCTTTACAAATTAATGTATTGTATTTAATTTTACTTACTAAAGTGTAACACTTTAAAATACCTATCTGTACTTAAGTAATTTTGGTTAATCTGTGTGGTAAATTATTAAACTAAATAATGGAATCATATTGCAAAATTCTTGTCATTTTAGTCTAGAGCGCTGTTATCGTCTCACAAATTACCGGCTTATATGGTGCTCCTTGGCAAGTGGTAAAACATGTATGACGAAGTTGATTAGTTGCAGAGTTAAATTAAAGATTAAAAGGCGTTGTGCGATAATACAGGTTCGATACACTTAGTTGCAATACAAGAAAAAGACATTAGAATACTTAAAACTATTTTATTTAAAAGAAACTATTAAAACATTAACTTATTACAACGGCTGGTGGTGGCTCAGCGAAATAAAATACGTCCTATAAGGACTGTGATAAACAGATGAAATGGTTTGAAAATTACACCAACAGAGCATTGCACATTGGCGAGAACATCAACTTGGCTGAGATAAATAACGCCAATCTCAGAGCAACCCCAAAACTTAATCCAATAAAACTAAATGACGGAATAGCGAACAAATAATTTTAAAGATGAGGCAGGGCAGCAAAAAATAACTTACGCCAGCAGGATGCCAAAGAGGGGATGGAAAAAGGATGATACGTTGCTATAGCAAACGGATGTAATGTAATCTATTTTTAGCCCAACGGATCCAAAAGGTCTGATGAGACAAAAAAAAAAAAAAAAAAAAATCAAGAATAATGCATACCGGGAAAAGCGAATATACCGATTTAAAAGCCGAAGTGACAGAAAAATGAGAACAGAAAATGATTTAAAATATATGATTTGTTACATTAAAGAAACACAAATTAAAGGCTGATTATTAAATTAGATATGTGATCTTCATCACAACATGCCTGACTGGTAAGATTTTTCAGGAATTCCTCACCCATGGTTAAACACAGATATATATATACAATATATATGTCTCACCGATTTCCCATTCTGTGGTAGATCTCCACCATGATGGGGTAGTCGTGCTGCAGCAGGACCATGATCTCCTCGAAAGAACCGTGTCCCAGAGCGTTCCAGAATATCCGCGTGTTCATGAGGGACTCTAGGGAGGTGGTGGTCTCGTCTCCATTACACTCGTCTAGGGCGCAGCATCTCTCGCCCAGGTCAAACTTGCACTCGGCCAGCATCTCCAGCAGGTACCTTGGGGGGAAATATATAAAGAGGTTACAATTAAACTTCCTCTAGAAACGATATTCTAATCTACAGCTAAAAAGGGGGGAGCGGATTTTAACCAAATTTGGTATGCAGACCATACATGCAGTGTTGACAACTCTGCCGGAGCAAAAATGGCTGAAACCAAAGTTAAAAGAGACCAGAAATGGCTAAAAATGTTTTTAAGCTGAGCAAAAGAATAAATTATTCGTTTGCATTTACTTCTAAGTGTTTGTACTGTTGAAAAATGCTAAGTGAAGGGCCAGTGATAAATCAGAAAATTAAGATAACTGAGAACAGAGATTTCCAGTATTGAGACAACATTAAAAAGAGTATTTATGTTTGGATACGGAAAGCTTCCAGGGAATTTAATTCACTGGGGTAGCAAGTTTTGCAAATAAGTCTAGCTGAACAAAAATCAAAACTGCGGTTGGTATCTAAACAATATGTTTAGCTATGGTGGACTGTTAATTTCATGTTTTTTAACAAGAGCTATCTGCTACGTAATTCTAAATTTAAAGGTGCATTTTGTTTGTGCGATATAAGAGAAGCCACATCAACAACTGATACTATAAATGCCTCAGAAATTGAAAGTGTCAATGAAGTCTTTTAGGTACTATAATTTGTTTGAGGGCGTTAAAAGGCAATATGATTACTAATTTTATGGAAGTAAGGAATTGAAACTCAATTTGCTAAGAATTTCGACAATGTGATTACTAATTTCAAGGAAGTAAGCGACTGAAATTGAATTTGCATAGAATTTTCCAAAAGAGTATTAATTTTTGAGAAGTAAAGGACTGAATTGAATTTGCATAGAATTTTCCAAAAGAGTATTAATTTTTTAGAAGTAAAGGACTGAAATAGAATTGAGAATTTTTGCAATGTTATAACTAGTTTTACAAAAGTAAGGAATTTTGAAATTGCATTATAGCGGAGAATTTTAAGAATCGATTACTAATTAAGGAAGTAAGGGATTGAAAACAGAGCCTTTGTCAGAAAAAAATTCCAGGGTGAAGGTTCAAGTTTTGTTTTAATGTGAAGTCACTGGCGCTCATAGTAGACAACAAAACAAATTTTCGCCTTTTCTTTTAGTAAAACGACACCAATCACTTCGTTTGTAGGGTCATTCTGAAAATTTCATTACAAAAAAGTATCTAAATTTAGGTTCTAAGGGTGACTTCAAACTAATATTTTAATGTCTTATTGACTTTAAGCCTGTCCGTTTCCATCGTTGCAAGGACGCAACGGCTCCGATTCTCCCTTTTGTACACATGGTTGCTTCCCGGTTCAGGTCTTTGAGTGACCCTGTATGCAAGCCCACCACTCAAAAGTTCTATGCCGGGGAGCAACGATGGGCTCTGAAGAGAGAATCGATGCTTTCGCGGCCTTGCAAAGATGGAAGCAAATAGGTTAAATGTTACTTTTGTTGTGTCCACCTCTCAATGGAAATCTGTGTCCTTTTTCAAGTGACGGGCATATTTCAAGTGCCCTGTCCGCCATACCCCAGATACGCCACTGGTAGTAATTTTTTTTAACACACTTCTACAAATGAAGGGTCTGGATGTAAAACTCGGAGTTTTCATGTTTGAATTTAAATTCTAGCTTTATCAAAATTGTTACAGGTTTAGTTTAGGATAATGAACAACTAGTTGTTGTGGCAACAAATACATCACATAAAAAATTGTGCCACTACATCATGTTTGTCTAAGAACCAAGACCTAACTTTATAAGTGGAGAATGTGAGTTTTACATCTACACCCTGAAAAAAAAAAAAAAAAAAAAAAAAAAAAAAAAAGAAAGAAAAAAAAAAGATATTTATGAGTCTGAATGTTTCGGGGTGGGTTTGAACACCTAAAAGCCCCTCGCCTAAGGCTGAAATTGAATTTGCGGAGAATTTCGACTAATGCTGTAACTGAATTTGCTGAGATCTTTGGCAAATCCTGAAGCTGAATTTTCTGAGAATTTTGGCGAATGCTGATACTGAATTTGCTGAGATCTTTGGCAAATCCAGAACCTGAATTCGCTGATAATTTTGGCAAATGCTGATACTGAATTTACTGAGATCTTTGGCAAATCCAGAACCTGAATTTGCTGATAATTTTGGCAAATGCTGATACTGAATTTACTGAGATCTTTGGCAAATCCTGAAATTGAATTTACTGAGATCTTTGGCAAATCCTGAAATTGAATTTGCTGAGAATTTTGGCAAATGCTGATACCGAATTTGCTGAGATCTTTGGCAAATGCTGATACCGGATTTGCGGAGATCATTCTCAAATCCTGAAACTGAATTTGCTGAGATCTTTCGCAAATCCTGAAACTGAATTTGCTGAGATCTTTGGCAAATCCTGAAACTGAATTTGCTGATATCTTTGGCAAATCCTGAAACTGAATTTGCTGAGAATTTTGGCAAATGCTGATACCGAATTTGCGGAGATCTTTCGCAAATCCTGAAACTGAATTTGCTGAGATCTTTGGCAAATCCTGAAACTGAATTTGCTGAGATCTTTGGCAAATGCGAGTAGTTCTATAATTTTAGTTGAATGTTACCTGAGAAAGCCGACCTTATCTCCGAGGCGTATCTCCTCGATGTACACGTCGGAGATGATCCTCACCACGCTCGGCTTGAAGGACTTGAGCATGGCCCGGAACCCGCCCCGGTCCCGGTAGTTGGTCTCGTAACACACCTCCAGGATGCGGGCGATCGCTCGGATGTAGTGACGCTCGCGCCAGGCGTGGGGGAACTTCGTGAACTTGATGAGCAGGAGGATGGCCGTGTTCACGTCCGTGTGGAAGTAGAGGAGCCTGCTGCGCCGCTTCCTCTTGCTGCCGCCCCGCACGAAGCCCAGGTTGTACTTGCAGTCCTGCATGAAGGTGATGATCTCCGTGAAGCCCTCGGACGGAAACAGATCCATCTTTCCCTTGTTGTTGTTGTTGTTTCGCTTCTGCTATGCTTTACGGGATGAGATGCATCGCCGCTGCTGCTTGTCAAACAAAAAAGAGATTGTTCTTTATCGTCTGCCGCGCGACGATGAGATACTCCAATTGTCGTTGTTGTTTCTGTTCCGTTCCGCTTACTACGGCGGCGAGGTGAGATGCATCATCGCTGCTGCTGCAGGAAAAGAAAATAGAGATTTTTCTCTACCGTTTATGACTATGAGATGAGATGCATCACTGCTGTTACTGCTGCCGGTTGAAGAAAAAGAGATTGTTCTTTGTCGCCTGCTGCGCTAGGGAGAGATATTTCACAGCCGCGGCACTTCTTCCCCGCTGTTAGTGCAACGTTTCTATTGCATCCATATACGCTGCATCTCAAAACAATATTACAATAATAATAAGACCGAATGTGGATGGGGACCCACGTCCTTTACAGCATAGTCTATACTTTCGTTAAGCTCTTTGTCGTTTCATCGAGGCGAGATGCATCACTGCTGCTGCTGTTCCCTGGGAAGAAAAAGAGATCATTCTTGATCGTCTGCGCGAGGAAGGAGATTTCAGCCAGCTGCCTTCTCTCCCGCTGCAGTGCTGTGCTGGGGCGCACGCTTGTGTGTGTGTATTGGCCGTCTCCATGGCAACCTGCCCGCCACTGATCTCTCTCTCTCTCTCTCTCTCTCGCTCTCCCCCTCTCTCTCTCTCTCTCTCTCTCTCTCTCTCTCTCTCTCTCTCTGGTGGAAAGTAGGTCACCAGTGTTGGCTTGTTTATCGCTTTCGGAATATTCTGAGATGGGCTTGCTGTGTCAGTTTTTATTTATTAATAGATGAATAGGCTTTAACAGGGCTCCGATGTAAATTAATAAACAGATTACAGTGAGTAACAGAAATAATATCTGTAATGAACCGAGTGAGACAGATAAATTTCAATTACCATTTCAATTTTAATTATTATTCAGCCTCGACCCACATAATCTGGATGGATTCATGTCCTTGACACCGCATGAAAATACCAGAAAATTCTAAGTATTTAAAGAATTATTGTTATACTCTTTGTCTTTAGATAATTATTGTTGGCTGTTATACGGCTTTGGAAATTCTGAAGAAGTTGCTATTCAGTTTTCATTTTATTTTATTATTATTACTTTTTTCTTAAATAAATCAATGATCGGATTTATAAAAGTCAAATTTTGAAGTCATAAGCATTTTATATGAAAGAGGCGTAATCAGACCCTACCTTTAATTAAATCCTACACTGGTAGATTAATTCTGTGGAGAATGACATACTTTTCAAAATAAAGAATAAACAATAGCGGTTCGGTTCCAGGCCTATCGAGAAGGAGGAACAAGAGGGGCATCTGCCCCAGGACCGGCTTTAGGCGCGGGAAAATTGATGGAAATTTTATAATGACGGATTAATGCAATTTTGTGGGTGGGGGCGGTTAGTTTTTGTGGGGGAGATTAATTGGAATATTAACATACCCACCCCAGTTTATGGAAGTAAAGTAGGACGTTTCACATTAATTTATTTTCTTTTTCGGGAGGGGCGATCGCACACCTCCCTTTAATCAGTCTTTGCCATTGCACATTAGGGTGATTCATAAAATTCAAGTTTTTATTTTTTTGACTCTCAACCCATAATATCATTCTATCTACTAAAATATGAATTGGTTATTAATTTCAGAATTTTTTATTGATATTTAGGGGTCGCTACCAACTCTCAAAGTTTAAAAATTAACTGCAATAACACCCTTTTGGGTCTACGCGTTTCCTTCTCTTCTCTACTTCCGGCCACCCCTATATCAAGCAAGTACCAATAAATTGAGCACCTCCCACTGCAGGAGGGGGGGGAGAAAAAAGGAAAAAGACATTCCCCAGCTTTAGTTAGCTGGACTGATATTTACAACATAAACAATCCTGCTTCTTACCCATAGATAAAATCATTGAAATCCAAAGTGGTTGTGTTCGCTCGTGATGAAATATGGTTAATCGGACACACTTGCTCAGAATTAGTGCAAACAAGATTACCCTCAGTGCAAGAAGTATTGAGTTTATTTTTTCACTATAAAAATGTAATGAAAAAAGTAAATAGAGAATCAGCGTCATTAACTGCTGGTGGTGTGATGGCAGTATGGGAAAAAGCAAGTATTCCCACCAAGGAAAAGCAACATGTTATCACAAAAATACTCAAATATTTCAAGGAATGGCAGAATTTTAAAAAAAAATAAAGAAAATAAGGCAAAGCGTTCAGCAACAATCAAAGAAAAAGAAAACAAGTGGCAATCAAATTTAAATGTTCTGTTTGATATAGCTCACTCTAATGCTCTAAATATAATGAATATTGACGAAGATAAGCAATTTATTTTGAACCAAAGAAAAATGAACCGTCTTGGACGAATCGGTAAGATTGATAAACAGTATGCTAGAAAACTTGATAAACAATTAGAAAAAGAAGTTAAGTTGGAAAAAATGAAAGAAAAATAAAAAGAAGCAATAAATAGACTAACTGAGAAATACGATTTATTGTCATCTTCAGCTACTTCTTCTACAGAGGACAGGAGTGATAGTGACATGAGTCAAAGTCGTCCTAATTCTCCGAAGCCAGGACCTTCTTCAAGCAAAGATTTTTCGATACCAAGGAAATGAGGCCGAAAAACAATCCTAGATTCTAATTTAGCAACTAGTCTCGATGTCGCTAAATTGAGCGACCGGAAAGCAACTGTTGTTTTGACACCTACACTCAAAAGTCTAGGCTGTAATGTATCAGAATACAACGTAAGCTATTCCTCTATACGTTGCCAAAGAATGAATAATAGACTGCAGCTTGCTGAATCAATAAAATCTGATTTCCAACCCCAAACTACACTAACTGTGCACTGGGATGGAAAAATGGTCGAGGACATAGCAGGGCATGAAGTAGTAGATGGTCTACCAATCTTGGTATCTGGAAAAGGAGTGGAGCAGCTCTTGGCCATTGCTAAGCTTCCAGATGGCAAAGGAGAAACCATGGCGTCTGCTATTTTCGAGACAATTTCATCGTGGAACTTACGTGATGAAATAAGATGTATGTGCTTCGACACAACGGCATCTAATACTGGGCGAATAAACGGAGCCTGTATTCTTTTGGAACAAAAATTGCAAAAAGAATTGATTTGGCTCCCTTGTCGGCATCACATCTTAGAAATCGTACTGGAAGCTGTCGTAGTATCAGCTATTGGACCATCCAGCGGTCCTGAAATTATAATTTTCAAAAAATTTAAGAGCCGTTGGACAAAAATAAATCAGGAAGACTTCAAAACTGCAATTTTTGAACCATCTACTTGGAATTGCGTTCAAACTGCTGCGACCGATATAATTACTTTTGCTCAGAATCAACTACAACAATTTCAGCCTCGTGACGATTACAGGGAGCTCCTTGATTTAATCATTATCTTTTTAGGAGGGATTCCTGAAAGCGGTATCTCATTCAAAGCCCCTTCTGGAATGCATCGTGCACGTTGGATGGCGAAAGCTGTATATGCATTGAAAATGTTTCTATTTAAGCACCAGCTTAAGATCACAATTAAAGAAGCTAAAGCCATTACGGATATCTGCATATTTGTTGTACTTGTCTATGCAAAATACTGGTTTACAGCGCCAGTGGCTTATATGGCACCTGAAAATGACCTGAAGATTTTGAAGGACATAGTTGAGTTCGAAAAACATGAGACAGTTTTAGCCAAAGTCGCCAGGAAAAAGATGTTGGGTCATCTTTGGTATCTTTCTGAAGAACTGGTTGCTCTAGCTTTTTTTGATAAGCGAATTTCTAATGAAACAAAACGCAGAATGATTTTAGCACTGAATAACGAAAGTTCGGAAAACAGTCCTAAAAAGGCATCTTTGAGGTATGATGCAATCAAAAATCAAAATATCGAAGATTTCGTTACAACAAATACAATGAAATTTTTCAACACGACTGGTATTTCATGCGAGTTCATACAAAAAGATCCTGAGCTGTGGGAAGAAGAAGAAAGCTACAGGTCAGCTAAAGAAATTGTACAAAACATGAGAGTCGTTAATGATATAGCTGAACGAGGTGTTGCTTTGATGGAAGAATACAACAAATTACAAACAAACGATGAGGGGCAGAAGCAGTACTTGATGTTGTTAGTTAAGAATTATAGACAGAAAAACCCCAACGTCAATAAGTCAAATTTTATATAACATTTTTTCTTTCTTTCTACTTCGAGGTTTCAACACTGTTATTTAGTATTTTCATTCATAAAACTGTATTCTGATTGTAATAAAATTATTTATTTAAAAATTTATCGTTTTTGCTTCATTTCTCATATTTCAAAATTCGGTAGCGACCCTTAAATATCAATTAAAAATTAAAAAAAAAATACTAGTATGTTTTCTAGTGGAATAGACCATTTTTAGGGGTTGAGAGTTAAAAAAAAGGGAAAAAATTTTTTTGGGGGTCTTTTATGAATCACCCTATTGCACATACATACATGCAGGTGAAAGTAATAAAAGCGTGTTATAAAAGTTGTGATTCTGAAGTTACCGGTAGATGTCACTGTCACATAAAAACAGAAGCAAGAATCCGGTCGCAAAAAAAAAAAAAAAAAAAAAAAAGATTCATCTCTAATTTTATTCATGCAAACCCAGACCGTAACATTTTTATTATTATTTCTTCTTTTTTATTAACAGGCTTTTTATTACTTTCACCTGTATGTATGTACCCCCATTTTAAAAAAGTATTTGAGTAAAAGTCAAACTTCCTACGTTGGCTTCGTATATTAAAATCTTTCCTATTTCGTTCAAGTTTTGCGCTTTTCAAAAACAAATTTAATAAATAGCCGCAGAGCGAAAAAAGGAAATTTCGTTTGTACTCGAATAATTTTTTAAGAGGGCGTATATATGTATATGAAATGGAATGAAATCTTGCTATTTAATTTTCACCCACTTTCAGAAATCCAGGTGACTTTACAGGTCAATAAAGAGTCCATGACATTTCAATAATAGTGAAAAGGGTGTACTTAGAAGCTATGTCCATTCTTTTCTTCTTTTTTTTTTTTTTTACAGGATCACTTTAAAAAATTCCAATACATTACGTCACTGTGAAAAGTCACTGTATAAAGCTATTTTAGAGACCTTCATCTATTTCAAACAAAACAAAATTATTTTATGTCGAAAATAGTGTATTCAGCATTTTGACTTAAGTCACTTTTCCACGTTTAAAAATGTCCCGTTACAGTAAAGCGTTAAGGGACCATATAAATATTGAAATTTTAAATTTCAGGTTTTAATTCCATTTTCCAGCATAATGCAGAGAAAGAAGCAAAACTAATTTTAGAGTACCAATCTTTAATCAGAAGATTATGGTCAAGCTCCATAAAAATCTATCCGGGGTCAGACTTACTAAATCGTATACTATGTGTAGCATGCAGATGTGTAGCACTGAGTAAGCTACGCAAAGTACAGGAAGAGTTTTCTACACAGGTGCATATTTGTATTGCAGCCGAAGGAAGCTGCTTTTGAGCAAATGTTACACTAACAGAATTTATAATATTAAGTTTCTAAAATGCATACATTTGTATTTTTAAATGTTTCATTTTCTAATTTAATGTTTAATGAAGTGTTTCAGTCTGGAGGTTTGGTAGGTTTTCTCCAGATGTAACGTGAATACGCGTTAGAACCCTTTAGAAAGTCCTCTTACCAAGGCACCCCTCATCCTAGGCAGATACCCCGCGTGCAGGTTTGCCTTAAAACACAAAAATAAAAACACAAACTTAATGAAGTGTTTTATTTCCTTGTTTTTTTATTTTATGTTAATTATCACCAGTTCATTTAAAGAATTTAAAAAATTCTATTTTCAGTATAAGCTATACTGTTATCTTAACCCTTCAATGCATAGCGATTCATATATGCATCGTAGTTTTCAGTGCCGGATTAGAGTAGAAGCCAAATTTCTTATGTCAGTTTCATATATAAAATATAGTATTTTTTAATAATAAATGATTCATGTGGATTCATTCATATGGAATGATTTATATGATTCATATCGTGAGTAATAAAAGTTTCACATAATTCTTTCAAACTGTTTGTCCTTGGAGAAATGAATTAGTTATTCATAAAACTGATATAAGAAATTTAACTTATACTCGTGGCTATCGTGCGAACGAGAAAAAAATTCATGCATTTAAGGGTTAATTTATTGGATACACTTGCCTACACGTTAATCTTCTTTAATTGCAATCTACATTCATAAATTAGTTAATGAAATTGCTAATAAAAATTACAAGGCTCAAAACCATGTACATTAATTTTTCTCAAATTCATTTTGCGTACAAACCCTACTTCGCTGGTCGAAAAGTGCTCTAACGTTAATAAGCAGCTGTAACTCGGTGAATTTTGGTCGTAGAATGACCAATGTTTTCCTTTTTTTTTTTTTTTTTTTTTTTTTTTTTGTGCATGAAATTGTATAAAAAAAATTTTTCTGAATATAAATAAAGAATATAATACGACAGGGGGGACCGTATAAAAATTTCGTAATTTTTGTAGGAATTGATTTATTGACTTTCATTATTTCTAGTATAATAGATAATATAATTAAAAGCATTTTTGCAACTGAAACTATGCGTCTCTGACTAACGGTTTAATAGCCACTGGGCACTGTTAGTACTGGACACCCTGTATACACACACACACACACACACACATATATATATATATATATATAATAACCCTCTCGTCACCCTGAACCTCATATGAGGCCCCTACTTCAAATAGTAATAGTTAGAGAGAAAACAATTGAATTTAGTCTTTTTTTCTTTCAGTGATATCAATATCATTAATTCATGTAGAAAGTATATGAGGCTCTTAACTAGATGCATAAATCGTGCCTAGATTGCAGTACTAGTCAATTTAGATCATTTTTTACAGTTTTCGCTTCATTGTTTCAGGAGAAAAATTAAGAAAATATTTGCGCTGCTTTTTTACCGTTTTTTCTTTTCTTTGTAAGGTAAGTATAGTTTTTTTTCTTATTCCTCAATCTTTACCTAATATGTGCATCCCTTTAATTTAATTTTAGCATAAAAAAATGCTTCTAAAATGCAGAAATTATTATTAGAAAAATCTAATATTAATCGACATTAGAAAAAAATATTTTTGGATGATTTATAATAGTATTTCAGATGCATTAAATGCTAGACAGATTTTTTTTTCCTCTGATTTTTCATAATTCGGTGACGAGAGGGTTAACAGGAGCATTCTAAAGAATTACAATACACTACAGACTATGGCAGTTTAGATATCTTAATTTATTTCAAGCACAATAATAACTATATGAACATAAATTTATACGGTTTATTCTACAAAGTTTAAAGCTCTTTTACAGGGTCTAATATGGAGATTAAAGCTCCAATATAATTAAAAAATCGAATCTCCCAAATATCATCATCAAATTTAAGGACAGATATTTCGCCAAATTTGTCCGAAGAAAGTCAATTAAGTGTTTTACAATTTACGCCTTTGGGATGAATTATTATTATTATTATTATTATTATTTTCAATTCAGTATAAAGATCCTAGTTTTTACCTCTTAGTTTAATTTTTTAAGACTCAAAAAGTGAAAATAATCTTTAACGGCCTTATTTACCAAATACTTGACACGAGAATTAATCCAATGCGCATGTCAAAGTCATCGGCAAGATGTCTTAATCATACTTTAATAACACGCTTCACGAGTCAAGGGTTTGGTGAATAAGGCCGTTTGTGTACAAACTTTGTTCAACAGCAATATGATTTCCGAGAATTCTGTAAAAATTTAAAGTAAATTAAATGTAAATTAATTAGCTAATTATATAAGACAGCTGATATCAAGCACTCTACGCTTTTCATATTTTATGAAATACTAGCTGCAGCCCCGTTCTTCGCACGGTAGAAAACATATTTTTCTTACTCGTCTAATTCGACTTAAATCCTGTGTTGAGGAATATCTTAAAAGGACAAAGTTATTTGTCTCATGACGTAAAGTTTGCGTCATTACAAATGAATACTCAGATCATTGCCGCATGATGTAAAAGCTGTTTCAGAGTCGCCCGCGATCAAAAAAGGAAGAACTTCATGGTATGTAGGAGAAACTCTTAACTTTCAAAATACTCTCTGCACCATATAGGACTGTTTTGTTAGGTTTCAGTTGCAGCATGATTAGAAATAACGCAGCACGATGTGGACAACCGTTTTACTTTCTCGTGTAGTTCGTAAGTGTGAACAGTGCATTAGCACACTCATGTTGCGGACGACCTTACTGAAGTTTTATCTGACAGTCTTAAAGCGTACCTAATGTCTTAAATATAAAACATAACATTCTATGCACAGCGTGCATGTTCATGCCGAAAATGCATTCTGTTTCTGCGACGATCACAAGGCTTCTGTAAACGTTCGTGGCATAACTTTTGTGAAACAGCTTCCCTAGTAGCAATTTTGCTCGGGCCTTCACCGGCCACGTAGCCTTAAGCCGATGAGAAGGAATTGGGCCGTTCACTGTGAAACTGCTCGGATACACGCAGTTCATGTCCCCTCGGACGTGGAAACGTCCGAAGTAGTCTAACCGATGACTTTTCATCGGGTTGGACACGGATTTAGGGAACTGGCCCGTTCACTTTATGCGTGAGGTTGGCCGAACACCAGGGTGCGTATCACTTTTCGATAAGTTCTAATGTGGTGTTGACAC
Source organism: Cheiracanthium punctorium (assembly GCA_038373885.1). Classification (NCBI taxonomy): domain Eukaryota; kingdom Metazoa; phylum Arthropoda; class Arachnida; order Araneae; family Cheiracanthiidae; genus Cheiracanthium; species Cheiracanthium punctorium. The sequence continues at coordinate 51,479 of JAWZYV010004976.1, forward strand.
ATGCATTTAAACCTTTCCGTCCCTACGATGCAATTCGAATGATAACATTTACAAGTTTTTTGCAGATTTCTTTTATATTTGAGATGTATTTGTAATCGCATTTTTCTTATATGATAATGCAGTGCAGAAGCAATACAGAATAGAAGAAATACACTTTTACTACGCGTCGCATATGCATGCATGTACACCCTCCAAAGAAAGTATTCGAGCAAGAGATAAATTTCTTGCGTTGGTTTCGTATATTAAAAATTATTTATCATAGAATATGAATTAGGCTATGTATAAAAATAACTTTCCATATTTCTATCAAGTTGTGCGTTTTTCAAAAACTTAATTATTATTCGCAAATCTAAAATAGGAAATTTCTCTCTTGCTCGAATACTTTTTTTGGAGGGTGTAGGTATGTCGTATACTCCATCTATTTACGTATATAGTCGTACTATATACATAACTATACTATACGTTAACGTACTATAGTCGTATACTCCATCTACGTATGGAAGTAGATACGTATGTTACATGTTCGATTTGTTAGCACCAGAGTGCTATTAATTTCAACCTTGCTTTTTGTGTAGACACGATTTTGGTACAATTTTCGCGTCGAGTCACTTTTGAAATGTGTTTTTTTTTTTTAATGAATTGTGTGGCGTTTTTTATAAATATATTTCGAGTATAGCTAGAAAACACCTGGCGAATATTGTAAAATAGTTTTAGTAGGCGATTTTAAAATAGATTTTAATTCCGAAGAAGTGTTTTATAGAACAGCGAAGACAAATACGACACACTGATAGATTATAATACACTTTCCAAATGGTATTTATAAAGGTGAAGTATAGTTTGACTATGCCAGGCGAAAATTGTTAAACAGTTTTGGTAGGTGATTTCAATATAGATTTCTATTCCGAAGAAGTGTTTTATGGAACAAGGAAGGAAAACACGGTACACTCATGGATTATGATGCCCATTCCAAACAGTATTTAAAATGTCTACGGGATATAGGTGGAATACGCCTGGAGAAGATAGTAAAACAGTTTCAGTAGACGATTTTAAGATAGATTTCGATTCTATCTTAAAATCGCCCACTGAAACCGTAAGATGTGTTTTACGCTACAAGCAAGAGTTGATTCCTATTTTAACGCCCCCGCTCTCGCTAACCTAAAAAATCCCGCACTTTGGCGAGCTTTGCAGTCATGGGTCTCTAGGACTTATGCACAAGTTTCAACACTCCCAAAATAACTAGATGAAAACTACCGTGAACAAATTAGCGATAAACGCACCAGTTGAGGAATTTGAAGATACTTAATTATTAAAACTACATTAATTGGCAACCCAAAATAAATAAAAATGTAACGAAATGCTTTACTTACATGTAGTTCCAAATCGCCATTTTAATTCTAAATTACGATTGCCACATAAATACAAAAAATCGACGTGGTAGCTCCATATGTTTAATGATCGCCACCTTGGCGAGAGTCGGGGCGTTAAAGTAGGAGTCAAACCAGAAAGAGAAACACTGCACACTCTTGGATTATGATGGACATTCGAAACAATATTTAAAACGGTGAAGTATAGTTGTAATATACTTGGCAACGATTGTAAAATAGTTTTAGTAGGCGATTTTAAGATAGATTTCGATTCCAAAGATGGGTTTTATGAAACAAGGAAGCAAAATACGGCACAGTCATGAATAATGATACACTTTCCAACTTAATGGAATAAGGAAGAAAAATAGGGACGACGCATAAACTATGATACGCTTTTAATATATAGTACTTTGGTGCGTATTTAAAATCTGAAAGTGTTTCAGATTTTCTTCCTTTTATTTTTTTAACTAGTCCGAGTGCATAGCGCTCTGAACTGGAAGAAGGAAGGTGCCTGGTTCAAAACCAGATCGCGTCCGCCGACCTAACCGTTCGGAGTTTTCCGTGGTTTCCTCCGAAACTTAGCGTAAATACGGGTTAGGACCCCTTAGAAAGACCCCCACGGAGGGCACCCCACCCACAGGCCTAGATTCCTCATGTAGATAATTGACCTTAATCCCAGAACTCGCTTTAACTAGTATTTTGGTAATGTCTGTAAGTACACATGCTGCATTTTCGATCTAGTTTGATTAAATTTGAAGGACGTCTGCTCGTATGCATGTACTTATGTACGTATGTTCTTGTGTAATTCGATTAACTCAAAGAGGAATAGCCGAAGAAATGGGAAATTTAGGACTGCTTTAAAACATAGTATACATTTCCCTTTTTGATTCCAATTGAGTGAGTAGTTTATTTACAAGGTTATATGAAAGACTTTCGGTGCATTTAAGTCTATGGACATGTCTTTCACATTAAAAAGACCTGAACTATCTCTTTTTAGCTCATGCTCAAAATATTGCCAACTGTCCCCAAGCTTGGTAAATTTAGGGGCAATATTACAAATTTTGGCACCAAAAATAAGTACGTATCTCGAATAAAAATAAAAACTATTAGCCATAGAATATTGAAATTTTGTATTTAAGACTGTCGTAACATTTGGTTCTGCCCTTTCATTTTTGATTACAATCCACAGGCTAGGGTCACTATTTGGGTCATTCTTAAAATCTCGCCGTTTGTCGCCAAGCTGACGAAGCAGAGAAAAATGCCAATTTTTCAGCCAGGAATAAGTTTTCAATGCTGAAATCTCATCTTGGTGATATCTCTTACGCTTAACAAGATATTGAAGTATCGCATTTCAGTTTCCAATACATTTATATGAAGTGCATCCAGAATGTGTAAGTTTAACAGCCATACAAGAAAATTGTGTAGTTCACATCAGAACTCTTTTTTTTTTAATGATAGGAAATCGACTTTCCGAACTTTCTTGAATTAGCTTACAATTTAAAAAAGATTTTTGACCACTGGAACTTATAGAACTAGCTTACAGTTTTGAAAAATAGATTTTTTTAAAAAGCATAGACCATAAGACATAAGATCGCTATAATAATTTTTAAAATAAAGTAAATTCCAAAAATTTTTATTGAAATTATTCTACACAAAATATATCATACACATAATTTACAAAAGAAGTATTTTCTTTGAGTTTTGCAGCAGCATCTTCAAACATCTTATTTTATGAGCAGCTTCTAGGAGAAAAAAAGAAAATTTTTAGAACTTAATTTACACAAAGAATAGGAAATGCAGAGTAAGTCTGCTTCATATGTTTTTTTACATAATTTCTATATCATACATTTCTATATTACTTCAACTCCCTAGAAAACGTTTTTTTCTGAATAGACCCCTACGTTTTCCCCAACACATCGGTATCTCGAAAAATTTTCCCAATGCACTCACAAAGACAGCAAAACATTAGGTGAAAGAAATTTTTCATGTGTCCGGCAGTAGAACAGTTGGTTAAGCTCGGTTCCCATTGGAACTCCGAAAGGGAAGCAGCACCTGCTTGGCCAGTGCCTAGAAGGGTAAACTCCTTTCTCGACTGAGGCTGATGTAAACCGTGTACGCTGTAGGGAATTAATGCACGAAAAATGTGTTATGACTTCAATGTTTTCCATGTTCAATCCATATCTCTCTTTGGGGTACCAATCCAGCTCTTAGGTCATCCAGCTGTCATCTGAAATTGGTTCAAAATTTAAGAGGGAGACCCGGGATAAGTCGGTATTCCCCTCACTGGGGATCAGCAAAAAGGAAGCTGCCCAATTAAGGCCATTTTCGTTTTATATAAAGGATCTGATCCCGCTCTGCAGTTGGCCAGAGGGTTTCGAAGCAACAATAACAATTTTCATGTTCTGCGTTTGCAGAATTTACCATGAGTCAGACTGCAGGATGCAGAAACTGACCCCAAAGACGGATTTTTACATATCCCTTCTTTTTCAACTTTTGAACCCTCTGAAGTCTTATTTCATGTCAGTTTGTTTGTTTGTGTTGTGATGGCAACGCTAAGGGTGGGCGATCATCCTAGGATGAGGGGTTATCTTAAAATGTAATTTTTAAAAATATAATTCCCAAATTTTGTACATCACCTCATTAGTGTATGGGAATGCTTTTGTACGAGGGTCATATAAAAATGTAGAAAGTGTAACTTTTTGAAAATTAACAAGAGGAATTTTTTTAACGGAGTCTTACTTCCGACCTCATTTTGAACATTTTTTCAATTTACACTGCCCACTTATCTCTAATAGATAAAGAATTAAAGCCCGTTACCACCTTTTTGGGACACCCTGTATCAGTCTGGTTTATAGTATCCGCAGGTTCTGAAATCATCATTAACCAGTGTTCTGCTTAAAAAAAAAAAAAGAAAAAACAGTGGTCTGCTTTAAAAAAGAAAAAAAATCACTGTATTTACGTATACTATTTCTCAGCTAATCTAAATTCATCAACTCGGGTTTCGAAGTTTATAAAGCGAAACAAAACAGTCGTTTGAATATCAAATCAATGCTGTACATTGATTTGATATTCAAATGGATATTCTCATTTCCATAACCCTAAGAATCTGCGCTTTATGCCTTTGGAAAACTATCTTGGCGACTAATCGCATCGTTTGGATTTTTTTTTTCTTTTTTTTTATGGTCAACGGATGTAAATAATCGATACTTATTTTACCGTCGATAATTCACGCCAACAAGTTTTTTCGCCAAAGGATTGCAATGCACTACATTGTAACGATTGAATCTGACGTATACCACACGCACACGAAATCGCTCTTTTTGGCTGAATGACTGTAAAATACATAAGTACCAAATAAGCTTGTTTTGGTCGGAAGAATGATTTTTTTATTAGATTCAATGAAGAATTTGCCTGTATATTTTAAAACTAAAAAGCGATTAACTGTATGAACTAGTGTAATTACACACTGTACGCCGTGTAAAGATAGGAAATAGATACTAATAAAAAATAGTGTTATTCCATTAGTGTTATGCAACAGTATCAAGAGAGAAAAAAATAATTACAGAGATTTGAACTTGTACTTTACTTATATTAGACTAATACTATATTAAGAATGTCAAAAATGTGTTACAAATGATAGTTATACGTACCAATATAGACTGTCCAACGAGGCATCAAGTCTTGACGCCACTTGATCTTTCAATAAAATGTTGAAAATTAGATTTTCTGGTTCGTTTATTTTATTGACGGATGAAATGGACACAAAAGAAACCTTTTTAAATAACAACGCTTTTAATCGCAACGTCAGTTTTTATTTTAACACTTTTCACACCTTTTATAACGATAAGCATAAAAAGAATAACATCACGGAAAAAAACTCAAAATTCAAAGATATTATTCTTGTTGCCACAAACATTTCCAATAAGGCACCGTTACAACCATTGAGTATACACGTTCCTCAACATCCTCCCACCTTGCAATTTTCTAAATTGCAACATATTCCTCGTTCAGTTCAGAGATCCAGCCGATGAGGAACTTTTACTCGTCTACCGACTCTGGTGGTAATAGGTTTGTCCGCTATAAAATATTCAGTAACTGGCTCAGGTTTCTTTGTTTCATCACTCTGCTGATCCAGAGATTTTTCTAGAGGGAAGGATTTTGCAGGGTCTGTGATTTGATCTGGATTTGGGAACACATGAGATTGATCATGCTGAGTTAGGTCTGCAGGACGAGCCACTTCTAAAGAATAGAGGTTTTGGACGGGTCTTATCTTTTCCCCGTGAGCCGTTTTTACCTTCGCTACTCTTACATGACCATCTGGGCCTGGAAACACCTGTACAACAAGCCCCAAAGGCCAATTGATGCGTTTCTCCGGAGTTCCAATCAGTACCACATCACCCACTTGTAATGTGTCTCCTCTTCGTTCTCCTCTATGGACTAACATGGCCAAGTATTCATTTCTGAATCTCGAGCGTAAATCAACTCGGAGCTTTTGTAGGTACCGCAAACGGCGATTTAAGCTGTTACCATCAATAGTATCCAGATCATTGACTTCACTATGCGGAATTCCTTGAAGAAAATGTGAAGGTGTTAAGGGCTTTAGCTCTGTCGTTTCATCCTCTAAGTAAGTCAGTGGTCTTGAATTCATGGTCGCTTCGCAGTCACATAATATAGTTTCTAATTCAATATAACTAATCGTTTTAGAGCCCAAAACTCGTCTTAAAAGCTCCTTTACCATCCGCACCAACCGTTCCCAAAATCCTCCCCACCAGGCAGCGGTTGGAGGATTGAATTTCCACGTAATCTTCTCAATTGTTGAAAACTCCATTACTTTCTTCCAATCCAGTTCGCTTAAAGCATTACTGGCCCCCACAAAGTTGGTACCGTTGTCTGTATATATAACGCTTACTCTTCCCCTTCTGGCTATGAATCTTCTGAGTGCCATTATAAAGGAATCTGTTGATAAAGACTTCGTTAATTCGAAGTGCACAGCACGATAAATGGCACACGTAAAAATTACGATCCATGCCTTTTCACCTGACAACACGTAGAGTGGGCCAGCTAAATCGATACCGGTAACCTCAAAAACTCCAGCATATTTTATACGGTCCTTTGGCAGGGGTGCGAATGGCGGCTGGATGGACTTTCCTTTGAATCTTCTGCAAATAACACATTTAGAGCAAATTCTCTTCACAAGTCGTCTCGCACCGACAATCCAATAATTTTCTCGCAAGTTGGAGATCAATGTCCTTGCACCTGCATGTTGGAATCGCCGATGTTTCTGTTCAACTAGGCGATGAACTAGTGTATGATTTCCTGGCAATAGGATGGGACACTTAAAGTCTTCGTTTTCTTCACCTAAAACTAGTTTAGTTCTTACTCGAATAAGTCCACAGCCATCCCTAAATGTATGTATACCCTTTAAGGCCTTACCATTTGTATTATGAAAACTCTCAGTTTGTATCAAATATAACAACCTTTTTTCTGCAAAACTCACTTCTTCTGAGGTTAACTCTTTACATTTTGTATTTTCCCCATGACGAGTGATAATGAAAAATCTATAGATCCAAGCTAACACCCTCACATTCTTATAATAGCTAGAAAATCGAGTAAATGCATCAGTGAAGTTCGGGGTCATGCAGGAAATGCTAGAAACCACGTTTTTCCTTCTCTCTGAATCGACTGTTTTTTCATCGACTTCTGCCACTTCATACATAGGCCATTTATTTTGCTGCTGTTTAAGCCAGCCGGGTCCCTCCCACCATCTACTCTGTAGCAATGTTTTGGCATTACACCCTCTAGAAGGAAGATCTGCTGGATTGATTGAGCCCTGTATATAATGCCAGTCTTCGGGATTCGTGCATCTTCTTATTTCAGCAACGCGATTTGCCACGAAAACACTCCAGTGGGAATCCCTTTTTATCCTAGTCAAAACTGTAGATGAATCACTCCAAAAGTACGCTTGGCATCTTGTCAGACTGAGAGCAGAAATGACTTGACAATACAAACGAACAGCTATAAGTGCCCCAAGCAACTCTAATCTAGGAATAGTTACTTCTTTGGTAGGCGCTACCCTTGATTTACATAATACCAACTGTATCGAAGTTTTGTCTTTAAAAGACGCACGCAAGAAAACGCATCCTGCATAAGACACCTTACTTGCATCACTGAAGCAATGTAGAGTAATAGAGCATTCATCAAAGGGTCCCATCACAAGTCTTCTTGGAATTTTACAATAGTTCAAGAAATGTATCCTTTTGAGCCAAGCTTGAAACTCCTTCTCTATGTTTTGTGGAAGATTTTCATCCCAGGAAAGTTTCATCTTCCATGTTTTTTGCAGAATCAGTTTTGGAATTAACGTTGTCGGACTAGTAAATCTTATAGGGTCGAAGATCCTTTGTGAAACTGACAACAGAGATCTCTTTGTATGGACATTCTCAGAAAAGGTCAAAGGGGGTAAACTGCAATAAATTTCATCACTTTCAGTGTCCCATGAGAGCCCTAGAATTGAAACGATCTTTTGATCGGAAGTCATGCTCATGCTTCTGAACGGTGCAGCAATCCACCCTCTAAGGTCAAACCCTCCTGAAGACATCAGAGTTCGAGATTCTTCTTTGAATGTGACCACTTCCTCTTCTGTTTCGAAACTGGCAACACAGTTGTCGACATAGAATGACGTCTTTAATCTAACCGCTGTTCCTCTTAAATCCTGCGGAGCATTATCCAAATGGTGGGAAATTGTTGCTCCCAACAAGAATGGGCTTGAGGAAAGGCCGAATGGAACACAACAGTGCCTATAGGTAACTATTTCGTTTCGACTAGTATCCTTCCACCATAGGAATTTCAAGAAGTCTCTGTCCTTAGCACACAAGCTAATTTGCAGAAAAGCCTTTCTTATGTCAGCGGTAACACCAATTGCACGTTGTCGGAATTGCATCAAAAGGTTTGGAAGGCTTTCTATCATATTAGGTCCTTTTTCAAGACAAGCATTTAAGGAATTACCATCTTCATCCTTTAACGACGCATCGAAAACAGGTCGAATCTTTGTATTCAGACTGGAATTCTTGATTACCGCTTGATGAGCTAAATAGTGACCCGTAGCACCATTATTTGGAGCTATTTCTATTATACCTTCCTCGTGCCAGCTTTTGATAGCAACATCGTATTCTCCAAAATATCCTATTTTCTGAAGTCTTCGGGTATTAGAGATAAGCCTCTTCTCCGCTTTGGCTTTGTTATCGCCAAGAATCCGATGGCTATCCTTCCAAGGCAAACAGACTTCATATCTATTGCCTTCGATTACTTTGATATTTTCTTGAAAGTATTTGACAGTTTCAGCATCTAAATCCTCTTTTGTCTTTACTTCTACCGGATCTTTTATGCCAATTGTCTCTAGATTCCAAAGTTCAGTGAGATCTAAATAGCAAAGTCCGACGGTATCGAGCAAGGTAGCCTGATTATTCACCGGGCCTTGTAGTGTCCAACCGAGCTTTGTTTCAATAGCAATGAGGTTTCTATCGATCTGAAGGACATTATTTTTCATCAATTGCCCAGAATAATCTGCTCCTATTAACAATCCGATCTCTGGAGCATCTCTTCTAGAATCATTAATTTTAATCTTATATTTCCGAAGTAAGGAACTTATATGTTTGAATTTCACCCTTGGAATGTATCCGCAAATTTTGTCTTTATCTAGAACCGATAATTCGTATTTAAATTCATCGTCCATACTTCGTATCTCTATATCAAAAATTCCATGTGCCTGAAACTCCGTTTCAACTCCTCCAAACAGATTGTGACTTAAAGTCTCCTGATCTGACGGATTTAAACCTAGTCTCCTTACTATGTCTTTCCGTACGTAAGATCTCTGTGAACCACTGTCAAAAAGTGCTCTCACAAGTTCTGTTTTCCCATTATGAACAATCTTCACCACTATAGTTGGCAGAAGTGTTGTTTGCATTTTTGGGTTAGACAACAATGTTTCACTCGTTTCATTGGAAAGTTTAGGTTGTTCCCTTTTAGGATTTCTAGAACCTTTTAATTCTCTGCACATCACCGTCACATGACGTTTGTTACAAAATAAACATTTCACAGAACTTTTACACTTTTCGGAACCGTGGCCAACTTTTAAACAGTTAAAGCAAGCCTTTTTCTTCCTTAGTAAATTTTTCTTATCCTCCAGTGAGAGATTGTGCAACTTAAAGCACTCGGAGGAACTATGTGTTTCCTTATCACACCATATGCAAGATTGAACTGGTTTCTTCTTTGAGTCTCCTGTATAAATACAGGCAGCTGTGGCTGGAACAGAGCCAACTTTGTCTATAGTAGAAAAGCCTGTACGTGCCAAATGAAGGCGCTCTTCACTCTCAACTTCAATACGTAGAAAATTCAATAAATTTTCTAAGTTTTCAGTATGTGCGTTACTTTCTTTACGCTGACGAGATCGCTCCCATGCCCTCAGTATTTCTTCCGGTAGTGTAGACTCTACTAGAGGGTACAGCATCGCTGCATAAATTTCACTTTTTACCCCTAACGTCTCCAAAGCTCTCAGTTGAGTTTCTAACTTATCATATAAATTGGATAGAGTCATACTTCCATCTTTCGCTGCTTGAGCTAAAACCAATCGTAAGAGTTCGCGAACGTAGATTTCTACCAGTAATTCGTCGCGAGCAAACCTGGATTTTAGCTGTTTGATAGCCTCTTTATAATTTGCACCTGAGGGAGGATAACTATCTATGAGCTCTCTTGCTGGGGAACCAATGACAGTAGCCTGCAATAAGTACTGGAATTTATCGTCATCATCTATATTTACATCTTCATCTATTTTCTTAAATTGTCCCCAAAATCCTAACCAATTTCGGGTTTCCCCATTAAATTTTTGAAGCTCCAACTTCGGGAGTTTAAAATTTCTCTTTGTAGAATTTTCTAGAATTCCAGGTATAACTACAGGAATGGAATTCGCTATTTTACTTTCTACTTTTGTTTTTAAACTGATGTATTTATCGTGATATGTTTCATTAGTCTCAAAATCAGTCAAATACTCGTTTTCGTTTTCAGATTTCAGCAAAATATCAGAGATTTCTGACTGAACTTCATCTAGTTTATTGAATTTACTTTCTAACTGCGAGTTCAATACTCGGAGTTGATCAACATCTATGTCATCTTTCCGAATCTCTGCTTCTAAAGCATTGGCAGCATTTGTAAATGACTGCCTTAAGGGCTTACGCTTTCGTAATAAATTTTCCATATTTAAAAACTTTTACAATAGTATATCCAGTTACTGAACTTACTTGCTTATAGCTTTAAGGTGCAACCGTTGTTTCGTTTCCTTTAGATCGCCATTTCGTCCTGTCGCGGACGCCACTTGTTGAAAATTAGATTTTCTGGTTCGTTTATTTTATTGACGGATGAAATGGACACAAAAGAAACCTTTTTAAATAACAACGCTTTTAATCGCAACGTCAGTTTTTATTTTAACACTTTTCACACCTTTTATAACGATAAGCATAAAAAGAATAACATCACGGAAAAAAACTCAAAATTCAAAGATATTATTCTTGTTGCCACAAACATTTCCAATAAGGCACCGTTACAACCATTGAGTATACACGTTCCTCAACAAGTATCAAGAGAGAAAAAAATAATTACAGAGATTTGAACTTGTACTTATATTAGACTAATACTATATTAAGAATGTCAAAAATGTGTTACAAATGATAGTTATACGTACCAATATAGACTAATCACCACCAAAAAACTTTCAGTTTTTTTCGTCTCCTATTCTTATGAAAACAAACATGGCGCCTGCCGGTAGATACTCGGATGTTGCCATCGCTCGACTGTTGCATGAACAGAGCGCATGCGCCAATTTTCATCGGCTGAATGCCGCTCGGCCGTTATGCGGGCCGAAATTCCTTTTCAGTTCAGCGTATTTTGATCAAATTTAGGCATATGGCCCGATAACTCAGGCCTGATATCGTTCCGAGCATCGTTTTATGGGTACCGGACCGATCAATGTCTGCCGCACATATAACAATCATCGTTTTCAGATGGAATTCCGTGTCTGGGCAGAGTACCGAATTTCGGTGAGCGATGAGTTGCGATGAATGCCGGTGGTTGGCCGAGCAGAAACTGGGAATTGTTGCTTGTAGGGTTATAACCATTACTGAACTCTTAATGCAACTACACACTTATAACATACAATTAATGCCGACCTCAGTTGGAATTTGCTCTTAAAATAAACTAATTTAATTTTCTATTTTTAACACAGAAGTTGCCATAAAATTTATTGTTGCCACTTAGATTGTTAAATTGAATATTTAATCGAAAACTAAAGTCCTTTCTACAGCTCTTGATCTCGTAAAACGAAAATGCATAAAAGAAAATGTTCTACGTGTTCAAATGTGTGAAGACTTCGCATGGCGGGAGCCGGTTTCGATCCCGGGAAATCCGCTTGGGAGAGTGAGGCATTTTCCGACCGAGCCAAAAGTTACCCCATTTGAGCGGCCTTCAATTGCCGTGGTGTTGCGTGCGCGGAGGCAATCTCATGTCGCCCCGCTACTCCCTTCCCCTCGAGAGTCACTCGCAGCCTCCAAGATGTTCCAAGCGTTATGGAATGTGCCACTCGTTGTGGACTTTGTGGAGTCGCTGCCACTCGTTGTGGACTTTGTGGGGTCGCTGCCACACTTCGTGGACTTTTGTGGGGTCACTGCCACGCGTTGTAGACTTCGTGTCGTGTGCCACTCAATGTGGGCTTCGTTGCTGGTCGTTGCGGACTTTAAAAGAGCGATCGAGAGATGGATGGGGTCGGTGCTGGCGCCATCTGTCACTGAAGGCGAGAAGCAGAATATGTGTTCGTCGTCCGGTGCACCAAAGAAGGGAGCGTGCGGCTGCATCCGGTTTCGATCCCTGGAATTCCGCGTGGTAGAGTGAGGCGTTTTCGGACAGAGCCAAAAGGTACACTATTTGACCAGCCTTCAATTGCCAAGGTGTTGTGTGCGTGGAGACAATCTCGTTCCGCCACACGTGTCAGTGTATCAATTTTTGTAGCCATTAGTCAAACGGTATAGAGTTTGATGCACTGCAGCGTCACCTAGCGGCAAGGTATACCCAAATGCCGGGGCGGTCCGACACTGTAAGCAAGGTAAGCATCGCATCGGGAGTCATCTTCGAAGGAGCACCGTTTCGAACTCGAAAACTGAGAAAAACTTGAGCTAAAGCACAATAGGGGGCGCCTTTCTTACGTTTGCAGGGGAGCGCCACGTACCCTACGGCCGCCACTGGCCAAATGTATAGTGTAAAATAATTTTCGTGTTGAAACTTCCGTGTGTACCAATTTTCATCGCGATCAGTTGAACGGTATAGAATTTGAGATTCTCCAGCGCCATCTGCTGGCGAGTTAGAGAAAAATAGATAGCATAAGAACCTTCTTAATGATGAAAGACATAGGTGCTGTACCTAATTTCATGTGATCTGTCTAACGGTGTTGGAGTATTTCTACGTCATACACATACATACATACCAATATTCATTTTTATGCATACCTATATATTTTTTATTACCCCAACAACGAGAAAAAACAACTAGAGAGTGCAGAACGCCGCCATGTTTGAAGCAAATTAAAAAACCGCGCATCCGCGTTCTATATGGCAGAAAGTAGTTAGGGATGGACGACGAGACGAGACTTCTCGCGGTCTCGCAATTTTGCGAGACGAGACCGCGAGATGATACTTTGGGTCAGCTCTCACGAGAGACCGCGAGACCAGTCTCCCGCTCTAACAGGTAAATGGTTATAGTCAGTGCTTCAGGTATACAAGACATTGCTTATAAGTCGGTACTCCAAGGAAACGGGAATTTTAGAATTAACTTTCAAATGGGCATTTTTAATTATTATCCTTATACTAAAAAATACATTTTGCAAATTAATCTGTATTTTTTTCTTAGAAGTATTTAAGCGAATTATTAAAACTTTTTTTTTCACGGGTATTGTGTCGATTGTAGGTAAAATACATTTATTAAAGAAGTTACCCCTGCAGCCGGAGCATTCAAAGACCTGTGTTTAACAATTGGTGTCCTATGCTGACTTTTCTGGGTCCTTTTTGCAATAACATTACAAAAAACACTTATAATTTTAACATGCAAACCTATATATTTTTATATAGGTTTGGCATAAAAGTTGGCTATACATAAAAGTTGGCTCCCAAGCAGAGCCGAACTGGACCGCTGAAACGGGCAGGGGGATTCGATCGGACCGACCCCCATCTTCCTTCGTGTATGGCGAGAAACGAACAAAATAATGCGGTTTTCAATACATCACTTCTCATTAATTTAGTAGGAAGCTTTCCAGAGCTGAAAATTACGGAAAATTGGGGTACAGGTGAATTTTGGCCCTGTAAATAAACTATCCAGTTGATTAGGATTAAAAGAGGAGGTGCACTACTACATGTTACAACAATCCTAAATGTGAAGTTTCAACACTCCACGACCAACAGTTTTTGAGATATGTGCATTTCGTACGTACGTACAGACGTCATGGAAAAACTGGTTAAAATGGGCTTGCTGTCGGTCAAAATGGATTGTAAATAGATACATTTATATGAACATGCATACATGCGTACAGTGAGATGCATCTCAAAAACTCTTAAGAGTAAATTTAAAGGTAGTCAAAGTCGGTTTTTTCATCAAAATCTGGCTCCCGAAATTTTTCGCTATCACATTACTTCCTTATGTTTTGTACAAGGCAGTAAAAAGAGATGCGCAGTTAGATTTTACAATAAGTTCTGAAATTAAAATTTCAACGTTCTACCGTTAAAAGTTTTACAGTTATGAGTAATATGTGACTATTTTTGGCATTAAATTTGGCGATATTTCGGCAAAACTCGACAAGGTCGATGACAAATAGAGAGATTTTGCCCATGGACTCAACAATGGCTAACTACAGGCGTATTGAAGATGTCTGGAGACATTAATGTATCGAAATTCTTTTGGATAGTCCCATAAATAAACTCTCAAGTAGATTGGAACTAAAAATAGAAGTACACAACTAGATATTACACCAATGTTACGCATAAAATTTAAACAATCCACGACTATTAGTTTTTGAGATATGCACATACAAACACCCTCTCAAAAAAGTATTCGAATAAGAAATAAACTTCCTACGTTGGTTTTGTCTATTAACAATTATTTATCATAGAATATGAATTATAGTCTAAGAGCCAGCGACCGCCAGACCTTCGTCATAGTATAAAAGCTGAAACTTTCTCTGCGCATACTCCCCAACAGAGGTAGTAACAATTGGCCACTATAAAGTTTGGATGACCGTGGCTTTGGCAGGTAACAGGTGGCAAAGGTGTATAAAATTGCAGAATATTTTCGTCATTTCATAAAGCTTCAATTTTTTATATGTTCTTCTTCGCAATACTAGAAATCACTTTATCCCTTGCCAGACACTTTTCCATCGTCGCAAACCCCCGCCAGACAATCTCAAAGTCATGGAAAACTGTTGTATTCGTAAACTCCCGCGACGAAGTACGTCAAGCTGTCACAAAGTGCCAAGCACATTTTATACTGCTATTTCTGAACTTAATTACGATGCTGCAGCGCGCTCGTAATAGAATTACGTTTTCCATGACTTTGAGATTGTCTGGCGGGGGTTTACCACGATGGAAAAGTGTCTGGCAAGGGATAAAGTGATTTCTAGTACTGCAAGAAGAACATATAAAAAAATTAAGCTTTATGAAATGACGAAAATATTCTGCAATTTTATACACCTTTGCCACCTGTTACTTGCCAAAGCCACGATCATCCAAACTTTATAGTGGCCGATTGTTCCTACCTCTATTGGGGAATAGGCGCAGAGAAAGTTTCAGCTTTTATACTATGACGAAGGTCTGGCGGCCGCGGGCTCTTGCTCTATTAGGGTATGTATGCTTATAGCTTTCCATATTTCTGTAGAGTTGTGCATTTTGCAAAAACTCAATAATTATTCGCAAAGCTAAAATAAGAAATTTCGCTTATACTCGAATACTTACTTAAGAGAGTGTGCATATGTACTCCAAAAGTCGCCAAGCTTGGCGACTACTGACGCAATTTTTCAGGATGGCACTTGACCGTCGTCAGACCATTATCTAACTATACGGTAAAAGGTAGGATGGTACTGTGCTTGAAACGAATGAATGTGTAAACCTGCCATTGACCAATGTGTTGGAATATTTTGAGTATTCCTGTAGGTGAACTTCAAATGATAAAGACACTATTTTCGATGGACAGATACATTTTGCAATCGTTAACAACATATATCACTTTTGATTCGTTTGAAATAATATCCCTAAAATACACGTAATGAATTTCTGCCCATAGCGCTTAATGTATGGAAAATCTTTTGGGTGGCCCTGTAAATAAACTATCAAATCGATTGCAACCGAAAAGGGAGGTGCACAACTAGATGTTACAACAATTCTAAATATAAAATTTCAAAATTCTACGACCAACAGTTTTTCACATATGCGAGTTATATACGCACGTACTCGTAAAGACGTCAGGGAAAAACCGGTCAAAACGGAGTTGTAAAAAAAGTCGATTTTTTCTTCGAAATCTGGATACCGAGGCATTTGCCCCCCTTGTGTTTGTCCTTTCTTTGACGTGGATTTATAAGCGAATCCTCGTGACAAGCACACAAATCCGAATACATGTTCCAACACAACAACACACAACTGGATACCAAATCTGTCCAATTGTGTGCACAACACGTTTAGCCCAGGCAAATAAGACCAAAATAAGGGCGTGCTGCCCGAAAAATATGGCAGAGCTGGAGATGATTTTAATCCACCGTCGGAATCCCAAGTAAGTGCTGGGTGGGTTTTGCGAAGTAAATTTAGGTGGGCTAACTTTTAGGAGCCAAAAAACCGCGAAATTTTGGCACTTTTTTCAGTTTTTCGTATATACCTTGAAAATAATGCATCGTACCGGAAAGTGATCTGTTACAAAATTAAAGAGCATAAAACTCCGCGTCTAATGAGTCCTTAAAAGTTAAATTCGGTTCAGCGGTTTAGCCACAATCGATTGTCAAAAATGGGTAATTTTTGCCAACTTGGCGGGAAAGGGGGTTTAACGCCTGTAATTCAAAAACGGATAGCCCTATTGAATTTACGGAAAGAACTACCGCATAGGTCAAGTTATTCGAACTTATCTATACATGTTTTGCATACTATCATTATATATATATAATGATATTATGCAAAAGAAGAAGAAGAAATTAACCACATTACATTGGTCTATGTCTATACTATTTACTCGAATTTAAATCTACCATTCTATAATATAATTATATACAATAGTTATGTTCCACACACACCAAATAGAGGAGTTCTGTGGTGTTTTGTTAACCTCGTCGGACCAACACGTTGACACCACCAGTTCTCGGATGAAGAGGGACAAAGTCACAAAGTCGGATTCTGCAACTGGTTCAATTCTCATGACCCGTTCCTTCACGGAGCGCCCATCATGAGCATAAGCACTGGATTGTTGGGAGGTGATGACATCAACATCAACTGTCACAATGCGTATGGAATTGGGCAAATTCGCCTGGGCAGAATTGGCGGCAAAAACTTTAAGGACATGAAATTCCAGAGAAAAAACAGAGTACTGCCACTATGAGTAGTGAACTCCAAAGTGAAGATTAACGGTGAAGCGGTCAACACCTGAACAGGTTGGTGAAGCAGGAGTTAAGTTTATTGCGTATGTATACACGGGCGGCAGCGAAACATCTCTAAATTTGCTAACGCTACAATTATTTCAAAAATCCCTGCCAAAAAGTGCATTCAATTTGGCTTTTTTGCCTCCCAGAGAAGCAGCTGCTTGGTAGCGATCTCTGAGGGTCTACTTGCAGGTGCAGGCTTCGCAAAAAAAATTTCTAAATCCAGAAAAGTGGGGATGGACGACCACCCGAAACAGTCTGATTCCGGTACCGACGGACCAACCCCCAGCACCCCAGGAACTACTTACTACAATTTCCTGCCACTGTACAAAAGGATGTCAAGTCGCCTGTTCTTGCAGGAAAGCGGGAATGAAATGCTCTAATATATGTATGCACTGCAAAGGTCATACATGTCGAAATTCCTTCACAGAAGAAGCGGTCATAGAAGACGCACCGTACTATATCGATTTTCGAGAGGAAGAAGAGGTGGAGAATCCCTTCCCTGAGGAATATGATGAAGAAGACATTAATGTCAATGGGACATTTTTGCGGAAACGATGAAAGACATCATAAGTACACCCTCTCAAAAAAGTATTTGAGTACAAGCGAAATTTCCTATTTTGGGTTTGTATTTATTTAATTGTTTTCTGGAAAACACACAACGCTACAAAAATATGAAAAATTGTAATTATGCATAATCCGTATTCATATTTTATATAAACAATTTTTAATGTACGAAACCTACGTAGGAACTTTGACTTTTACTCGAATACTTTTTTGAGAGGGTGTACATATATATGATGATCTATGCATATATATACTTATACACATATGATGTAAATTCAAATAACTAGACCAGTGTTGTAGCGCTACGTAAATTCATTTGGGCTGGCCGTTTTTGAATTACAGGCGTTAAAACCCCTTTTCCGACAAGATGGCAAAAATTACCCATTTTTGACAATCGATTGTGGCTAAGCCTCTGAACCGAATTTAACTTTTAAGGACTCAATCGAAGCCAAATTTTATGCTCTTTAATTTTGTAATAAATCACTTTTCGGTAAGTTGCACCGTTTTCAAGGTATATGCGAAAAACAGAAAAAAGTGCCAAAATTTCGCGTTTTTTTGGCTCCTAAAAGTTAAGCCCACCTAAATTTACTTCGCAAAACCCACCCACCACTTACTTGAGATGCCGACGGTGGATTAAAATCATCGCCAGCTCAGCCATATTTTTCGGGCAGCAAAAGTCTAATTTGCTGGGCTAGTTAGAAGCATTTCAAATTTTCCATTAAAAATGTTTCTAAATTGCCGAATTCTTAAGGTGACCATATTTTCGGAAGTAGAATCGGGCCGATCGTGACTCTACCAGGTCTGTTTGTGCACTCTAAAAGAGGCATACGGACGTTTCCTCATTGGTTAGATTCGGTCGTTAGATGACGTATCTAAGTGCTGGAACAAATAAGTGAGCATCCGTAGGCCTCTTTGGATGACTCATCGGAGTGCACAAGCAGGCCTAGTAGGATCACGATGGCCCCGTTAGAATTGAGGACATGTTCCCAATGGACGATATCGATATGACGTCATTTTTCCACCAACACGTGACCTTTCGGCTGTGTTGATGAGTGGCCCTGTAATCTGATTGGCTGAAGTGTATATTTTCCATCCACACGTGGCTGAAATAGCCTCGTCTCAGTATAAGTTTTAATATGTTAGCACTTTTTAATGGGAATCTTTGGAGAGATATCTTTTTGCAGTCATGTACAGGTTCCAGAGAGTTATTAAAACATTCGTAGGCAGCACAATACAGAGGTATAATTATTATTTTTTTGATTTTGCGCTTATTACCAGGAGTCCAGCACATAAGCCTATGGAGAAATGGTTGTTTGTTTTCCACTGTCACGTGACTTTTAAAGCCTCGAACCCAAGGAGGCGATATCCTCCATTCTGAAACAAAATTGGGGACATTTTAATGAAGTAATTAACATTAAAAGTAATCTAATTAAAAACAATGTAATAATTAAAAATTGGTCCTCAATATCTCCTTTACATTTTGAGGACAAATCGCAAAAAAAAACTACAAAATTGGGACTGTACTCGAAAATTGGGGACGTATGGTCAACTTACCAGTACTGCAATAAAAGCATTCAACTGCGATCGCTATAAGAGAAGGGAATCTATAATATATTATCACCGGCTAAACAAAATAAAGAAAGTGTGTCGATTTCTCGGTTAGGTAGACGTGCTCTTGTTTACCGCATGATGAAATCTGTGATATTTACGGATATTTAAATCGTGGTTATGGTTTGCATTGAAATAGAAATGAATGCTTGATTTTGATTCTTGTTTTGTAAATATAAAATCTCAAAATTTATCTTTGCAGTATGAGTCACAGAAACTTTAAAGCTTTAGCTCAAAGTTTCGTGTCCTTCAGGCATTTTTCATTGTTGCAAACCGGTAATCAAAGTGTTCGTCAGCAAGTGATTAAGAACATTATATCTAAACAATATTTGCGATCGTTTTCTGTTTTGTGTTACTCATCTAGCTGTAAAATCACAGGGGAATCGAACATATTAAGTAACATAATATTTTATTTTACTGTATTACTGGATAGTTACTGTTTGTGTATTGCGAGTTTGCATATATTAAAAATTTATTTATTCATTTTGCATGTCAAAATAATCTGGTATTATACAGGGTGTTCCAAAAACTTTGACTTCGGCTTTTATTCCTTACAAATTGATCATAGGCATAGATAATAAGTTACAATGTTCTGTGAAAAAAAAAAAAAAAAAAAAAATATGTAATCAATAAAAATTTTCGTTCACGTAAGAACACGGAAAGGGAAGTAGCACCCGGTTTGGCCAGTGCTTTTAACGATGAACTCTTCTCTCAAGTGTCCTGCTGTGGGACCGTGTACGCTAATGGGAGCTGGTATACGTAAAATCCGTCGTGTCTCAATGTTCTCTATGTTCAAACAATACCTCTGGGTTACCGATTTCAAATGGTAGTTGGTCACTCATCTATAATTGGTACATGACATCAAATATCAGTTTTCTTTAATTTAAACAAAATAAATAAAGAAAATAAAATACATTCAATTTTTAATTATTTATACTTTTTCAGGGTAAGAGGAGGGTAATAGTGGTTGGGATCAACAAGACTTAGAACTAAATAACTTCTATAGCAGCATATTTTTATTCAGAGTTACTATCAGTGTTTCCCTAAAATGCAAAAATCTTGCATTTTTTTTCTTCTTGCATTAAAATATTACTATGACCGATTCATGCACTCTACAAATCGATTTCATTCTGTCCAAAATTCTTGCATTTAAAAAAACTTGGCTACAATTTCAAAAAAAGTTGGTCACACTTCTATTTTTCATAAAGTGGCTATGTAAGTAAAATTCTTACAGTTTCATTCTTTACCTCTATTCTTATTTGCTGAATTTTTTGGATTTCTTAAAAAAAATATAAAAAAAATTCTGAAAACAGTTGTAAGTTTAAATATAAAAGTGGATTCTCAAGAACTCTTAAAGTCTATGAAAGAAAAAAAAAGTGTCCTGTGTATGTGTGTGTGTGTGTGTGGGGGGGGGATGCGGTTGTTCCTCAACTGGGTTATTTCTATTGCATGTAACTGGGCGTGATTTGCAGATTTGGAGACCAGTTACGTGCAATAAAAATTACTAAAAATCATACATTACTTAAAGTTGGGTATTTACCTGATTCACATAAAATAAAATCTCACTCAGTTTTAAGGAAAGGGTGAGAAATTCTTACCCATTTTTTCCCCTTAGTGAAAATCCTGACTACTACCTACTTAAGTTTTTCGTGTTTGTGTGAATACACACGCACACATATATATAAATATTTGTAATTTGTATGCATTTTATATAAAACAAAAACACATTATCACTGCTAATTTTATTTTCTTGTCCCTTTCATTATAAAAATATCTTTTAAGCATAAATATTAACTTTTAATTTATTTGTTTTCTAAATTTTGTACTTAGACATGATAACTTTATTGCAGTGGCAGACTCATTTTTTCTTTGTAGGTGTATACAGGAGAAAGGACCTAAAGCATGTAGTACAGTAAAGCAAAATCTTACCGTGAAGTGATGTATTTAAGCTCATGTATGGCCCTTGGCATACTAGGGCATTTTTGAAACTTTTTATGATAAAGGGCTGAAATTTCGTTCATTACCTAATTATTGTATGGGTAGGCTGGGCACGTTTTACTAATTCAGGGGTCGATCCAGGAATTTTTTCCAGGCTTCCATTTTGTGAAAACTGTTTATTTTTCTGAATTTCAGTATCAATTTTTGTGGATTTTAGTACCAATTTGTGTAAAAGTCAATTTTTTTCTTAAAATAATTTATAAAATAATAAACGAATGAAAATATACAGTGGTACCTCAACATACAAGTGCCCTAACATACGACATTTTTGAGATACGATCCGTCGAGCAAGCATTTTTATGATTTGAAATATGAGAAACATTTGAGATATGAGAACTGAATCAGTGGGTCAGCCAGCTGCACACGACACAGTTTCGTTTCTAACATTACAGCTTAGGGGTTTTGCTAGACGAGGCAATGCTTTGCGAGAGACGGGCATATTTTTCGTCTTGTGTCCATCCCTAAACACAAACCTCACCCTTCAAGAGTTCTGGACGGATCACTTTAACATCATAATATGCCTCAGAATTGGTAATCAGGCCTGTCTGGGCATTACATTATAACAAGGCCAAGGTAAATACCAGGCCAGGTTAGCGATTGCCGAGGGCCTTCGGCTGAAGGGCCCCCCCAAATGGATACAGTACTTTATAATTAAAGTAATTTGATATATATCAAATTAATTTGATTATTTATTTTCTTGTAATCTTACACCATTACAGAGAGGTGCAGTGGAGGACCTCACAGACTCCACGTCGCGAGGAGTCACCTTAAGAACCAGGGACCCCAACAGCTTTAAAATAAGTTAAATATGATTTTTAGGCTTGTGCCTTATTTTTAAGTATTATATCTCCAAATATTCGATTCCTTCTAAACTCCCCAGTAAGGGGCCCTCTAGCCGAGGGCCTCCAAAGGAGCCAGTCTGCGCCTGGTAAATACATTTTATAAAACTAGTTCAGTTCTTTACACTCTCTTTTATTATATTTTTATACAATATTTGTCATTTATAAATGCATTTTTCTTATTCGAAAACACATAACAAAAACAACTGAGGTGGCATTTTGGGGGCTGGAACAGATTAATGCCATTTCAATTAACTTCAATTGCGAAAATTGCTTTGAGATATGAGCAAATTGACATACGAGCAAGGTTGCGGAGCGAATTAAATTCGTATCTCAAGGTACCACTGTACGGTGAAATGCCAATAGAGGATTGCTTTAATCGATTATAGTTTTAAAAAAGGGTCGTTTTATTTATTCTAAATTTGTGAAGGGGGTCTTTAAACAGACTGAAGTTTCATCTGCATCAATCATTGTAATTAGAATTTTTTTTTCATTGTAATTAGAATTTTAAATGGGACTGTGTGAAAATTAAATTTTGTATTTACTCAAATTTTATCATGTGAAAATTCTAATCAACTTTGTAAAATACTTCTTTTGCACAACTTTGTGATTTATTATATGTGTTTGTGGTCAATAAAGAAATGAAACCTGAGGTCAGTGTTTTTGAAACACCTTGTTTATACATACTCTTAATTGTATTTGTTTGCACTAATTTTTAGAGCTTGATTTTATTTTCTAATGTTTTCTTTTTTAAATCAAATATAAATTTCCAGTTAGTTGCTAACTGGTTCTACTGTTCACTTATGTTATTCTTTCTTAATCTGTAGGATGTCTTCCACACTATCAAATCAAGTACTTTCATACTTCACATAATAGTTCCCAAAAGACAGATTTCTATAAAGTGTTGGGTGTGTCTAGGAATGCTAGCCAAAGTGAAATCAAGAAGGCTTATTACCAGGTAAAAATAGGACAACATAATACATTTCATAATCAGCAGTGAGTAGTTTTGATTTTTTTTTTTTTTTTTGTGTGTGTGTGTGTTCATATTTTATTAGCCTTTGAATACTTATAAATAAAATTTGTTTAAATTTTTGCCTAGTTTTATTATTGAAGAGTAGCTTATACAGTCAGCTCCGGGTATAGTGAACTTTCGGCTACAGTGAACGTAGTCCCGATTCACATACATTAGAAATGTTGATAGCATTTTACGGTTTTAGTGAGCCATGACTTTGGTCATAGGGAACTTAAAAACTGGATGGATGGTAGAGGTGATGTTATTCTGTTCCTAGAGAGGTTTCTTTTATGTTCAAATAGAAAGAGATTATCGAGCACCTTTCTAAAATACAGGTAAATTGCAAGTGTCTAGGCTAACATACCTATGCTAAACAAGAGGGTTATGAAGGAGTCATAATTTTTTTATTAGGGTAATGCATCCAGTTTTTTAAAGTATTCACTAATGAAACCAGGTTACTTTTAAAAGTGAACCAAAAACCGAAAATTTTATTTTTGACCTTGGACGATTTCATTTTCTATTCCCAATGGAATATCACAAGTCAAAAGCAACAGCACCTTTTGCCAACTAAATGGAATTTATATTATTTACATAAATGTAACTATGTTTGGTTTACTAAATAAATATTTCTATAACCATAATTGGGATAAATTATATTTGATTTATTTCAGAAGTATTCAAGTAATTCTATAAGATACTATTTTCTAGCTTTGTATGAAGTTTTACTGTTCAACATGAGAAAACATTGGTTTTAGTGAACAAAATTTACTTGTCCGCAGAGGTTCACTATAAGTGTTGACTGTATATACAGTAGATGTCACTTAATGTGATCACAGTTACTATTATCAGTCACCATACCACCATAGTAATTACGCACTGGGCCAACCACCATTGTAATTTACACACTGAGCCATCATATACACATTAAAAATGAGAAAAAGAGGAATGTGCTGGGTATCCATCTATGTTTTTTTTTTTTTTTTCCAATGGGCAGGCACTGGCCACAAACCTTTGCCATCAACGGCCCTAGTTACTGTCCATTTTATTATGGGAGCACCCAGTGGGCGGACAGCACTACCCCCTATGAAGGGACGGACAAGTTAACATCCATGCCCAAGCCGGGATTCGAACCCGGACCCATGGCGTGATAGAATGGTTCTCTAGCCACTACACCACCTGGGCGGCGTATCCATTTATGTAAAGGGGTGTTTATGTGGTATTTTGAGAATAAATGAAATTTGTGAAAAGCAGGTGGAGGGGGCATTTAATTGGAAAGGGATGCTTTCATGGTACTACTTCACGTTAAGTAAGAAGTCCAAAAATGTGGCAAGGTTTTAAAAGCTGCTTTGTCAATGTATCTTGGTTTCATTCTCAGCTCATCTTTAGGAGCTAATTCAATAAAGAAAAATACCATTTTTTTCTTAAATATATTCTTTTCTTCGTTACATCATTATCTGTAAAACTTCTTTGGAATAAATTAATTTTAATACAAAATGTAATTTTAATAAATTAGTGCTTTATTTCAAGAAGACTTAGAAATGTGAGTAATTTTAAATTTTCATCTCAATTATCTGTTGGACTCCTTAGTTTTTGAGGAGTAATAAAAATAAAAGGAACTTTATAAATATCAGAATCTCCAATATATGTCTTAGAAAACATATTCATTTTTACTTGCTTCAAAAAACAAACTTCACAACTGCCATTGAAACAATGTATTTTTTTAAAAGGATTGCCAAACAAAATTCTCAGGAGTGAGATCACATTGAAGATTTTAACAAGAAATGCCAAAATCTAAATAAAATTTCATTATGAAAATGCAGATATTTTGTACAATTTTATGACTTGAGTAATTTTAAAATTTTCATTTTTCAAGTAAATATTATTTATTTTATAAATTAAATTATTAGGTTTTTATACTGCTGTATACCAGGTTTTGTGCTGGCTTCTCAAATTTGTTGGTTCCAGAGACATAAATTTAAGTGCTTGCAGTTCCTTGCTAATCTTATTGATCCATATGCAATAGCATTTCATAAAAATATAAAAACTCATATTTAGTATAAGGGGGAGTGGGGCAGTGATTTGAAAGAAAACAGGTACGACATAATTGCTTAGTTACATAGTCAGGTTGCAAAAAATAAGAGTATGTCACTGTTACGTATCAAAGAGAGTGAGGTACCAGACATTAAAAATATTTTTGCAATTTACTCCTTCAAAATGTACTTCTATAGCAAATATTTAAGTTTTATTCATTATTATATATTATTAATGTAGTTAAACAGTATTTAAAAGAATGATTGTTGTTTTAGTTAGCTAAAAAGTACCACCCAGATACAAATAAAGATGACCCCAACGCTCCAAGGAAATTTCAAGAAGTATCTTCTGCTTATGAGGTAAAAATTTAAACTAGTTCTTTATTTTATACTTTGAAATTTAATTTTTGTATTGTAAAATTGTTTCAAAAACTAATTATGTCTTTTTTCCCCAAATTTTAAGTATTTACTAAGGGTGTGGCAACAGAAACTGTGCAGTTTTGCAGCAGGGGCTACAAATTGTTTTAAATCTTGCAAGTTAATTTAACAGGATTGTTCCATAGTCTGCAACAGTACTTAATTTTTATTTTAGAAAATCAGGGCCTGGTAAACTTTCACAATGCCCTTGAAAATCCTTGAATTTTAAATATCTCCATGGAATCACTCAAGAACTACCGAAAAAAGGTGGAAAACTTTCCTTTTTCCCTGGTTATAAGATAATGCCCAAATTTTTGAGAAATGTCAACAGATAACATAAATAGCTTGTCAGCTAAAATAGCTTGTCTCAGCCTAACAAAGGTGAAAAAATTACAGGAAAATGTAGAAATCCACCTTTTTCAGTAAAAACTGAATTTGTAGTATAGCAATTTCTTGCAACACTTTGCAAGTATAAATGTATTAAATTTTGCACAAGTAACCCTGGTTCTAAACTTACCGTCCTTGTGTGTAAATAGTCGAAATAAAGAAAACCACAAGTAGGGATTGAAATCTGTTATTTATTTAACATATTAAAATTATTAGAAACAATAGAATAATTATACAACAATTGCAAAAAGAAACAAATAAAATTACCATAGTGCTACTCAAAAAATTAATAAAAATTATAACATGATAGTTCTCTCTCTCTTTTAATCTTTTTTTTTTAATTTTATTAGAACAATACTATATATAATAAAACAGGATTGAAATTTAGAACTTTGTCAGATAACACCTATAGATATTTCTTTATTTATGTGTGTTATTTTTCTGTTAAAGTTCCTAATGAATTTTTAACCTTAAAGGTTAAAATTCTAGGTTTTTGTGCAAGAATTGACTTAGTCTTGTTGATTAAAACTAATAAGAAGTACTATTACTTAACATATATTCTAATGATATGAAAATTATGCAGGTATACAAAGTTTTCTCTCCTCCAGTCCTCAGATTTAATGTTGCATAAAGTTCAGTTTTTTTTTTTTTTTTTTTTTTTTTTTTTTAATGTTGGGGCACTTTTAAGCCTACTAAGAGGAACAAACAAGTTAGGTTGAGTCCTTGAAGGATTGTTTGCAAAATATTGCATTCTGTTTAGAAGTTGATAGCTGTTCAAGTATTTTACTAAGTTTTAGTTTGCAGAATGTTCCTTTTGTATATGAATTGCAATTTTTGAAGCAGTCATTCTTTTCAACTGACTGTTATCTATTGTATCACTGCTTGTGCTGTGAAAACTGTTCAGTGAATTTTTAGAAGAAATAAAATTTGTATTCTGTACTGACAACTTAACTGATTTTTGGAACTTTCTATTTCTAGACATTCTGAACTTTCGAACATTGACACCTGTATGAATCAGTTAGCTTTTCAAAATGCAGATGAAATGCAATCATTAGTTTTTTCAACAGTATTTATTTTTGTATTTTGTACATTTTTAAAAAAATTTTTTATTCACTAGCAATTTTAAGAATTATCTAAATTATATATAAATTTTTTCTAGGTTTTAAGTGATGAAAAGAAGCGCAAAGAATATGATGAGTGGGGAACTCGGTCTCATTTTGGAATGAGGAGTGAAAACCAGCAAGCTAATGAGTTCAGATTTCATTCAACTATTGATCCTGAAGAGTTATTTAGGAAAATATTTGGAGACATGAATTTTGGGCCAAGGATGTCGGACTTTGAGTATACTGAAACTAACTTTGGATTTGGAGCATCAGAACAAGTAATTATATAAAAGTTTTTGTGCTCATACGATCTTGAAAAGTGAAAATTTTCCAGCTGAAATTTACTATTTTAAAGTTTGTTTTATTATATTAATTTCTAAAAATACAGATAAAATTAAAAATCAAGTACAGTAAAACTCACGTATAATGATAAACCTATCTATAACAATATTTTCTTTGGTCCCTACAGAATTTCTATTTACTTAATATATTTTAAATCTGTCTTTAGTGATATTCAGTGATATTCACTTTTTATGCACATCTGTCTGTGATAATTACAAAACATTTCGTAGTATGTAAAACCTAATATGTATTTTTTTCACATACTACATATGGTGCAGAATATGTGATGATAAAAGATTGCTGCACAGGAGTGTCTATGAGCAAAGCAAGTGTAGACACAATGCCACATGAAAAATTGTCCCTTTCCCTGGAACCTCACTCAGGATATTCATCATCTCATTGACATCTGGGACACTTGTTTTAACCTGATGTGTGTCTTTTAGAGATGAGACAGGCTCAGCCCGGGCCCGACTCGGGCTCGGGCTCTGTAATTCACGATTGCGTTCGGGCTCGGGCTCGTGAAAAATTTCTCCTTTGTTGAACATACTCCTTGAAACAGATATTAAAAAGTGATTCATGGGATAAATAGACGTACTTATTTAAAAAAATAGCGGCACGGGGGACTAGAAGGTGTGTGAAGCTCCAAAATTTATTGTATCCTATTAATGAAGTAGTTAATTTTATTTGTCTTTAGCTGAAATTTCGGGCTCGGGCTCCAACTTTAATAATATTGCTCGGGCTCGGATTAAATGTCCTCGGGCTCGGGCTTCAAAAAATGAGCCCAAACTCATCTCTAGTGTCTTTGTCTAGCCCACTTGTTATGCCTGCATTACCTCTTTCTTTTGTATGTTAATTTATATATGCTAATTTATATCAATACCATTAAACCATGTCTGAAACCACCCGTAGTGCCACTTTCATTTGGGTGGCTCTTTTATTATATTTTCATAAATTTCCATTAGTAGTGTTAAGCCTGTAATCAAGTTGTTTATTAATGTTTCATTTATACTTCATCTTAGATTGGTCCCTTGAAAGACATATAAATGGTGCTTTACTGTATCTTTCACCTTATTTTTGACTTCTCTTAAGATAGAAGAAACTAGGTGACAAGCGGAAAAGTATGCCCAAATTGTTCAAGTAAAAACCCAAATATTATAATTAATTATTTTCAATTAGATGGGTTAGGTTCGATTGCTGGTGCTAGCACCTGCTGTATTTTTATTTCCTTCAACTGCTAAATTGGCACTTGTATAATCAAATAAGTAAAAAAAAACCTCAAATATATGCTTAAAGATTTTATTTGATTATCATTATTGTTTTGTTAAATGCAGGTTGTTTTAAATCTTGACTTCCATGAAGCTGCTCGTGGATGCGAGAAATTAGTGAAAGTAAATGTCGTAGATGCTTGTCCGAAATGTGGAGGAACATGTTGTGTGCCAGGAACTAAAATGATTCGTTGTGATCATTGTAATGCCACTGGAATGGTAAGTTTGGCATAGTAAGTTAACTTTGTGTTCTTTGAGATTATTTAACTTATCACTGTTATGGCATTATTTTAAGTACATAAAACTGTTCTTTTGAGAAAAATGCTACTTTTGAACAGCTTTGTTACGATAATGCTGGAAATTTGAAAAAACTAAATATTTTTTCACATTTCTAGCATCATTGTAATCAGAGATCAATTTTTGGAGATGGGTGCCCATGGAAAAAGCTTCATCGGGGGCCCCTCTTACGAAAACTTTCTTACTCCCTACAAAGCAACTTTGGTATCATACCATACAAAAGAGGATTTTATAACAGCATAAAAATGATTGTTTATCAAGATTCAAAATGAAATGCAATAGTTCTATAACAATAATATTGTCTAGGATAATAATATTTCAATTATATTATTTAACTTTCTATCATTGCTAATTTCATTCCATATTTTTTAAATAACATGTTCCACAGTATTTTTATATTTATTTATTGTGGGATAAATCTTTACTTCATTCCTTTTAGGAATTTGGTACCTACCCAAATATGTTACTAAAAGAACTTATAGGCACCACTTATCTTTAAAAGCTTCATGATATTTTTAAAAGTTTCATGATATGCTGTTCATGAATGGTACTACTGAATTAGGCATTAATAAATTAGACTTTTACTTGAAAATACACACTTTAATTGTTGTATGTTTTAAAAAAATTGCTGGTGATATTTTTCTCTAATTTAGTCTAGTCTGAGGAAGTTTTCTAAATGATCTTTGTCCAAATTAATTTCAATTGCATTATCTTATAAGTACATATTTAAATGTATGTGTATTATTAATATTGTGAATTTCTAAATGATTTTTATGCATAGATAACTTCCTGTAGGAAACAATCTCAAAAGGCCCCTTCATTATGAAAACAACCTGTCGAAAATGTCACGGAACTGGAATGTTCAACCGGTTTCCATGCCCAGAGTGCATGGGTAAAGGTGCCTGTGTTCAGCAGAGAGGTCTCAAAATAGTTGTCCCTGCTGGTGTGTATGCATTGTAGATGTCCTAAATAATTCTGTAAATTAAGTATTTTGAAGTTGTGATATTATGTTAAAATACACTCTGGGTTCCCACTGCACAGATGCCACTTTTCTGCCAAATGGCAACTTCTGCTCTTTTTTTATTTTGTTTTTAAACAATCTGTATAGTCACAGAATTCTTCAAAAAATTCCTCTGTATTTCCACTTTTTTTCCCAGCAGTGATTAAATATTAATTTCCAACATCTTAATTTGAATCCTTTTCCATCCCTCTTGAAAATTAATATTTTTCTGTTAGCATTCCTTTATTTAAATCTCCAATGCTGGAAGAATAAAACTTAACTCCTACTTCAAATTTAAATTATTTAAAAAAAAACAGTTAAGGAAAAACTTTACAAAAAAAAAAGCAGGTTCAGATGGGAATGAAAATGGTGTAAAATAATTAAAGTAAGAAACAAATAATATTTTATCAACAAAAAATAAAATCTATATTTATGAAATCAGACAAGAAATGAACTTAGCATGTTTTTTGCTTTTTTCTTCATACAATAGGTACTTGGTTTGAAATTGCATTTCAGCTATGTAATATATTATTGTTATTTTTAAAATATAATTTCCACTTTTTCTTATTTTTTCTTATTTGCCTTTAATTTCTTCTTTTTCTTTTCTTTTTTTAAATTCACACACAATTTCCTCTTTTTTGTTATTTTATCAGTGGCATCACTGCTACTGATCTTAAGGCTGTAATTTGAAAAATTCATGTGATTTTGGTACCCAAATATAAAAACTAATCATGAAAACTTTTACATTGATTTTTTACTAGCTGTTCCATGCACTCAAATAGACGATAAACCTGTATCAGTTTTCAGGAAAGATTCTTAACTGGAAATTTTATACAATGTCTGAAAAATTTTGGTCTTCAATTTCATGTTTAAAATTTCCTTCAAAAATGACACTCTTTTTTCATTCACAACATTGTACCATGCAACTTATGAACATGTGTGCATAATTCCTTTGATTTTTTATTGCTATTAGTTTATTCAAATTGTCCGTCAAGAGGCTTTGGATTTCAAAATGTGTTAAGAAAGCTTTTTAAAAGACCTAAAATTTTGTAGGAAACCTTCAAAAATAACCCATTTGAAACTTTAAAAGGTTAAAAGTGCACAAATAAAATCCTTCGGTTGCCGCTTTGGGTGGCGGCCACCACCTTTCTCAGCCATCGCCGTTTCTTGCTTGTACTGATCTCTTCCTCAACGCCTCGCCCCATCCTGGATCGATCTGCGCATGTGTCATGTCATTAACCCGTAAGCAAGCGTGCTGGGGTAAATCTCACCCCAGCGACTTTTTTCTTCGTAAAATGGGAGAAATTTTTTGAGAACAAGTTTGACCCGTCTTCTACCTTTCAAAGTCAAGGTCTAGTTGGGGTGGGTGAAGGAATTTCGTTTCTTTGTTATCCGGAAGGGAAGAAAATTCCACTTTGGGATTAAATACTCCCGTGCGACTAACAACGTTTCATTACGTTGTTAACATAAACTAAGTATAAACTAAATGTAAATTAACTATAAATTGATGTTACACTACTGGTATGTATTGAAAAAAGGCTATTAAATGAAATTAATATCATTTTAATAAAGTAATTAGTGTTTTTAGGTATAAAGCATATCATATGCGATTTTCTTCTCAGAAAGCATAGTATTTAAAGAAACTGCCAGAAAATCTCTAAATAAATATAAAAAGCACGATTTCTTCCCATGAAACATAACAGAACTGATGTATTTTATGTCATAAGTCCACAAATTTGTTTTTAAAATGTTTTCAGTCAAAAATATAAAGAAGACAAAATGGGGTAAGATTTACCCCATGCGACTGCTTAAGTTGCAAAAGTAGACGCGCGTGCTTACGGGTTAACAGTGCCATCTGTAGTTAAGATTTGAAGGGCCGCCATTTTAAGTGCGCAATTGATATTTTTATAGTCGGCTAGTATTTTGATTTCATTAAAATTAATTTCTATAGGTTGTTCTTGGGATATTTTAGAGAGAGCTGTGCTGGGTTTATTGAATTTAATATCATTAAAGTGTTCCTTTTTTCTTTCTTTAATTTTTCTTTTAGTCATTCCTATATAGCACCCAAATTTATTTTATAGATTTTGGCGGTTTCATTTTTATCTATTGGGTCTATATCACTGCGTATTCGTTTGAAGATATTTTGATTAGGTTTTATAGAAATTTTGATATTTTTCTTGCCGGCCTCATTGGTTATTTTTATAGCTGCTCTATAGCTGATATATATGTTGGAAGAAATTTTTTAATAGTACAGTATAGAACCTGTTATCCGGAATGGTTGGGACCGGGTGTATTCTGGATAACTGAATTTTCCGGATAACTGGTTGGGGATTAACATGACATCTACTGATAAAGTAATTAAAAAACTTTGTAAAAAACACACATAAGAAGTAAAAGGAAGTAAAAGTAAGTCCTCTTTCCTTTTACTTCTTATGTGTGTTTTTTACAAAGTTTTTTAATTACTTTATCGTTTAACACCAGTATTTTGAGTGTTTTTTTCACATGACATCTACTGATTTGATTGGTAGCATAAATGTTTAATTCTAATCAAAAATAGAGAGTAACCTTAATTGTTAATGTACTAGAAAAATAATATAAAAAAACTCTAATATGATCAAGATAAATAATAATCATTTAGAGAGGAAACAGTAAATATATGATAACTTCTTAAAAACTTAGTAACACACTAAAAAAATAAATAAAATACCTTACCAGATTGCTTACTTTATAAATTCTAGCTGTAGAACTCAAAATAAAAAAGCAAAAACATTAGAAATTAAAAAAAAAAAACTCATTTTTTGCTTTTCTTTTGGAAAACAATAGGAATTTAACCGATTGAAAAATGACTCTGGATAACTGGTTTTCTGGATAACTAGTTTCCGGATAAGAAGTTCCACACTGTAATCAAAATGTGGGGCAGTTTTTACAGGTTTTGGTTATTTAAAAACTATAATTATGGTTAATATTTAAATTAAATCAAAATTTATAAATACTGATTTAGGTAAGTGGTTACAGTATTTCTAATGATTTATATACTTTCTTAAAGTACTCTGCAAAAATACAAACTATTGTTTAAAGTCAACACAAATTTTCTGCAAATTACCTTAGCCTGACATATTTCACCACTTTCTTTTCTTCTCTCCTTTTTTTTTTTTCCATTTCTCTTTCTATTTATAAGGGTCGCCCAAATGAAAGTGGTACTAGAGTTGGTTTGAGAAATGGTTTAATGGTATTAATATAAATTAGTGTATAAAAGGAAGTAGTGATACAGGATAAGAGGTAGGCTGGACAGTGACCTTGTACATTGAAACAAGCATCCTAGAGGTCAGAGAGACAATGTATATCTGGGTGAAGAAGTTCCTGCGAATGGGGCAACCTTTCATGCAGTATTGTGTGCACACTTCCTTTTCTCATAGACATTTCCACCACTATTTTCCAAGAGGTGATTCCAATTCGCCGATTCATTCTCACCAGACAGTCCACAGCTACAACTGCACATGTGCTTGACCAAGTGCTGATCTGCCGTCAGTACTGCTTTTTTTGTGATAATCCCTACACCGTGAAACACCCTACTCGTGAGAATGAATTGCCAAACCACCAGGAACTTCTTGACCTAGATATCTATCATCTCGTTGACCGCTGGGAGACTCATTTCAATTTACAAGGTAACTTAGTCTAGCCTATCTGTTACCCTTATATTACTGCTTTCTTTTAATTCATATTAAAACCAGTAAACCATATCTCTAACCACCTGCAGTGTCACTTTTGTTTGGGCGACCCTTATGTTATGGCTTGCAAAAGTGTTAATTTTCTAGCATTTCTAACCTATTAGATAAATTTTGAAGTGAACTGTAAAATTTCAGTCTCGGACGAAGAATGAAAGTTTATAGATTGGAAGATATTTTATATGTAAAATAATTGTCAGTAACAGCAAAGCATTATGACTCTTGTACAATACATTGTTTTTCTAAATAACTGTGGGCTTATGTGTATATTGTACAATGTGACAGTTGAACTATGTGAAATAAAAATTAAATTTTCCCAAAACTTGAGTTAAAAAGTTTAATGCAGATTTTTAAAGTAACTACAGATGGTAAGATTTAGCTTGCTATGCTTGTCACCAATAGCTGTAAAATGTGGTACAGATGGATTACAAAAATCTGCTCAGCTCGCAGATAAGGTGAGAGTTCTCTCTGCCATTTTCTTAAATTGAAATCATATTTTAATCAAATTTTTGACTGTCATAGCACTTGGGCCTGTTATCTCCACCTTGTACTCGATCACAAATTCTGTTTAGTCTCAATAAGACTTATTGCTGGAATAGTAGGCCTTGATGATTGATATGTGCTCAGAAACGTTGTACAGTAGAACCCCGATCTATCGTTCCCACATTCATCGTTTTCCCGTATTGATTGTTTTATTTCTATGGTCCCTGCACAAACTGTATTCAAATAACGCTAACAAAACCCGCATGTATCGTTCATCAAAAATTCACTTTCCCGCATTCATCGTTGTAAAATGTTTCTTCCGGCCGAAATGAATTTGAAGATCAAGTGGATCAATATGGCTTACAAATTGAATAACTTCCTGGTATGATATCTTGGGTTGATGATGGTATAGGTGAAGAGTTCTTCCGTCTAGGAGGGATGAGTATGGTGTGAAATGTAGTGATTATATTTCAACTGATTTAGAAGTAGCAACACGCGGTATCCTAAGAATGGAAGAAATGTGATGCAAAAAATGAAAATAATCGCGAAGAAGCTGAGAATAATATTCATGCCGATGAGACTGAGCCAACACGAGTTGCTAGTTTATCCTACGCAATAAATATTTGAAACTGTATGACTTTTATATACAAACATGAAGGCACATAAAAAGACAAAAAAAAAAAAAAAAAAAATTGTAAATCTTGAAAATTTTCTTTAAGGCTGTTCTTCGAAAAAAAAGAACTCTGTTTTTAGTCTTGGTACACAAATTGAAATAAACTAACAGCACCATGGTCTCCAAAAAATTCCAGAGTGTTCTTCATAAGCTGTTTTACACATTGCGATAAGCGAAAACGCTGTAGCTTTTGTGAAATTTTCAGAAAAAATTCTTAAACATGGATCTGAGCTGCAAGATTTTTCGAAGAGTGACATGCTTTGCGAAAATTTCCGATTTTTAAGATTTTTTTCTAAAAGTTTTGAATCTGATACAGATTGACCTGTCTTCGTAGTATGTAATACAGCTTGTAAAGAGAGAGTTTCAAAATTTTGAAGTGCCTAGCATAATTAGTTTATTTGTAATTATGTACCAAAATCACATGATTTTTTCGAATAACACCGTTAATTAAAAAATTAATGAAAAACCCAGTGTAAAATTACTGATTTAAAAAAAATAAGTATCACTTAATTTCTACACAACTTCAATTTGTTTCTTTTACAGTTTGGTAACAAATTTAGTATTTTTCGTATACCATATACATTGTGTGTATTCATAAATACTGTTTTCTTCTTATTTTGATTTTAACTCGCATTCGTCGTTTTCCCGCATGCATAATTTTTTACTACGCACCCCTTGAAAACTATAGATCGAGGTTCTACTGTATTTCAATATTTTCACTTGAAAAATGCACAACAATAATTAAAGTGTGCATACTCAAAAACAAAACATGAATTTAACCATGAAGTTCTAATTGAATCTCGCCAACAGTTAAAAAGTTATCAAGCTTGCTAAATAGTGTTTTAAGTTTATTCTGAGCTGATGTCAAAAATCTTTGACATCAGTGATACCAGATTTTTTGAGTGAGGTACTTATTTATTGAATTGTATTTGCATTATTTTGAATTTATAAATTTTTAACATAGTCAATTTTCTGTTCATGATTTTTTTAGTTTATTTGAATTTATAAGCAATGAGCATAATTCTCATAAGTTAAAAACCGGTTACAAAACATGATTGAGTATTAATTTTTTTTTTCTTTAATTTTTGCATAAACTTATTGTGTTATTTCAAACTGTTGAATAGGTGTTGAAGATGGACAAACTATGAGAATACAGTCTGGAACTGGGGAAGTGTTTGCCACTATAAGGGTATACTATTGCTTACTTAATTATCTACTATTATTTAATTATTTAATGTTACTATTATTTGATTATTTAATGTTAAAATATTTCTTGGTTTTAATAATTTTGCCAGCACTATTAATTTTTTATAAAAAGTTCCTCGTGACCAATTATTAATTTTTGATTAATCAGTTTTAAAAGTTTGAAATAAATATTATTGCTGTAAATGTGTAATTTTAAAGTAATGACAGTTATTAAAAAACCTCAGAATTCGTACTTACTGAATTCTTGTAACTTCTAAAAATTTGCTGCCAGACTTGGCTGAATGTTCTGCATAAAACATGGATTATAGTTTGAAAATTTTGTGTGAAATCTGGGGGGGAGGACTGCATGTAACATCTTTTTAAATGCTTTTTAAGCATAATTAAAAATACATCAAAGTTTGTTTTTACATGGTGATTTCCTATATGACTCAAGATATTTTGTTCATCAGATTCTTTAAAAAATAAATGTATTGCAAATGATAATTTCCATTTTTTTTTTGGTTTTACTTTTTTTATAAACTTGGAAAGATTTTTCACAACCTCCTTTATTACAAAGTCCTGTTATATTATTATCATTATTTTTTACTTTGGTCCTTTTTTATCAGGCCAATACAAATAAAGGAGAATATCAATTTTCAGATTCAATAGCCCCTTGTTATATCGCACTTGGCAGCAGAGAAGAAAAATAAATGATATATCTGAGGGTACAAAATATTTTAGAAAGAGCTTGATATGAGAAAATTTATACTTTTATGAGCATTTTCATTTTTAATATGATAAAATTAATATTATAAGTACTGCAATGAAATATAATAAATTAAACAAAAAACATAGAAGTTCAATGAAAACACATTTCATTTCCTGCTGAAGAAGTTATACAAAATTATCTGCTTTTATTTTTTTCTCATAATTTGCTTTCAAGTACAGATCAGTGAGTGAAAATTTATTAATTGCATCTCATCCATGTGATTATTGTTGCATTTTTCAAAAGCAGTACATGCTTTTCCAAGTAAAGTAATGAAATGACTTCCTTCACAGTGAGTTTAAAAAAAAAAATAATAATATTAATAATTGGGAGACACAGAAAAAGTATGATATATCTGAATGCATGATATAACAAGAGGGTACTGTACTAACATTTCTTTTTATTATCTTCCTCACTGGCAGACCCAGATAATATAGATGAACGTGCGAATGCTGTTCGCAGAAAATTTTCAACTTTGCAGACAGGTTTAATATTTTTTTACAAATCTCATTATAGTTAAATTTAAAAAAAAAACATCATGCAAATAAAATAATGAAAATATAGTAATATGACAATGAAAAAAATAGATAAAACAGTAAACAAATATTTATTATGCTTGATTTTACAAAATAATCAACATTAATATGAGCTTTAGTTTAAAAGTAATATGCTATTTTAAAATAATATGTTTAGCTGTTGGCAGCAATACAGGACTCAGGAAGTACATAGCCTTTTTTTGTAGAAAATGTTTAAGAAATTATTAGAGTTCGCAGACAGTTTTACATTTTATCTAGGTCTGCTCCCTGGATTTTTCTGATACATGAAATCCATTTTTCCTGAGCTTATACTGTGATATGAAGGTAAAGTGCCAAAAGTGTTGTGGATGTGTCTTAACATGTGAACAAATTCAAGTCTAAAAGAAGAAACTGTATTAGTTTTCTTTCCCACCTTTCCTACGATAAGAAAAGGAAAATTGCAAATGATCAAAAATTCAGAATGTTCAAGGTGTGGAGGATTTTGATATTTTAAACTTTATAAAGTGTGTCCCCAAAAACACTGATCTAGACATTTATTCCTTAAATATTGACAGTACACTTCTACAATAAATTACAAAATTATGCCAGAAA
Organism: Cheiracanthium punctorium; assembly: GCA_038373885.1. NCBI lineage: Eukaryota > Metazoa > Arthropoda > Arachnida > Araneae > Cheiracanthiidae > Cheiracanthium > Cheiracanthium punctorium. The sequence continues at coordinate 89,364 of JAWZYV010004976.1, forward strand.
ATGTTCAGAATTTTATGGTATCAACTGAAGTTATCAGTAAATTTAATCTAAATAAATACAAAACTAATTTTTATACGACCCCCACCAGTGGCGTATCCAGAAATTTTTCATGGGGGGGGGTTACAACTACTGCAACTCATATATATGTATACATGTGCTTTATGATGGAGTGAAGTATAAACATTTTGTATGGCAAAAAATTCCTCATGGGGGGGGGGGGGTTATGACCCCCCACACAAAAGAATTCCCAAGTATTAAAATATAAAAAACTGTGTTTATGAAATTTCCAGAAAAAACTTTTAAACATGAAATTGCTAAGGGAAATTTTTGAAGAGTGACACATTTAACAAAATTTTAAAAGAATTTTTTAAAAGTTTTGTAGGATACAGATTTATTGTTTATTACAGTGTATAGGACAATTTGAACAGAGACATCTTAAAAATTTTCAAGCCTCCGAAATTATAGTTAATTTGTATTAATGTACTAAAATTACATGATTTTTTTCAAACTGTAATTTTAATGAACTTGCTTAAGCAAGGCTCAAATAATTAGGGGTGTAATTCTTTATTCTCATTCTTAAGATTGTAGATTATATTTTACTGTGCAAGTTTTAGAATTTTTTTATGTATATTCATTGATGTATTAATTTCTCTTTTAAATTATTCAGTACCTTAGAAAGAGTTTTTGATTTTAGTTGAAACCTCCATAACAATATCTATTATTAGATATTCACTTATTCAGATGAATTTTGTTAATTATTTAGAAACAATATGCATGGAAATCTTAAATTAGCTATTGATTTAAAGCAAGTTTTATCAATAATTTTGGAAATAATTTTCTGAATACTTGGGTCTGTTCAGGTTGAAATCAGGCTCTTCACAAAATTTGATATCTCTAAAATGCACACTTCACAAAATTCAATTTTACCAAAATGGCTGTTTCACAAATTAACTATTGCACTTTTCACTGATGTTTACCCATTGTTTTGTTTAGATTTAATTTTTTAATGTTCAACTATGTTTCATGACATTGATTTTTCGATGAAAAAGAGGAAAAAAAAACGGAGAGGAAATTCACAAAAATATGTAAAAATTCACACAAATAGGATGAAGTTCACACAATTAGGTAAAAATTGATAAAAAGAGGACCTTTGTGGGAAAAAAAAAACAAAAAAAAAGCCTAGCTGACTCCTAGAATATCTGTATGCTTGTTTATTCAGACATGTATATTGCATTAGTTTTTGAGTTATTTACAATAATATTGCTTTTATTTTCTCTTCTCTCTCTCAACTATTTAAATTAAAATGGTTTTAAATTTGAATTAGTTCTTGCTTTTAACTCTTAGTTTTCCTGTTTTTGGTTTTTATTCAATAATTTTCTACTAAAAAGATACTTATAGTTTTTAATTATATTATTCTAAACAATTTAGCATTAAAAACCATTTTCTAGAGTCTTCTTATAATCTTTGATACTTTTATAGAAGACATAATGTGTGTTCCTAAAAATTAATGATCATTGTACTAACTGAGAGTGCATTTTATTTTTCAAGTTTAATAAAAATTGAAATATAAGATAAAGTGAATTTTAAATTTGTCATCATCAGAGTTCAGAAAAACCTAGCTGCCCAGGCAACTAAAAAAATGCCCCTTGGCAATTAGTTTTTTTTTTTTTTCCCCAGTAACATATCCGTGACATAATTCAACTTATATATAGGTCCTTAAAAATTTTTCCTGCCTCCTAAAATTTTACAAATTTTTTCGTCTCCTGGTCATCATATTCTAGTGTGTGAGATATGTATATATACAATATATATATATATATATATATGTTTCTAATTTATTTCAGATAAAAGAAAGTAAATATTTTCAACGAGATAAATATGATATTCATACTGAAGCAACAATAAGTTTATCTCAAGCTGTTCTCGGAGGTGAAATAAAAGTGCAAGGATTATATGATGATATTAATGTTCAAGTAAGTTGTACTTTCATTATTTTGTGGATTAAAAAATATTGTGTTTTTTATGTGTATGTGCTAATATATAATGATGCATCAAAAAATATACATGTATACACCATCTTGTAAAAACTAATATTTTCTTCACCTGCACCACATTTACTCAAATCTGAGGTGCAACAAATTTTTTTAGCTATTAAAATAATGATTGGTTTAATCCTTTGAGGCTCAACCCTTTCCCAATGCTGAAAAAAGGGCAGCCGTTGCCATCGCTCGACTCAACTACCAGCAAGATGGTGGACGATCGAAACGTTCATCGAGTGCCACAGATCTAGAGACCCTTTTTTGACGACAGCTGGCTGTGCAACGGCTGCCCTTTTTTCAGCATTGGGAAAGGGTTGTGCCTCAAAGGGTTAGTAATGAAAAAAAAAATTCAATTACTTGTTTTGAAAGAATAGTGTTATTTTCCATAGTTATTTGCAAGTTGATAACGATATGTAAGTATGTTAAATTTTTGATTGAAAGAAAATATTTTTTTCTACCTTGTTTATATTTGCCATATATTCTTTTTATTTGTTATAATGTTGGGGAGAAGCAGTGCACCTGTGAAAAACTGAACTAGAAAAATAAAAAATGCTCAGGTGGCACACCTTAGTAAATGTTGCAAAAATGTCAATTTTTACCGGGTTTCTTACTAATTACAGTTTATTCATTCAATAAATATTTCACAATAAAAATTATTTACTTTAACCTTTTCAATCATGCAACTACAATTGACCAAAAAAAAAAAAAAAAAAAAAAAAGAAGCAAATTCCTTGTTCTTCCCACTTTTCCAGGAATGTTCTGCTGTAAATTGAATTTTATCTTTAGAAACATAACTTTTTATTCATAATTGAGAGTTTGAAATTAAAATGTGAATCTAAAGCCACACAGATGACTGTTAAATGCAAACTTTTCACTTTTTTACATTCAAATGATTCAACCTCTGTTTTATTGCTTAAGTAAAAAATGAATGATGCATGCTCTTTTTTATTCAGTGATAATAACATTAATAAAAATATTACATCTCAAGGAGTTAAATAAGAATATTTAAGCACTTTGTCCAAAGGACCAGTGACTCCATGACTTCTTTAGTCAGTGTATAAGTTTTGTAAAATAATTGCAAAACAAAAGAAATTACATGAACAGTATATTTTAATTTTCATTAAAGCTGAATTAAAAAGTGTAAATACCTATTATTAAAATATTAAATAGACCAAGTCATGCATGTGGCACTCTGCTACAATTATATTATATATAGCATATATTTATTACGTAATGTCTATATTTTAATCTAGAAATGAATTGAATTCAAAATACAGCTGTACTAAGCATATAGTTTACTTTTTAGAGGTAATTGTATATAAATGTAAAATTTAAGAGGAAAATGTAAATGAAATGTTATTGGCCCAACAGACCATGCAAAATTAGTAATCTGCTGGTAAACTTTTTGTCTTGGACCAGCAGACCACCATTAATTTTGACCCCTGATAAAGGTATTTTTTTCACATTTAGATTCCTCCTGGTACATCATCACACGCTGTATTTAAATATGCAAGCAAAGGAATTAAAAAAACAACAGGTTATGGATACGGTGATCATTATGTTCATATTAAAATAGCTATTCCTTTGTAAGTATTAGCTCTGTATTTATATAATTATGGATTAACTTTTTAACATCCAAAAAATGTTTCCTTTTGGTGACAATTTATTTTATATAATTTGGATAGTGTTTCATAATGTTTTTCTGATTCAAAGTTAATTAACGCAAGCTTAGCAAAGAGTTAAAGGAAAACTAGTAGGAAAAAAAAAAAGAATTTTATAAATTGTATGTTATTTTATATTTAAATAAAAAAAATATATGATGAATTTTCTAAGTATTTTCATTGCTGATAAGTGAACTAGGACTGATTTGTATGTTGCATTAAATGTTGTAACTTGAATTTTATGAATTTAAAATGATCAATTAAAAACATTAAAATTTTTTAAATTTATATTTACTTTACGTTAGAAAAAAAAAGAGTGAAATCTCTGAAGTTATATATGCATTTCTTTCTTTTCTTTCTTTCTTTCTTTTTTTTTTTTAGTATTCTATTTTTTTTAAATAAAAATATATTTGCTTCATGTTTATTTATTTATATTTTATGAAAACTGGGGATACTTATTTTTGGTCCTGTTAAAAATGTGAGGGAGTTTTTGGTTATTGGAGGTGTTTCCAAGTAATTTTTATTTGTTGCAGGCTATATGCCTGTGTAGATTATTTACATGAAATTGGTAACTTTGCCAAAAATGACTTTAAAATTCATTATTATTTCTAAAAGAAAATTAGAAACTTTTTTTTAATTGCATAATTACATTTGCGAAATCACATTCAGCATTCTAATGATGTTTATAAATAGTAATCTCCCCCTATTCCACAGCCTTATAATCTGCAAATTCCTATAATCCATCATACCTTTCAGATGTTAACAAATAATTTTATATTGCAATTTTTCTTCATAGAGTGAAGTACTGGTAAAAGTTTTCAGTTTGTTAAAAGTGAAATGAATGGAATAAGAAGTTTCTTGTAATATTATCAGCTAACTTATAATCTAACTGTTTGTTGAAAATTCAGCAGTATACGATAATGAATACATGTCAAGGGGCATGGAATCCTTTCATATTCAGTATGATTTTGAATATTTCTAGAAAAAAAAAATCTGTGTGAAGAAATAAATACTAACAAGACATGACGGTTACATTTCGGTGAAGTTACTTAAAAAAAGAGACATTAACAGCAAACCGCATCTGATACGAAATAGGAGTAAGGAAATCAGATGAGTTTCTTGAGCTGAGATACTTTTGATCTTGCTTGTGGCACAGGCGCAATGTCAATTGTGGGCACCCTTTTTTTCTATGACCATGGTGTATCAGAAATATTTCCAACAGGAACACAATGAAATTGCTTAAATCGTACTTTCTCTTTCTCAGGAAAATGGAGTCTTTACGAAGAAGACTGATGTCTTATCCGGGGGGTGATGGACGCTACTACTTCCACATGTTTCGTGATGATCATCTTCAAGATTTTTCAACGAGGGGAGATCTCAAAGTCTTCTGCCCATTCGGAGGGATCTTATGGGAAATTTTTATAACAAGACATGACGGTCACTTTTCTGAAATTTCTAGAAAAAATTTTTAGGAAAAATAACAGTCTTTAAAAGACTGTTATTTAGAAAGTGAAGAAAAAAAAATTAATATTTTTTGTCCAATTTTATTACACAGTATCCTTAATATCCAAATTATATTTCATTTGTGCCATTTATGCATAGCGTATACTGTCAATCATACTTCAGAGCTGTCAAAGCATTCACCATTTGGATGTCAACAAAGAAATGACTTATAATTTGCATAATTCTATAAAAAGCACAACCCTTTGTCCCAACCTGTGTGGATTAGGGATAATGTTACTGTATATATTTTTTTATGGCTGCAATTTATACAACTTTACATTTTCTTCTTTCTGTTTTTTATAGAAAACTTGATACTGATAGATATAATTTAATAAAAGCCTATGCAGAGTTAGAAAAAGATACTCCTGGAACCATCAAAGGTATTTCATCTAAAAGTAAGTATTTCAAAAATCTTTGTGTGATTATTATTACTTTTAAGTTAAATTTAGTGTTTAAAATTTCTTTATAAATCCCTTTGTGAATTTGGATATTTTACTTTTGTTAAGGTTAATAACTTATGTTATTACAGGGTGCCTATTGCCGATTATTTGTGACTGTAATTGAGAATAAGCAACTATTATAACTATTTAGTTGTAAAAATTCAAGTTGCAACCCAATCTATAAAGCTTCTATTTATAAGTCAAATTTCAATATTTTCCATCCTTTTGAAAATTAACATTTTTCTTTTAGTGTTCTTTTACTTAAATTTCCAGTGCTGCAAGAATAAAAATTAACTCCTATTTTCAATGGTTCTTAAAGAAAAGGAAAAAAAAAAATCACATTGGAAGAAGGCAGTACAGAGGCTGCAGACAAATTGTGAAAGAAATCAGTGATTTTATAAATACATAATATGTTTGCTATTATAGGCGTTATAGAATCTCTCACCAACTTTCTTATATCTCTGAGCCTGTTTATGATAAAAGGCTGAAATTTGTACATGACCTAGTTAATGTATAGGAAACATTTTACTAATTGGGATTTTTTGTATAGAAGCTGCGTAAAAATTTAAATTTTGTATTTATTTAATCTCCTTTAAATTTTAAAATAAAATTCTGTATACTGTTTTTTAACATTGTAATTTATTGTATATATCTGTAATCAGTATTTAAGAAAAAAAAAGCCTTGTCAATGTTTTAGGGATACCCTATGTATGAAATGTATACTGTTTCATTTACAAGTGTGTGTGTGTGTTTGTATGTGTATGTGTGTTATTCACAAAGTTCTTAGTTAGGTTTAATCATTTAGCACCAGTTTTTTTTTTTTTTTTTTTTTAGTGTTCTTGTTTAAAACAGGCTTATCTTAGTGGATTTTCTCAACTGTTTTAAATAATTTATATGAATGATACTTTTCACTTCTCCAATACAATTGTTAATCTAAAAAGTCCATTTCAATTAGCGTAGCCTCTTTTTATGCAATTTATTATTAATATGGTAATTGTTTTATTTGATATTAGTCTGTTCTATTAAGATTTTTCAAGTACTTATTTTATATTGTTTTAGTTATTCAATTTAGTCAAAGAAATAATATTTATAATACAAGTAAACAAAATACTTAATTTTTTTTTTTAAATAAATAACTTGTGCAAACATTAATTATGTATCTGAAAACAAGGTAATATCTGTTTCATTGTTATAGTCCCACTTCCTTAAGCATAATTAATTAAAATAAATACTTTATTCACCATTATAATTTTGCAGTTATAACCAAATGTAGCTGTGCTTGTTTAAACACTTTATTTACTTTTTAATAGCTTTATTTTATCGTCTTTATCTATTACAATGCATTTTTGGCAGTTACTGCTTTTAAAAATGTAATACTTCTAAAAATAAATTTATCCAATCTTTTCCTTGTGATAGCTGAATTAACTTCTAGAGTAGATTATGCAGGCTATATGCCACTGTATTTTGACACACAAGCATAAATTTAACTCTCACTATTTTGATTTTTTACAACAAAAATTTGATAAAAATAGAATTAGAAATTATGTTCATTCCTATGATTTGTAGTGTTTAATCTTTACTATTCTCAAAATACCAGTAATTGCACTCTGAAATACAAATTAAGAAATTAAATTCAACTATTTTTCTTTTAAAATGCTCTTGAACAGCATTAAAGCTACTGTTATTTGACTCAAAAAGATTTACAATGAAAATAATTAGGTAGAGAAATATATACTTATATTGAAAACAAAGTTTATAAAGTATTTAAATGACAGCTTGTAATAAATAGTAAATTAATTAGAGTAATCCAATACCTGTCTGAAAAACATGTAACTTTTGTTTGGAAAAAACATATTACTTTTGTGACAGTAACATGCAGATGGTGGGGGATGTTCTAATCCCCCTACAAGTTAGGGGACCTTGTGTCATCAAAGGTGCTTGCTCGGACTTAAAAGGCTGTGAGTCAGGCTGACTCGCTTTCAGTGAAAGTAAAAGGTAATTTTTGGAAAATGCCAGTCAATTAAAAAAGTTTTTAAAAAATGATTATTTTTTTAATATAGCATTAAAAAGTCACGTTATTGTATTTATTTTTTCTGCATGCAGTTAACAATTTTACTCCTAAATATTAAGATCAAAGCTACTAAGAGAAGATTTACTGTTTTTCTGTTTAGAAACATACAAATTTTAAACTTGAATCTTGAAGATTGGTGCTTCAAGCCAGCACTGTCATTGTGTATCGAACATACAGAATAGCTTTGCAGATTTGCCAACCTGTGAAAGTCAAACTGTGTAAAATATTGCAGGCACTTTTCATACCTTTCACTGCACAACTTCTAAGCATTATCTTTGTGAAATGATGCATGTTAAGCACGATGATAAACATTACAATATAAAATGACAATTTTAATGAATTTTGCATTATAGAAATGGACCAAAATTTTGCAAGTCAAACTTTGACTCGCAGTTTCTAAAAAGGAGTCAGTTTTTCCAAAAAACTTCGATTTGCACATAAAACGTGGGTACACACGAAGCCTGCTCGTCACCCTCTTAAACTGATGTTCATCTCTGTGTACTGCATTATCTCTCAAAATGGAATCCTTTCAATGTTGTTTGTGCCAGAAGTCATAAAGTCATAATTGGAGCAGAGAGTGATTGGAAACCACGTTTCTTCACGAAAATTCTCCCTACTCTTCAGATAAAAACTTCAGGGTACAGAACAGATTATGCGAAATCAGCTGAAATGACTACCATCTCCCAAAATAACTTCCAAATTCTGTTTTTGACTGTGAATACTTTTCAGACAGGCCTCAAAAAGTCCCTGCAGTTAAGGATATTAATTAAAGTGTTATGTTTAATTTAAAATAACATTATTTTAGATAAAGTTAATTGTTATTGTGAAAATCTCGCACGTGCAGTAAAAAATACAATTATAGAAATCATAAAGTGTTGTTAATCTTCTGTTTTTAATTAAAATATTCCTATTATGTATAGTAATATTGTGAATAAGCTTTAAGGGCTTAATTTCTACATGCTTTGGTTAAAATATGCTCATAAAATTCCTACATTTTCCCACTTGTAATCCATAGTTTTCTCAAACTGATCTTAAAACTTTCTTTATTATGGCATTTAATTAAAAGTTTTACAGTTAATAAGTTTTGCAAGTGTCAGACTTTTACAAAACGTAAGCATTTTGCTTAAAAATGTTCTACATGTTGACATGCATTTTAAATTGATAATTACCATAATTACTTCTTGGAGGGCTATTTACTCAGTCATTATTAACTGAACACTTATCTTGATGATTTCACTAGAGTGTTTATTTTTTTTTTCATCCAAAAAATCAGTTTTTATTGCTTAATAATAATATATTATTAAATAATAATAGGTTATGATCAATTATTTGTCATATTAATTTTATTTTAACATTTTCTTTGTTTTCAGGTTATAGTGATTATTTTTTATTTTCATCCAAAAAATCAGTTTTTATTGCTTAATAATAATATATTATTAAATAGTAATAGGTTATGATCTATTATTTGTTATATTAATTTTATTTTAACATTTTCTTTGTTTTAAGGTTCCAAAACAAGTTATGCTGGATTTGAAAAAAGTGAAAAGAAAGGTCTTATTGAGAAAATAAAATCAACTATATTCGGCTAATTATATAGATAGTCTAGATTTGTACAGTTTCTTTTAATACTGAATAAATTATTTGAGTCTCCTTACTTATTTAATTTTCTGATTAGATAAGATTAGTAAATGACTCGGGGTGCTAAATATCACAAATTCTATCATTCAGTGTAAATTTGACACTGAATTCTAAGATTAATAATGATTGTATATGAGCTGTGTGTAGAATATACAATACAGTGAAACTTCTCGGGAGCAACCATCTCACAAAAAAATCTGTGGTTAAGGGGGGTGGTCGTTCAAAGAAGTATAAACATTTAATAGGAAAAAAGAAAAACATTTAAAAGTATTGTTTATACTATTATTTATGAAATTTCATACTAATGCATGCTGCTCATTTGCTGCAACAACCTCATAACTTGAAAATAATGATTTTTTTAAAGTGCAGAAGTTACGTGAAAGTGAAGGAACATACATTCGCCAAAACGATATTATCACTGCCCCGCAGATGAATTTTAAAAGCTTAGAAAAGACATTCTTGTCAGCTAAAACTATCATTACAATTGTCCCAATTTTAACAACCGAAAATCATTATTTTTAAGTTGTGACGTTTTTTAAAAGCTTAGAAGACACTTTTGTCAGTTAAAACTTCACATATTACAATTGTCCCAACAGCATGAACTCAAAAATCATGACTTTTAAGTTATGATGTTATTGCAACAAATGAGCAATTTAAGTTGTAGTATAAACATATATTTTTTAATAAAAATTTTATCAAAATAGTTTTGAATTTCAGATTTTTTGTTTCCTTTTTCTGACAGTACTTCTTGATCTATTTTATTTTTTACATCTGACTAAAGAGCATTTATCTTAATATTCTTCATGCATTCCAAATTTGCCAAATAAAATCTATTTGCTTTAGTTTCCAAGGCTGTTATTTGAGTTCATCTTGTACAATCACACCATTCCTTAAAAATTCAAGAAAATTTTCAGAGAGAAAACCAGGACCACTTGCTTATACAGGGTTGTTTGGTCTCTTCTAGAGTATTTTTAAAAATTAAAGATAGGGTAAAAAAAAATGGTTGTTGGAGGAGAGCATTGCTTAATAAAAGTGGTCGCTTGTAGAAGTTTTACTGTATTATTTAATGTGTACTTGTAGTTTTACTCATTACTGAACATTTATCATCAAATGATAAATCACAAAACTCATTAGGCAAGTTGGAGTGTATAGGCTGATTAATTTTATTTTTCACCAACTATGCGAAAAATTCCAGAGCTGGGATTTCTTTTCGCATAGTTGGTGAAAAATAAAATTAATCAGTCTATACACTCCAACTTGCCTAATAACTTGAAAGGTTGATGGAATCACTTTCTAAAAATGTATCACAAAACTCATTTTGGCAGGTAGAAAAATAGCACAATATAACTATCAGTAATATTATTTTAAATAATCACAAGTGAAAGATATGCAATAAATATTGCTAAATAACTAGCATAATATGAGTAAAAATGTATTGAATGTACCTATTTATTTTAAAAAAATGTTTGAACTAATAACCCTTTGAAGCACAATCATTTCCTAACTTCGAAAAAGTACAGCCATTGCCATTGCACGATTTAACTACCTGAAAGATGGCAACGGCTGCACTTTTTCAACATTGAGCAGTCTATCTAGATGTCCTCCTTAAGTATTTAATTGAAATAAAATGTATGATTTGTGAATCAAAACAGTAAAAATGTCAGAGTTGTGTCCTCACAGCTAAGGCACTGTGCCTTAAAGGGTTAAACATCCAGACAGTTTAGTGCTATAAGTATGAAATGAGTTTAGCTGACGTAATTTATTTGCAAACCCCTTTACCCAATTGAATTAAATTTTCTTGAAGCTTTCAATATCCACAAAAACATAAATTGTCTTGTTAATGTTGATTTTGCTTCCCCCTCCCTTTCCGAATGTTGGAAACCCCTTTGTTCACAGTTACTGCAATTTCCTGTTTTCTTATTGGTCCTCATAAATACTCTCCTGGACCCCTCATTTTTCTGTATAAACAAAAAATTTTTGCTATTTCGTTCTAGCACTGATGACAACATGTCACACATGCCAAAACCGATCTGCTAATTACCTTTATTGGTTCACACCGAAAAATCCCAGATGTTTTCCAACCCTCATATGATATAACCTAAACATGTAATGCACAACAACAAAAAAAGTAAAATTACACAATTTATTGAAATCTAATAATACATTGATTTGTACATATGTGCATGTACTCATAAAACATTGATTCATATGATTTTGTAATTTACATTTTATGTAGCTATTCAATAAATAGACACAGTTTAGAACAACTGCTATTTAGTGCTAATTGTAATACAGCCAATTGGATTAAATAAATATACTATTGTATCATTTTATAGCCAGCATGATCTAAAACAGCTTCCTTCACACTGTAATACCAATTTCTTATATTTGTTCTGTGCAGAAGATCTTGAAAAGCAGTACAACCTTCTATGGAGTTCAGTAAACCATATACAGCCTGTAAAAATAAAATTATGAAGCAAAAAAAGATTTAGGCACATACACAGTCAATCCATAATTTGAATACAATAAATTTTTCATAACTTAACCCCTAAACCCCTTTCATGGGCTGTTCAAAAACTCAGAATCATTAGTCAATTTTCCTACGACTATTTACCAGATAGTAATGAGATTTGCAAAAATGATAAATTATGGCAAAGTGCTATGAACAATTTTTACCAATGTGAATATTTTACTAAGGAAATATCAATGTTTTATTAAATGGATGTCAGAAATTTAACTATCACTCAAGGCACCTGCAAAAACTGGGAAATGTGATAAAGTTTGAGCCAGAAAGTAATAGGCAATGGCTTACTATGAAACCTTAAATTCTAGCAACTTCATCACTGTTCAGAAAATATACATAATCATTAGTCAAATTTCCTAACTGTTTCAGATATAATCGATATTGTTTCCACAAAATGCTTAAAAATAACAAAAGAAAGAAATGTGAACTTTCACTTTTTACAGATATATTTAAAGAAAGTTTTAAAATTGTTTATGAAATTAACATCAGAGGCTTCATTCAACATGGCTGGTAATTGTGAAATCTACATGGAGTGTTTCCCTATCAGACTGACAAACTAGTCCATGTGCCCCTGTACCTTCTGTAACTCAAGGTTAAAAATGCCATAGGTGCATGCACTAACTAGATAGAAAACATTTTGCTGAAAAGTTGCACAACAAAAGGTGTTTGAAATTCTGATCAGAAGTGCATAACAGCGGCACATGGAATTCCTTAGATACTGGAAGATTTCTGGTGGTCTCATATCCTACTGTCAGTCTTGCGGTAATTGTTGCTGAATGAAAAGTCACATGAACAATGATCCTGCAGCAAATCTCACTTGAATGCCTTCATGCAACACAAGTCCCTCACACCAGCATGAGGGGTTTCCTGCACATTATACAAATGACAACAACTGACACTTCATTGACAGAATGCCATAAATTTTGTTGTTTGTGCAAATTAAAGACAAATATAATAAGCAAACTCTTCTATTTCTTTATACAGTCCCAGACAGCACATAAGCTTAAATCGAGCTTGACATTTCTTTGAATTTGACGTATTAATACAAGCTTGACAGTTCAATTCATTTTAAGTTTGCGGCAAGCTTGTAGAAGTCATTTGAACTGTCAAGCTTAAATACAACTTAATTACTGCTAGAAAGGGATAGCGTGCGGTGATGGCGCCATCTGTCGCTGTAGGCGAGAAGGAGAATTATCTCAAATTTGCTCATATTAAAGAAAGAAAAGTTTGTAAAAGTTGTGTTTTATTTTATTATCGCACAAAACCTGGACATTAGAACACGCAAGGGGAAGGAATGAATGAGATAAGCCGCTCTGAAGTGTAACATGAGGGGAGTTTTAGTTTTATTTACATCTAATTAACAATAGTAATTACATTAACTAATTAATCAGCCCTAAAAATAAATTTTAATATAATTAACACAATTTAGTTAGTTAATATACTTCACTTTATGGGTGGTAGAATGAGGCGCAATCCGGCCACCACAAAATAATTTATCACATAAATGTACTTGACCATAGAATTAAAAAAAAAAAAAGATTCTACATTTCCAAATATGGAAATTCTTCAAAATAAAATACAATTATACTACGAAATTGATTTCAAAATCAGTCGTTTGTCTTGATTTTGGCCAGTATTGCCCAGCATGAGTGTCGCGATATTGAAAGTTTTAAAACGTGTGCTGCTATTAAGTTTATATTATGTTTATTTCCCTATTAGTAGAGTCTCTAAATCACACATAACATTATTTTAATTTTGATGCATCTCATGGAAAAATAAAAGAAACAGATCAACACATCGATGCCACTATTGATCTCGCCAGAAACGGCATGATAACCCTAACAGTCACTTCAAACTTTAGTCATATCAGCCCAACTCAGATTGGCGGAACGGTTAGGACGCTGGCTTCCTAACCCAAAGGTCTCGGGTTCTATTCTAGCCGCGGACGCTTGATGGAAACAGATTAAATTAATTGAAATTTCAGCATAGAGGGGAAAATGCATGAAAAAACAAAATATGTGGGGCGAGTTTGCAGACCGGCATCCCGTGTATTTAGGAAATTTTTTTTTTTTTTGGAAAATTCTTTAAGCTTGAAATTAAGCTTGCTATGTCAAGCTTAATGCAAGCTGGGCAAGTGTAAACTAGAACACTTGATTCAAGCTTGCATTAAGCTTACACGCTTGAAATTTTCAAGCTTAATTCCAGTTTATTGACTTGATAAATTAAGCTTGCTGCAAGTTTGCTGTGCTGTCTGGGGTAGTTGACACTTATTACGGACAGTGGTTTATCCGGTGAGTTGCTTATTCTGGTGAAAATCGGCATGAACAGAATGAAATAGCCAAATTGCACTGGATTTCTGCCTGTTACCTCGACAGTGAGTGCCACTTTATCTGGTCGGATACTCTTTGGAGATTATGAAAATTTTGACATAATTAACTTTTATGGCGGAGTGAATGCTAGTCAAAGATGACTCATATTTGTGTGGAGCTGTTACGGTAATTCAATCAAAACAATTCTTATTACACTTACAGAATTTTAATAAAAATAATGATCAATCCTACACCTGTAACCAGTGAGACACCTGATGACGATGATGACGTGCACCTGAACCGATTACGTGTCACTAAAGTAGATTTGCTGAGCAGTACACACTTTTTATGTAGAGCATTTGAGGAGACCAATGTAAATGATTGCATTGCCTCTTTTCAACATTAAGTGAGATTCAATTTGCTATGCCCCTAAAACAGACTTCAATTTCAAATTTTGCCTCCAACAAGTAATTTTTTTAAATGAATGGGCATAAGTATTTTTTTCACTTGCTCACTTATTTATTCTTTAATAAATATGTGCATACATTAAACAATTGAATAATATTGTTCATATCTATGATTTAATTTATTGATTTTTTTCTTACATTTTCTCACTTTTACTACCACTGTTTATTTTGGAATTTTGTTATTCCGGTCAATTTCAATCCGTCCCAATGTGACCAGAATAAGTGGCGACCACAGCATTAAAGTTTATCAAATAATAATAATTAGTTTACTTCTCCCATGAATAATTTTTTAAAATCTGTATGCAAGGAGTATATTCAATAAAGGAGAAATTTCTTGTGACCCCGAGCCCGTCTAATCTCTAACCTGCATTGCTTTGTGCTTTTGAATTGACGTGCCCTCTACACTTTCTGAAAACTTGTCAGTCTGGTAATGAAACACCCTGTATATAAGAATTAAATAGAAATGCTTGCTTCCTTTTAAAGGGTTAAATAAAACAAATGGTAAGGTTATTCTACATTATGCTGGTCACATAGCTGTCGATTGAAAATTTCTTTTCTGATCAACACATAAAACATAGAATAATGCATAGAAATCAAATAAACAACCAAAGATTCATAAATAATGAATTTTAGAATGAGTGATTTTATTGGTCATGTTTCTTAAGTTAATAAAAATGAGAAATATTAAAAACTCTTGTCTTAATTCTCAGTAATATCAAACACAATGTAAAAGGAAGAAAAATTTACATTAAACAATCAATCTTACAGAGTGACCTTATTTGTTAGCTATATTTGGGTACTGTAGTGATTAAGATTAGTAACAATATTAATAAACATAATTTTCTGCTATACATATCCCAGAATTTCACCAGAATGCAGAGCAGCTGGGAATCTTGTTTTAAAGAAACATATTTGAAAAATTCTTCAAACAGAATTCTTCAATGAGTTCACACAGGTAGCGGTCGATCTCAGAATTTTTTCCAGGTTCCCAATTTTGTGAAAATTGCTTATTTTTGTGAATTCCAACACTTATTTTTGTGAATTTTCATTTAACAAAAGTCAATTTTTTTGTTAAAATAATTGATAAAACCCATTAAAGTGTAGGGTAAAATGCCATTGGAGGGCCATTTTAATGAACTGTATTTTTGTGAAGGGGCCGTTTTAATCAACTGTAATTTTGAGAAGGGCTGCAAAACAGACCCACTTTTCGTTTGCATTGACCTCTGACAGTGGTTCAGTGTTTTGTTAAAAAGGAAATCTGTCAAGCTCAAGCCATAATAAAAACAGATTTATAGCCAAAATATACATTTATATCAATATTCAATATCTCTGTACCTATATAAACATAAAAAACAAATTGTTAAATAAATTGTTGTTCTGTGTATATTTATCTAAAGTTTCATAGTAAGTGAGCTTAGAACTTACTTCTCGATTCAGATGTCATATACTTTTAGTTGAAAAGATCAATTTAAAATTGCATTAATATATTGTTTGTCATTTAACTTTAATTTATTCTATATTGATGTTTAATGACTAATACAACTGTGGTATATTAACAAAAAACATACCAAATCAGCCAGGTTAGGAACATTTCCTCCCATAAACTTCTGCTTTGGACCTATTGCTTTCATCCACAGATTACAAGCATCATACAGAGATTCTCGTACATCATCTTTTAAGCGATACCTAGCATAAAAAATAGATTATTGTTACTTTTTTCTACATATGAGCATACGTAAAACTCTCTTTATTTGCGACACAGAATTTAAAACACAGTTGAACTTTATTATCTTAACACCTTATTTTCTTGTCTCCCAGAATATTATGAGTTTTTCACAGTCCCATTTTTGGGTACATGTAACCTTGGTTATCACAATTCTTTGCTTATGACAACACTTTTCTGTGGTACCACTGGTGTTTGTATAATGAGGTCCAACTGCATGTATCAGATCTGGATTAAGCCTTACAAGATCCCTGTACTTACTGTAATCTTGCAATTTTTAACATGATTTTATTATATTTATCTGATAGTGGGAATCTAATAGAATCTTGTAGTTGAATTTTCATCCAAACATCTGAACATCCAATTAACTTAAAATTTTACAGACATACAGAGAATTAATGACAATAACTGAGGGATGCTTTTCCTCATCATTTATATAATGGCAGTCCTTATGAATAGCTAACAATGAAAAATAATTAAAACATCAAGTACCGCACACTTTTTTCAAATATTAAAGTTAATTTTTTGTCAGTCATTTTATTTTTACTTTAAGTTTAACTAAAAAAGTTAAGTTTTACCAAATTGTGGGAATTATAGCGCTGTTAAACAAAATCTTTTTATTACATTCTTTATAGTTCATACTGCTATAAAAGCATGTTCCTTTGTTTCTTAAACTATAATTTAATTTTATTTTTAAAATAACTTACATTATTAACATTAAACTTACATAATTACAGTTTTGATGAGTTTCATTATTTTCCTCTCCTTTTACATTTGTCGTTTGGGACCTCCAGAAAGATTGGGGCCCATAGGCATTAGCCTTTTGAACCTAATGGATAATCTTGCATTGATAAACATACATACAAACTCAGAAGCATTATTTTTTAACATTTTAAGAAAATTTTTTAAATGCTATGGTTAATGAAATACTGCACTATTGTGTTAAATGCTAAAGGGTTAATTTTGTACAATATTAAGGATAAATTTTAAATAATCTTAAGTGAACTTTCATAAAACTATCATTATAATTAATGAATGGAATGAGAACTCGATTAATTTGGATAACAATGATCTCGCCTGGTTTAAGGACGGATCTAGGAAAGATAACTTCTCTGGACTCGGGGTGCTGGTGTATCACCAAGTATCAACCTCTTTAGGGGCCTTGGGAGGTATGCCACTATATTCTAAGCTGAAGTTCTTGCTATCATTGACTGTCTTTTACTAAATATTAGAAAGGGCTACCACGGTGAGCAGATTTTGATTTTTCAATGACAGTCAAGCTGCCTTAAAGGCTCTTAATTCATTCCAAGATTGTCCTAGAATATAGAAATCTTAAGGAACTGGCAACCAATAATAAAGTTTCCTTTTCTGGGGTGCCAGGACATGTAGGAATTGAAGGTAATGAAAAGGCGGATGAACTGGCAAATCAGGGATCGTCTTCTAATCCCTTTGGTGTGGAACTTTTTTGTGGCATCAATATGAAGACCATAAAAGGCATCCTTCTTAAATGGGAAAAAACAAGAGATGAATAAAAGTAGGAGAAACTCTTCGGGACTATAAAACACGCCAAAAGATGATCCTGGATCATTGGTGAAAGTTGCTTCTGAAATTCTTAGTTGTTCTAGAGTGAAGATACGAATTATTGTAGGCTTCATCACTGGACACTATTATTTTAGGAAACATACCGTTGGACTCACTCAAGACCCTAAATGTAAGAAATGTCTTAAGGATGAAGAATCGGTGCATCACATCATTTTTGAATGTGATGCTCTTGCCTCCATTTGTTTTACTACTTTAAGAATCATTAATACTAAAGAGCTACACCTTAGTTCTAAAAGGTTTGTCTGACTTTATAAACAAAATGGGCGACCCAATTTATTGGAATTAGGAAACCTTGGGCTTGAGGCTATGGCATAAAATGCTATTGAGCAGAGGTGCCCAGTACCATACGAACCCATCTCCAGAAGAAGATCGTTATAATTATCTGAAACAAATAATATAAATAAAAAGTGATAACTTTTATTTTCAATGTCTTACAAAAATTAAGAGCCTCAATTAATGTCATACTGCAGTATTGAGCTAAATACCAAACTTTAATATATAAAAAAGTCTTTAATAAGAACTTACATGAAAACATGAGTTCATATTAAAAATTACTACTATTTCTGACAAGAGTAAATAAAAAATTACAAATAATTTATTTAAAGCATTTTTTACAAAAACTTTTAAGTGCTAGTTATGATTCAAGAAGTAGTATACATTATCTAAAAGAAAAAGGTGTATCAAATCTACACCCAGTAAGCTGTTTTTATAAATCAATTGTTTACTGCATAGCGAACTTGCATATAAAGAAGGTTAATGTTAATAAGATTAAATAATTTACTTTAGTAATTGTTTCCTAAATAGAACAGAAATAAGTGGATAACACTTAAAAGAGATAATAAATAGATGGCACAGATTTAGAGAGTTCTAATCTGGCGTAGATGTGGTGGAACTTTTTTTCAAAAAATGATTCACAACAGGTATTGCTAGACAGGTTTTTGAGCTGTTTTGTATGTCATCACTGGCAGACAACTCGGGTAAATTTTGAAGATAATCAGAAAATAGGTTTAAGGCACATAGACATAAAAAAAAGTTTCAGGAGGAGCTGAAAAAACACAATTAGTCACCGAAAAACTTGAATATTGGTATGCAATTAACAAAAATCCAAATTTTAGGAGGGGATCAGACCCCTGTGGCTTACCCCTGGGTTTGTTAATCATTAAATCTTAAGAAAAAACATTTTACTTTGGATTACAGTGATCTCTCACTTATATATTAGGATGGAGCGAAAAAATATTTATCTCAAATTTCACATTGCCCGAGTCATTAAATGGTGCGAAACTGATAGGAACAAATTGTTTCCAAATTTCAACTCAAAATATTGTTATCTTCAGGTTCCACAACTCAAGCAAATGTATTTCCAGCTTATTTTTATTAAAACAATAATGTTTAGTTAATTAATTGAATAATTAGTTATGTTTTCATTATTAAATTGCTTTATTAATACGTTATTATCACACGTCAGTGCTGGAAATCGTAGATTTAGAAGCAAAAGTCGACTTGGGATCCGATTCAGAAATGGAATATACCTCAGAGAATGACGACGATTTCGTTAGTCAGAAAGCCAAAAGTCGGAAAACGACTGACGATGAGATTCCCTAAATCTCCAAGACAGACACAATGCCCGAACTAGCCGTTGTTCTTGATAGAGCAGGTGTATCGGAGTATTAATTATTCAATTAATTAATTAAACGTAATTATTTCAATAGAAATTCATAAAAGACTAAAAAAGACGCTTGAGGATATTCGCTTGAGGTGTGAAACCTGAAGATGGCAATATTTTGAGCTGAAATTTGGACACAATATGTTCTTATCAGTTTTGCACCATTTAATGATTCAGGCGATGTGAATTTCGAGAAAAAGTGTTTTTCGCTCCACCCTATTATACATGTTTTAAGGGACCGATTTAAAAATCATGTATAACTGAGAGAGTCTTATTTTCTAATTCTTAATCTAAATTGTGAGAAATTAAACAACCAAAAACAAATGCGAATAATATTTTTTCAGTTAAAATGAGTAATATTATTTTTTAAAATATAAAAAAAAAACAATTTAGTTTAAATTTTAATTTGAAAAATAAACGAGACCTATACCATTATTTTTCTATTCCTCGTGATGGGACCTTCTGAAATTCGCGCATAAAAGAGAGAAACATATAACTGAGAGGTCACTGTATCTGTGTTTTAAACATTATTTGATGCAAAAATACATACACACACATTATTTTACAAATTTTTTGGATTAAAAAATAATTCCAAAGTAAAAAACAGCTTATGCCATATTGGCCCAAATATAATGCTGTGTTTTTTGACTGATCATTGCCCGTAAAAAACCTGACTTGTGCTAAATTCGAGGCCTAAATGTAGTTTTTTTTCTAATTATCTTGAAAATTTTTGAGGTCGTGGTATATTCAGGCCAACACGGTAATCTACAAGCTTTACTTAAAGAGTAAGTTTACTAATAAGTAAAACACAGAAAGAACATACTTTTTCTTCAATCTTTTGCCAATAAAATACATAGCAGTAGCTCCAACATAAATCACATAAGTTCTTTCCCATGCAGCAAAATTCTTCTCCCATTCTCCAACCTCAGAAAAATAGTTGAAAGCCTGGAGGGCTTCATCATAACTACGATAAATATTTGGCGAGAGGATATGGACTAAGTCGGAATCAGCCCACTTCCTCCAATTTCTTTCTTTCCTAGATAAAAAATATATTTATATTAACCTTTAAAGAGCAACTATTTTTACATTAATATAGCAAAACCACTGGATAAACTGCCCAATGCTAAGAAAGAACAGTCATTGCCATTGTTCGATCTAACTTCTAGCAACATGATAGTCGCTTGAATCTAGTTAAATTGAGCGATGAAACCAGCTGCACTTTTTCAGCATTGAGACCAATCAACCACATTTTTGTGTGGCTAGTAGAGAAAGCTCCAGATTTAGGTGGTCTCATGTTACAGTAACTGAGTGCTAAAGGGTTAATAAATAAAAACAAATTGAGACAACAGAAAAAAAAATACTTAAGAGACATATTGAGAAATCAGAATGCAGAATAAATATCCCAAGTAAAATAGTTCCACATAACTAAGTAATTTAGTAAAACATGATAAAAGATATGGATTATACATATAGAGAGAAACTTTTTAGGAGCGACTACCCTCCATTCCTCGAAAAACTAGTCTTTAAGAGAGGTGATCTCACATAGAAGTACAAACATCTGTGCACGCACAGCCAGCTGTGTCAAAAATTGTTCCTAGATCTGTGGCATGTGATGAACAATTTGATCGAACATGGTAGTTAAAATGAGCAATGGCAAAGGCTGTACTTTTTCCAGCATTGGGCAGTCTATGCAATCATTCTTCTATATCAATGTATTTCCACTGTATTCTCTTCTGGTTTTCAGCAGATGCCAGTGCTGTTAAAAGTAATCCTGACATTTTTTCAAATAATTGACAATTTTTATGAGAAATGACGTATTAAAGAGTAAAGGATTCTCATGCAACTATGTCACCCTCAAGTATTTTTATAGAAAAGGAAATTTATTCTTCGTGACTAACAACATTCAGAACATCGGAGTTTTGTGTCTTCACGGAGAGGGCACTGTATGTTAACCCTTTGAGGTGCAAAACTTTCCCAATGCTGAAAAAAGGGCAGCCGTTGCCATCACTCGACTTAACTACCAGCAAGATGGCAGACGATCGAAACGTTCATTGCATGCCACAGATCTAGAGACCCTTTTTTGACGACAGCTGGCTGTGCTATCAAATTTAATTTGCTAAAAATTAATCATTTTAATATTCAGTCTCTATTCTCATTTACTTCCTTTTTTTGGCTTTCACACTTCATATAATCTTTTATTTATTTTTCATACAAGCAATAGGATTTTTATTCAATAATGATATTAAATTGGAAAAATCCCATGTTATAAAAACAGATCTTCCTTTTTTAGATTATAATTTTAGTGTATGTTTACTTTTTCCACAGTTGGCTGTTATATTGATTGCTTTCAATATTAATTTTTGTTACCAGACAATCCTACTATATAGTATGCTGATCCCGGACTCAGCAGCAACTCTGGTTGAAGCATTTGTAGATAAAACTTTTACTGCCATTAATCGAAAGAGATTAAAATGTTATTGTCTAAAAACTTAATAAAATCTACACCGTTTGTACAATCCACTAGAAATTTTTCATAATTATGTACAAAAATATAGAAAACAATCTGCACTGCTTTAAAAATTTGAAAATGCACTCATTCCCTAATTTTTAAGCATTTTTTCATTATTTTCAGCTTTATTTATTTCCGAGAATAAAAAAAGTTAATCATTTGTGTGACAAAATTAGCCATCACAATTGACACTGATGTTATATTAAAGTCACAGTCATCAGGCTTTGAAGGGAAAGTTGCGATTCCAAATGTTTAAAATAGTTTTTCCAGATTACATAGTCTCATTTCTTTTTTTTTTTTTTTCTCCACAAATAAAATTATTTCCTTTTGCATTGATTAAGAGGGCTGTTCCCACAAGATAAAATAGTTTGAATGCGAAAAGTTTCTGCATGTTTCCAGAAGAGCATGAAATTTGATTTTGGTACACAATAAAAATTGAATATGAAGTTATTTATTTTAAGTGGACAAAGATCAAATATATAGAGTGTAGACATATTTAAAAAAAAATTTTTTTTCTAGTGCCTGGAATAATTGCTTCTGCAACTGGCTTTGTCTTTTAGTTATCTAATATTTGCGTACTTGCTTAAATTTTATTCAACTAAAATTGCATCAGCTTAGTACTTGGCATTATGTTCTGTCTGCCACTATGCTTAAGATCTCATAAAAGTATAGGTAATAATAATTTCACCCAATGATTTGGAAGAAAATGGGTAAAATATGCACTATAGTGCACAATTCTTGTTATTTTAATCATACACCTACATAATGCCTAAATTATAAAATGTGCCAAAAAAATATTGCTACCACCGCGCTGAAAATGAGAATCTGCAAATTTGAAGATTTTTACCGAAATTGCATTTTTGGTGTCTCTAACCAATGCTGTATGCTAGGCCAAACTCCAAATCTTAATTTTGAGTAGTTTATGCAAAAACTGACTATTGTGTTTTGCATAATTTATATTGAAGCAACGAAACTCTGAAGGCATTTTTCTCAAAACTAGGAAAATGCAGATTTGAGTTTTTGGTGTGGTGGTAACAATAGACTATATATTCTTTATGTTACTAGTTACTAAAAATTCAATGTAAAGTAAAGTAAGTACGGAGAAAAAGCGTATTTTTATCAGAATCTTGCAGAAATGAGGAGAGATCAGAGTTGCAACGTGAGCTCATCAAAAGGATGTATGGCTGGCTCACAAGCTACAGAAGTTGGGCAGCCCACTTTCAGACATTCTATTGATCCTTAAATGCATGAAGTTTCAACACGTTGATCATGCAAAAGCCTTAGTTTTGTGAATAACCAATTAATTTTTCCAAAAACATACAGTTAGAAAAAATTCCGAACTAATTGGGACTGGGAATTCAGAGAATATCGATGAACTGACTTGCTCCAACATATTCATTGAACAATGGCAGAACATTGTATCCTTAAGTTGATTCAGTGTTCTTTGTCAGAAAATAATTACTCTTTTACTTCTTAACCTTTACAGAAAGAATTCAGATCCAGACATATTTTAAATCATTTTTTTAAAAATATATTTTGCCTTCTAATGGTTTAGTTAAAGGATATTAGTCCTTTTAATGGGGAAAAAAATTGTACTCCCAATTTTCACAGTCTTCCCAATTGGTAACATTGGTCATTTCTGACTAAACTTTTAGGGGCTATAACTTAGACAATACTTTTATGGGTAGTTTAAATAATAAGTGACATAATAAGGTTAAAGGAAAGATTTTTTAAAAAAATTATTTAAAGATATGAATTAAGTTTGAAGGGGGAGGGGGTGTATCAAAATACCTCTGTAAAAAATTATGAAAATGGCTATTTTTATGATGTTTTATCCAGCTTCCCACTAATGAGAGAAATGCAAATTCTATTTCAAAAAATCAAGTTATCTTTTAACTATATCTGCTAATTTTTTCAGGTCAATATTGATAAAATTTAATTTTTCAATAAATTTTTAATTTGATGTTCTCAATTGGGAACATTGGCCTGTAAAAGGTGAAGTATGTGTAAATTAGTTATGATTTGTGTTTAGCAGTGAATAAAAATTTTACAGAATTGTACAAATGGAGCTGACATATACTGCAAGTAACCAGCTTTTATTCCAGTATTGTTTCGGGTGTAAGTAAATGTACATTTTAAAAAATTTCTACTGTTTTTAAGTAACAAAAATCAGTATTTTTCTGAAGTCTGTTTGGAATAGGCAGATTTTTGGAATAGCAAGACTCTACTGTATGTTTAGTTTTTATTACTGATGACAATAATTTATTATAAAAAATTATATTTTATATGTGAATTGACATAAGAAATTTAGCTTGTAATCTAATACAGTAGTGAACATGTTTTAAAAGTATGATGCAGCTATGCATCACTACGCATTTAAGGATTGTGAATAAATTATTTTTTATCTTTTTAAGATATAGACAACACAGGCAGCAATAAAAAAGAGAATTTTTCTATCGCAAGTGTTATGCATGAGGTTTCACCATTCAACTGCACAGAAAATGTAGCTAACTTATATACACAAGACTTGCAAATAATGATAAACTTACGTGATAGATTCATCTTTCTTGTTACTTTGTTTTTCACCAAACATTATAAAATATGTATTTAAGACTTCTTTCTTTTTCTTTCCATCTTCACCCGTATATTCATAAGGCACATAATATTTTAAAACATTTTCTAGTTTCTCTTGGGTATCCAGCAGAAATGTACCCAAAATGCTGATTATTAAAGAAGAATCATTTAGCTGGTACTGAAAAATGAAAACATAATAATTTATTAGAATGCAAATATTATTTTCAGTAATAAAATCTACAGAACAAATAAAATCTACAGACAATTCCAGAGTGTCCACCACTACTAGTAAGTAAGAACAGTAGCATTAGCAACCTGACCAGCATAAGAAAGTAGCCGAAATAGCATACTTTTTTTTCAATTTTAGAAACCAAAATTAGCATTGCAGCATTTAAAAAAAACTGATGTAGACACCACATGACTTGCTTGTAAGCCCAATAAAATGTATAAGATTTTTGAAGTACTTCAAAGTTGTTTAATCAGAAATTGCAATATGATATATCAATAATATTAAGGTTTAACGATTTCTTGCCAAATATAAGATATCATCAAAGTTGGTTCAGTTTTGGAGCCAGTGCCAAATTTTGCTGTATTTTGCAAAAAGTTGTGAAATATATATAAAGTTGCAAAAAATGAATTTGTGAAAAAAAATATAATTTTATAAATTCGAATTCAGCATTAAATTAAAGTTCTATATTGGACATTTTACAGAAAACTCTATTTAAAAAAAAAAAAAAAAAAAAAAAAAAAAAAAACTATAAATGTATGCATAGTATTGCAAGTTTGAGAAATCTAACCATTGTTTCAAGAATAAGCCCAGAAAAAATGAACAGGAAATTTGCCATATTTAATATTTTTGAGAACTTATGTAGTATAATTGCAAAGAATACATCTGAAAATCACCAAAAAACAAAATGAGAGCTTCTGGAACAAATCATTTAAGTTGGCACCATGAAACACTGAAGGAATTGTTGTAAAACATTGTAGATTCCCCATCTAAAGCAGTGGCTGTTGTGATCAAAGTCAAGGCTGCTCAGCAACATAATAAATGATTTTTAGTTCAATTTTATTTATTTATTATCCTCTTTTTGCAGAATAACCTTGAAATTAAGTCTTTATTTAATTTTATTCCGGCGAGCCAAAATGGATTATATTTCTATAAAATCCTATGTAATTTTTATGCTATTTTTTCAATAAATTAAATAATTATTTTTCTTCTTTAACATAATGCTATCTTGTCTTCGAAGTTATTAATTTAACACGTTGACATTAAAAATATCAATTATATTGATTTTTAATTTTGACAGGGGAGGGGGCTTAATCTTGAAAAGGGTTAGATTTCGGAAACTTACAATACTTTTGGCCAGTAGTGTATATATAAACATAATTACAGATTTTTATAAATAAACACATTAATGTTTTCTTTTATGTATATAGATTTATATAACTATGATTTGCAAGAAAATAACTTTGGAAATAAACAGAGATTTGTGATGGATCTGCTTTTCATGGAAAGAATTTAGTGAAGGGTTCATTAATGGACCCAGATTTCTCCTAAACAAACCCCTACTTACAAAGGGCAAAGGGGGCAATTCAGATATTACTTATTTGAAAATAGAATTTTCTACAATAAGAAACATTTTGCCTCTTCTACGATGTTAAATGCTAGTTTACGCCATAGGCCCAGATTAAGAGCATTGGGTGCCATGGATCTAGGCAAAACATGGAGTTCCATTAAAAAAGAAAGATTTTAAGGTTTAGTCATCATGAACCAAAATGAATCTACTGAGTATTGACTACATCTTTTGAGCACTTTTTAGATTATGTTTAAAAAATACAATGAAAAGTAATTTTTTTAATTTACCCTACTCAGAAACTTTTTAATTTAGTTTTAAAATGCATTATAAAAGTAGAACATACACAGTTGTATTAAAAGACTTGTTACTACAAAATTTTGGATAAGTTGAAGTATTTTTAGTAATAAAAAAGTATTTAGGCCCTCCTGAAGTGATCAACCAAATCGCTCCTCCCTTAATGTAGGTCTGGACACATGACACTGAAATTTGTGTTTAAAGCATATTGCATAGAATGAAATTCAGCTGGAATAAGGCATAAGAAGTAATAATGTTTGTCATTTTGTCTGGTGTATATGATTTTGTTCTGTGGCATCGTATTCAATTTGTATACTGTTTGGATATTTTCCACCACAGAGAGATGAAATATTTTAATGGTAAATACAACAATTTGCATAAAAATAAATGGCTAACTGTTTAGTTGCAACCTGAAAAATGATCGATTATGCACATGTGAAAATGGACAAAAATTTATATCACCAGTGGTGGCAAATACCTAAACCTTTCTTTAATTAGGCTTTATTGTAAGTTGTTTTGTCTGTGAATCATCTGTAGAATGAAATCTGGTGGAAAATCAAAAACGTATGTGAAGAGAGATATAATAAAATACTAGTGTTATGCCCAAGTGCTTCCGTATATCTGAATATTTTTATTTTTTGGGGAAAAAAAGGTTAAAGACATTTTTTTTGGGGGGGGGGGCTTTATTCTGTTTTTATTAGTGCTACTTAAGTGCATTTGAATTTGTCTGTTAAAATTGTATGAATCTCGCTTTGATTTCATGGCTGTAGTCATTAGAGGGGCAGAGTGAGTAGCTTATATTGTAGTTCCAAACTTCTGGCAAAGGAAATAAAAAATTCTGCTACTTATAAGATTATTATTTTCAGTAATAATTTATTTTCTACATTTTGATATTAATATGATATGAGACAGCAAAAGAGAATGACACTATTGCTGCATTTAGTAATTAAAAAAATATTATAAAATATACTTATTTTTGATAATCATACTGCTATACTTATACAAGAGCAGATAATATTAAAAAAAACTATGTAATAAAATATTGAAAATATAATTTTAGTAAATAACCCAAGAGTTCAATTTATCTCTTTATTTAATAAAGATTAAACTATGATGAAATACAATGCATCTTTATTATTTATTACCAAAAAAAAAAAAAGGGGGGGGGGTACTTATGTATTATCCCAGTGGTCTACCAAGACGAGCAATTTTCCGCCTAGATAAAAGCCAGACACATGAAATTATTGATAGTTTGGAGTATGATTAGCAACAGTTTGCCAGCACATTTGACAAAAACATAGTTTGGCGGGAATGACCGCTGGGATAATACGTAAGTAGCAAAAAAGAGAAAATGTTGGAAGGTACCTTAACTGATGTTTTCTTGTCTTTCACTACAAGGATCGGAACTTTTTTATAGTCGGAAAATTTCAACTGTTGCCTCATGACAGGATTGACTTCAATGACGTTGTATGGAAATCCATAGAAATCTAAAAAGGCTCTAACTTTGCAGCAAAATGGACAATTCTGGTACTGATACAGAGTGAATTCTAAATCAAGATCGGTAGCAGGTCCAGGCATCTATTAGAAAAAACAAGCAAAATGAATAAAAAAATAAAATAATATTAGTTACACAATCTGAAGTTTTTATACTTTTAAAATTAGAACTTATGGAATTTCCATACACATAATCAATGTGGTGGTTCAATTAGAAAAAATGCAGTGCTGGTTCAATATCCTTTAGTATTTTATTTCCCAAACACTGTGTATGTGTGAGATTGTATAGTCCATGGACCGGAGCCCGTTCGCATGAGATTTTGCTGCCTGTCCTAGGGTCCCAAATTTATTTAAAAATAATCAGCAGAAAAATGTCTTTCTAAATAAAAATTATATTTTTATATACACCTGATTTAATAAATACATGTTTATACCAGGTGATTCAAAACATACTTTCAATTAGAAAAGTTTGTCAAATTAAGAGTAGCTTTCAGATATGACAGTTTATTTTACAAGGGACTGTATACATATTAAAATATGAAATTTAATTTTTATACAGTACCTCCTTTCCTATCACTCACATTTAAAAAATACTGCACTCTGCTTAAGAAAATTTAATTAAAATATTCCTATGCCTCCTAAATAAAATAGTTAGCGAGAAACTTAATGATAAAAATTATGTGTTACACCACTTTACCTACTGGCATCAGCAAATGAAAAACTCGTTACAAGAAGAAACTAACTATAAGTTGATTAAAGTTAAAGTATGATTCCTTTGTTGGTAAATGGCAATTAAACATTTTCAAACCTGTGAAATTAATGGGTACAGTTTTACCTGAATTAATAAATATTGTGTTATGAAATTATCAATAATTTAGTCTTTATTGGTCAGGCCATCCACTCATTCAAAAAAAAAAAAAAAAAACTTCTTTGTAAATTAACATGTTAACAAAGGACTTAATTAGAACAATTGTTTTGCTCAAAAATATCTTAGGCTTTCATCAGCTCAATTCATGGTGAGATTTTCAGTCATTTTAAATCAGTGTATATTAATTTATTTCTAAAATGTTGGCCAGGGATGTAAAATTCTAGTTACTACTGCAGTGTAAGATTATTACTCCATACATAAAGTATTTTGACTAATCTTCTTTTCTGGTGTGCATGTGTGTCACATGTGGAAATCAAGAGTAAAAAAGTGATATTTTCCTAAAATTTGGGGTAAAATCATACAAGCCGGTGCGCACCCCATGTAAACACGGCGACAGCCGTTGGAGCATGGCGGTAGCCAAGTTCCAGTGACTGTCGCCAACCATTTTGCACGATCAGCAAAGTATTTTAACACATTAAAATTGCACATATATACCACTTACAAAAACATTAAAACAAAATACAGCGTCCATATTTAACCAAAAGAACGTCTGCAAATTCAGTAACAGGCAATTTAAAATTAGCAAACAGTGGGCCGTTTTTAACTAAAAAAATGCAGTGGATTAAGCAACCTAGTTGTACAGTTATGTAAACTATGCAACCAGTGGATCGTTTTTAACTAAAAAAAACCTCAGTGGATTCAGCAACCTAGTTGTACAGCTATGTAAACTATGCAACCAGTGGACCGTTTTTAACTAAAAAAACCTCAGTGGATTCAGCAACCTAGTTGTACAGCTATGTACACTACGCAACCAGTGGACCGTTTTTAACTAAAAAAACCTCAGTGGATTCAGCAACCTAGTTGTACAGCTAATGTAAACTGGGCAAACACGGGCCCATTTTCAACTCAAAAAAACATCGGTGGATTAAACAACCTAATTGTACACCTCTTTTAAAGTCAGTATGATTAGAATAGCACTTACGAAAACATTAACACATCAAATATCAATTTAAAATTCACATTAAAAACCTTAAACATTGCAAAGATTCGTTAAAAAAGAGCACTTACCTTTATATTTTTTTAAATAACCGCTCAGAAATGTTCCCAACACCCACCGGCTTATAACGTAAAACCAGCATGCTTTCTTTTATTTAGCTGTTATATTCACACTATATTTCTAACAAACACGCACAAATTCGTTTCATATATTAACATAATACATTTCATTCCCTTACATCAATAACGGAAACAATTTCAAATTCCCAAACCTGACGAAACACGTATTCTTTATGGTTGTCAGTCACAACTACCACCGGCAGGTAACTTCACTTTAGTGGTGCATCGCTCTCTCTAGATGCACACATTGTTCGCCAACGATTTGTAAACAAAAACATTGATATGTAAACAAAGCACCGTATACAGAATATAGTCCCTAATGGAACTTAAAATAAAACTAAAAATGACTTAATGCAAATTAATTTTAAATGATTAAAACAAAAAAAAAAAAGGGCATTAAACCTATGTTTGGAAAAAAATAATTTATCTATTATAGGTATCTTATCAAAAGTCATGGTTAAAATTTACTTCCTTCTGCCGGTAAAATCATACAAGCCGGTGCCCACCCCATGTAAACATGGCGACAGTCGCTGGAGCTTGGCGACCGCCAAGCTCCAGCGACTGTCGCCATGTTTACTAGTCATTCTAGGCAACCAGTGGTCCGTTTTTAACTAAAAAAACCCCAGTGGATTCAGCAACCTAGTTGTACAGCTATCTAAACTAGGCAACCAGTGGTCTGTTTTTAACTAAAAAAACCTCAGTGGATTCAGCAACCTAGTTGTACAGCTATCTAAACTAGGCAACCAGTGGTCCGTTTTTAACTAAAAAAACCTCAGTGGATTCAGCAACCTAGTTGTACAGCTATGTAAACTACGCAACCAGTGGACCGTTTTTAACTAAAAAAAAACAACAACAGTGAACTAAGCAACCTAGTTGTACAGCTAATGTAAACTGGGCAAACACTGGCCCGTTTTCAACTCAAAAAAACATCGGTGGATTAAACAACCTAGTTGTACACCTCTTATAAAGTCAGTATGATTAGAATAGCACGTAAATAGCACTTACGAAAACATAAACACTTCAAATATCAATTTAAAATTCACTTTAAAAACCTTAAACATCGAAAGATTCGTTAAAAAAGAACACTTACCTCTATTTTTTTGGTAAATAACCGCTCAGAAATGTCCCCAACACCCACCGGCTTATAACGTACTATATTTCTAACAAACACCCACAAATTCTTTTCTTATATTAACATAACACATTTCATTCCCTTCCATCAATAACGCAAACAATTTCAAATTCCCAAACCTGACGAAACACGTATTCTTTATGGTTGCCAGTCACAACTACCACCGGCAGTTGGCGGTGCATCGCTCACTCTCGCGTCAGATTGTTCGCCAATGATTTGTAAACAAACCATTGACATGTAAACAAGGCACCGTATACGGAATATAGTCCTTTAGTTTTTGTAAATTATAAGTCAATTATTAAAAAATACTTTAATGATGTGTAAAACATGTTTGCAATTTATTTTTCTGATGTCATTAATATTAAAAAAATGATAAAACACACTTAATAACTAAGTATAGTAGACACTGGTTCTAACATACTCTCACTGGATCTAAAAAGTAGTACGTTATAGCCAACAGTGATTGATCTAAAATTTTTTCAGAAGAGTAAAAATATTCCTTAACCATTTTAGAAGTATTTTCCTAACCACAAAAATTAAAGCAACAAACAATTATGCTACATTTTTAAATGCATAATTAAATTACATTAACACATAAATCACACTAGATTACACAATCTAGGTACACTAGATTGTGTAATCACACAATCTAGGTACACTAGATTGTGTAATCTAGTGTGTATCTAGATTGTGTTAGTGTTAACTGTAAATAAAGATCATTTTCAAGAGAAAATCTCGCTGTAATCATCATCATGAAATGGAATTTTATATGGAAAAGCAATGTGTAAAAACATGCGTTCCGAAATTTTTAAGGCATATTCTAAATTTCTAAGGTGTGAAATACGCATCTAGAGGCGTTATCGCGATCACTGATATCCAAAGTACTTTATAAGCAATTCTGCTGGTAAGATTCAATATTACACAAAAAAATAAAGTGGGCTCATAATTTCACTGTAATATGTGTTAAACAAGTCTGAATTTTAAAATTTAAATTAAATAAAAAAAACAAAGAAAATTCTATTACTTACAATTTTTATTGAGATAAATGATCTGTAATTTTCATTCGTTTTAAATGAGCAGATGCTATTTTAGAAATACCGTTTTGGATATCCATAATAGACTTTTGTAGAGTCTCGTTTTTGCAGCATATAATGTGCCAGATATGAGGAGATATCATTATTTGTTATATCGCTAGATCGAATTACACATTGTTGCTTCATAATGCCATCCGACTGATAAAAATTTCTAGCGAGATCACTAGATATTTGAAGCTGCATTAAAGCATCTCTCAGTTAGTCTTCAATGTTATATTTACAACTGTAACTTTACTTGAAAAATATCACTTGATTTTTAAAACTGCACAATAACTTGATTGAACTTTAGTAAAGTACTTTTTAAATTTTTGTGATCCACAAGCTAAAAAAGATTATGTACCTCTACTCAAACAGATGTATGGGAAAATATGAAACATAAAATACAAATAGTCGAGGCATCAGCATAGACATTTCAAAATTTCTTACTTACTTGTTATTTAGTTGAAATTTTCAATAATGACTAAGGTAGGAAGGATTATTTAGAACAGCTTTAATATTGGTCCTTTTCCCTATTGGCAAGTTTTTGACAAGAAAATTTTGTCAACAAAAGGAAACTCAACTACGGTTTGCCTTGATAATGTTAAACAATGTGAATAGTTTTTAACAGGATTGATGATTGGAAACAATTGCACAAGAATACATAAATAAAATAATATAAAGAATTTTGAGTATTTTTATGCAAATTCCATTTTTACGATCTTCAAATTCATCTAAAATAATCCTCATTCGGTAACTTTACTTTTGAAGTTTTTAATGGCTTTTACATGTGCTTTGCTTTAATATAATTTAAGTTCATTTTAACGGGAAGCAGGCCCAGACAGGCAGGTCGGTGATCGTCGAAGGCCCCCTGGCTCAAGAGGGCTCCAAAATGGATATACTACTTTATAATTAGAGTAATTTGATATATTTATCAGAATTAGATTATTTATTTCCCAGTAATCTTATGTCTTTACATATAGTGGCGCAGCGGAAGACGCCAAGAACCCCTTGGCTTGAGGGGTTCTATCAAAGAGCCCCATAAGCTCTAAAATAGTTAAATGTGGTTTTTAGGCTCATAAGGCTGAATTCTAAATATCACATATTCTAATATTTTATTCCCTCTAAATTGATCAGTAAGTGGCCCCCTTTCCAATCTCTAGCCGAGGGTCCCCAAAGAAGCCATTACAGACCTGACGGGAGGGAAGGGGAGGATAAGACCTCACCAAGTTAAAAAAAAAAAAAAAAAAACTTAATAACTCACCGTTCTTGATGGTTTTAAATCTGGTATTTCATAATCAACAATGTAATCAAATTTTTCATTATATGGAACAGTTCGATTTTTTCTATCAGGTGCAGCAAGATAACCATATAAACCTCCACCGATACCTAAACTACCTACTACCATTAAAGCTGTAGGAAGTTTAATAGATTTCGTTGTAGTACTGAAGAAAACATTTGACTTTCGTGCAAGTCCTTGATCATGATTTATATGTTTTAAATGAAAAACGTTTGCCAAACGCAGGAAACTTCGTAAACGCGAAGCCATAGTGCGTAATTTCCGAAACTCTCACTTCAAATATTTTCTGTTACTAACTTCGAAGACGCACCGGTATATCACACAACGCGTACGGCACAAGGTTTTGTTATGATTGTATTTTCACTTTCATTTTTCAGTGCGTTCTTTTATACATCCTGCAGAAAATATTATATAGTCTTCAGGTAGTAAGTGTTCTTTTCAGGCCTTTCACATTTCTCTAGTTTTGAAGATTTTAAAGTTAGAAACGAAAAATTCAACGTGCCACACTACATAAACCTCCGATATTCCGAAAGTCTAGTCAAATCAGCTGTGCTACCGGCTTAAAAGTAAGCAAACGCATAAGCCTAGTAAGAATTAACCATCAATGAAATTTCTTATATTTACTTTGTAATTAGTTGCTATAGCTTTATCCAAATTTGATGAAGAAATAATAATTTTATTATTTTTTTCATTTATGTCATTCAGTAGAAACAAAAGATGTCTACTTCTAATGTTCATGCAGGTTATACGCATGCGCTGAGACTACGAGAAGAAGGATGGTGATTGGATTTCCTCAAGATGTGAGGGATAAAACTAGCAGGATTTAGATGTAAAACGCTGGGCTGAAAATGATTTTTTTAAATGATTAAATATCTGTCGAATCGAAGAAGCTGTTTGCAATTTGATGTAAGAGAGGGCGAAGAATTATTACTCATTATCCACCATCTGCTCACGATAGTTGTTTGTTAGTAAATTCAGAAGTTCATTAAACAATTGAGGATTGATTTCTCCATGTTATGTTGATTTCGCTTTTCTAAGAGGGTAAGTTATCCAAAAATTTAATTTCTTCATGTTTGTATGATTTTCTCGTTTGAAGCATTCTCTCAATAATTTTTAAAAATAATTTAAAAGAGATTCACGATATTCTTTATTAGTATTTTATTAAATTAATTAAAATTACTAGTAGTAATATTGGATTAAGTAACTTCACAAACAATGTAATTAAAAAATAAATTTCTTCTAATATTTATTAATTTTTTAACAATTTAGTCCCTAAATTGTTCGAAAGGGAAGTGTAAACTGAAAAAAAAAAATCAGCCAACAAATCTTGCTGTTTAGCAATTTTGAACTGAAACTCTGTATATGTATTTTATGGGATTAATTAATAAAATTTTCACCTATTTGGGTTCTGAGATCAACAATCAAAATGATATTAACCCTGAAATCAGAAAAAGGATTATTGCCGCAAATCGCTGTTTCTTTGGTTTAAGGCCTTTTTTAAAATCCCATCTAATAAAGAGAAGAACAAAAATTCTGTTGCACAAGGGGTTAATAAGATCAGTTTTAACCTATGCCTCAGAAACATGGACTTTAATGATGACGGAGGAAAAAGCACTGGCAATCTTCGAAAGAAAGGTTTTAAGAACTATTTTTGGTGCCGTTTTAGAAAATAATACTTAGAGGAAAATATATAACTTTGAAATCTATAAAATCTATAAAGATGACGACATTATTAAATACATAAAACTGATTAGAATGAGATTGGCAGGTCACCTTCTGAGAATGAGTGCTGAGAGAACTGCTCTTAAGGTCTTCAATGCCACTCCTTTTTGTAAAAGACCTAGAGGAAGACCTAAGAAAAGATGGAGGGACAGCCTGGATGAGGATTTTGCCAAACTGAAAATAAGAAACTGGAGGTCCATTGCGGAAGAGGGTGGAATGGGAAAGACTTCTGAGGAAGGCCAGGGCCCACAAGGGGCTGTCGTGGCAATGTTGGTGAATTAATAAAATATTTGTATTTATTTATTTTTTTAATAAAGCGAGTACTTGTAGCTTTGTGCGGGAACAGCTTTAGCATAATCCTTTTCTGGCGGTAGTTTAGTGTTGCTGATTATTTATATAGTATATTATATATATTTTTTTATTAGGGGTGTGTATAAGTGTGCATTGTATAGTTACAGATTTTGATTCACTAACCTTTTGGTTGATATGTATTCATGAACAGAAGGCAAACATTAGCTAGTCAGTGCCATATCATGTCAATTATTGTGCTGTAAAAAGTCGTCAATAACAACTGCACAAAAAAGAGATGATACAAAAGCTGTATCTCCTTATTTCTGGATGTTGAATGAGCGTTATTTATTGGATTTATGTGCTGAAACATACCAATTGCAGAAATTATAACTATAAATCATTTGGTTTTGCATAAAACATCTATAAAAATAAAATAAATCTGCACTAAACTTTGGGAGCAACAAAGTTCGCTTTTTATCATGAACTTATTTCTTTTACACAACTTGTCACCTCTAATGTGTTCTTCTCTGTAAAGGTAGGGCCCTTAAGCTACAACTTATTGAGCTTTTTGAATAATCTGGTCGGATAAAGATACATACCTAAAAAATTATAGCTTATAATCCATAGTAAAATATCTTAAAATCCACCAGATTAATTCTGACCACATGCGAGGGCTATTTTCAGTTCTATTGGTTTTGCTCCGAGACCTAATAAAACTGGTGGATTTTGAGGAGATATTTTACTAAGATAAATATATTTTTGTAGGGAAAATCAGGGTTGTTAAAAAAACTCCAACCCACTGGCTTTTTTCATAACTTTGGGTTTTTTTTTTTCAGGATTTTTAGGGGGGTTCCTAAGTTCCTAATGACAATTTCCAATTACTAAATACAACTTAAAGCAACTAATTGATTACAAAAATCAATTATAGATAACAAATTGTGGAGTGCAAAATTTATAATAATTTATTTTTATTATCAATTCTACATTAAAAATGTATAATGTCATTAACAATAATAACTAATCAGGGCTTGTTTATAGATAAATATTGATCATTAATAATAATTTTAATAACAAAATTAAAGTACTATACTAGTGCTGAATTAAAACTTTTGAATTAAAGGTGGTTTTTTTTTGTGGTTAAAAAATCCTTATTCATTTTAATTCAAATGATAAACATAAAAATTTATTTTCTCTTGAAAAAGTCCTTCTGAAATTTTTTTTTTTTTCTCTAGTGTTGGTGGTAGGGGAGGGGTCTGTTTATAAACTTTACAAGTGGTGCATTGATATTAAAGATGTATTAACTGTGAAATTTTGAAAAACCCACACAGTTTTTTTCGGATTGGACAAAATCATAACAACCCTGGTGAAAATAATGTTAGCAATACCAATCCTAAATAAAAAAAAATGTTTGATAAGGAAATCAAACACTTTTTAAACAAGACAGAATTTTGAAATAAAGTAAATATTTATAATTAATAATGATTACAAATGACTGATTGTTAAATTATAATTATTTGTGTACATATAATTATGATTAATTTGCTTATTTGGCAACCAGCCAATAAATGCTGAAATAAATATTCATGCGTCTAAAATTTTATGGTTTAATTACTTAAAATTTAAAGGTTAGTTATTTAGTAGAATAGTTAATATAGTATAGTATGAATATTTAGCTATCGTAAATATATTTACTATGTTAAACTGGTTATAATTCATACAAGAAAAGCAGTTATGCGGGCCTTATAATAGCTTCAGGAATGGTGTTTCCTAATCTTTTAGACCTGCAAATTAGTAAAGCTGTTTCGCAGACTGGTGTTCACCAAAAATATGAAGCAATATCACATTGCTGTTGTTTTTTTCTAAAAAAAAAAAAAAACCAAAACATGGATTTAAATAAAATCAACCTACTAGGCTTTAAGGGTTTTTTGGGTTTTATCAGGGATTTTTAAAAGTTCAGGACAATGGGTTCAGAATGTTTGAAAATTTTCCTTTATAATGCTACTAAAAGCAACTAATTAACAAAAATCAGTTATAAATGAAATATAATTAAATCAATTACAATAATCAATTATAGAGGGAAAATATATAAATAATCAGTAATAATTTTAATATTAAAATCAAAGTACCATGCTAGTAGTACTAAGTTGAAACTGGGAACTATAGCCAACTATGGTTATAGTGAACCTCCGGGGACCGGCAAATTCCATTTCGTATATCCGAAGTTCACTAAAAGCGATGTTTCCCCATATTGAACAATAAAACTTAATACAAAACTAAAAAATAGAATTTTATACAAATACTGAATGTTTATTAAGTAAATCAAACATAATGGATCACATTTATGGTTCTAGAACTATTTGTTAAGTCAAATAAGCACAATCAATCACATTCCATTGAGATGGCAAAAGTTGCTGTCGCTTTTAACCTGTGATATTGTAATCAGAATGGAAAATGAAATCGTCCAAAGTCAAAAAATTTCTGCCTTTGGCTCACTTTCAAAAGTATCCTGCTTTTGTTAATGAATGTGTTTGAAGGATAGGATGTATTACAGCATTGAAAAAATTATAACCCCCTCCCGCCCCTTCCCCTTGTTTAGTATAAATATAGCCTAGACACTGGCAATTCAATTGTATTTCGGAACAGGTACTTGATAATCTTTCCCTCTAAATATGCTAGGTGTAAAAGACAGAAAAGAAAACAAAATGTATAGAGATTAAAATTAGTAATTTTAATTATTTATTTTTACCAATGGAGCTATAATAAATAAAAGAACTTCTCAGAAACAGTATTTTTTTTCGTCCACTTGTTGAAATATTAAAAAAAAAATTAATTCAAATTTTTGGTTATTGTTTTACCCAGACAGCACAGCAAACTTGCATCAAACTTGCAGCAAGCTTGATTTATCAAGTCAATAAGCTTGAATTAAGCTTGAAAATTCCAAGCGTGTAAGCTTGATGCAAGCTTGAATCAAGTGTTCTAGTTTACACTTGCCCAGCTTGCATTAAGCTTGACATTTCAAGCTTAAAAAATTTTCCAAAAAAAAAAAAAAAAATTTCTAAATACACGGGGCGCCCACTGGCGAACGCACCCCACATACTTTATTTTTCCGCGCATTTTCCCCCTCTATGCTGAAATTTTAAGTTATTTTAATCTGTTTCCATCGAGTGTCCATGGCTAGAATAGAACCTGGGACCTTTCGATTAGTAGCAGAGCGCGTTATCCATTCAGCTACCAAGCTTCGATGGCATTATGACTAAAGTTCGAAGGGAATTA
The DNA here is from genome assembly GCA_038373885.1 of Cheiracanthium punctorium. Lineage (NCBI taxonomy): Eukaryota > Metazoa > Arthropoda > Arachnida > Araneae > Cheiracanthiidae > Cheiracanthium > Cheiracanthium punctorium. Next base: position 128,224 of record JAWZYV010004976.1, read on the forward strand.
TTAAGCGGTTTTCTGGCCAGATTGATAAGTGAGCGATATGTTATTTATTTATTTTTTTTTTTCCATGGGATTCATCAAAATTAAAATAATAATAAATTTCGTGGTATAATTGTATTTTATTTTGAAGAATTTTCATATTTGGAAATATAGAATGGGTTTACTTACTTAACACAAATTTTGTGTTAAGTAATCTGAAATCAAAGAAACAGATAGTTAAACGTTACTTCGAAATGCTATATCACAGTTGCTAACATAACATGTATGGAATACAAACACTTTAGTCATTTTTGTAAGTATTTCTTATAATAACAGATAATTGAAAAATTTTGCTATTTTTTAACACTAAAAATTCTCTTTACAAATGTGGTTATAGTTATTTTCCTACATATTGGTATGCTATATCGATATAGAGCATTTCGAAGAATTAAAAATAAGTTTAAATTAATTTATACAAATGTAAATTTGAATTATTTTCATTGTTCATACTTTATAATTAAAAAAATTATTTAACTTCTGATTTTTTTTTTTTATCCTTTATAAGTTTATTTTAAAACTACAAAAGTGTAAGATGTAAGATTTTTGGGCCCTAAAATCTGTAGGCCCTGGGCAGTTGCCCCGTTTGCCTTGCCGGTAATATGGCACTGGTAATAAAATAAACACATCTTTTACGAACTTTCAGAAAATTTGAGGACGCTAGACAATTAATGTCCATTCTCTTTCACAGATGGCACCATCAACGCTCCTTTAAAAAGGAAAAATCAAGCGAGTAGCAATTGCCAAGCTTAAATCAACTGTATTTAAGCTTGACAAGGACTATATTCCGTATATGGTGCTTTGTTTACATATCAATGTTTTGTTTACAAATCATTGGGGAACAATCTGACGCGAGAGTGATTGATGCACCGCCAACTGCCGGTGGTAGTTGTGGCTGGCAACCATAAAGAATACGTGTTTCGTCAGGTTTGGGAATTTGAAATTGTTTCCGTTATTGATGGAAGGGAATGAAATGTGTTATGTTAATATATGAAAAGAATTTGTGTGTGTTTGTTAGAAATATAGTACGTTATAAGCCGGTGGGTGTTGGGGACATTTCTGAGCGGTTATTTAAAAAAAAAAATAAGGTAAGTGCTCTTTTTTAACGAATCTTTGCAATGTTTAAGGTTTTTAATGTGAATTTTAAATTGTTATTTGAAGTATTTATGTTTCGTAAGTGCTATTTACGTGCTATTCTAATCATACTGACTTTATAAGAAGTGTACAACTAGGTTGTTTAATCCACCGATGTTTTTTTCAGTTGAAAACGGGCCAGTGTTTACCCAGTTTACATTAGCTGTACAACTAGGTTGCTTAGTTCACTGTTGTTTTTTTTTTAGTTAAAAACGGTCCACTGGTTGCGTAGTTTACATAGCTGTACAACTAGGTTGCTGAATCCACTGAGGTTTTTTTTAGTAAAAAACGGTCCACTGGTGGCCTAGTTTACATAGCTGTACAGCTAGGTTGCTGAATCCACTGAGGTTTTTTTAGTTAAAAACGGGCCACTGGTTGCCTAGTTTAGATAGCTGTACAGCTAGGTTGCTGAATCCACTGAGGTTTTTTTAGTTAAAAACGGGCCACTGGTTGCCTAGTTTAGATAGCTGTACAGCTAGGTTGCTGAATCCACTGAGGTTTTTTTAGGTAAAAACGAACCACTGGTTGCCTAGTTTAGATAGTTGTACAACTAGGTTGCTGAATCCACTGAGGTTTTTTTTAGTTATAAACGGTCCACTGGTTGCTCATTTTTAGTGGAATATATGTGCAATTTTAATGTCCTGATTGTGGAAAGTGGTTGGCGACAGTCGCTGGAGCTTGGCAGTTGAACTGTCAAGCTTGCATTAATGCGTCAAATTCAAAGAAATGTCAAGCTTGATTTAAGCTCATGTGCTGTCTGGGTAATTTTTTATTTAGCTTTGTGTAGTGATTTAAATTAAGCGGAGAACTGAATGTTATCTGAATAAAGTAGCATGATGTTAGTTTTTAAATAAATGTAACAGTAGTAAATTCCTCTTTCAGTTTTTTTGTTTGTTTGTGTGTGCGTGTGTGCAATCTGAAAGTTGAACTAATCTATTATGTATCATGGGACAAATTTTTAAACGAAGATTAAATAAAAGGAATTTGCAACTCAAAACAAACACACAAAAATATAATAAAATAAAATAAAAAAGCATTAAATATTGTTTTCCGAGTATTAGATTGTTGTGGGAGTCATAAAAATTTAAATGTGAAAAAAATGTTTTCCTTTATGCAGTGTAATTGCAGTTGATAAAATGATTGTTTCTTATTTATGTTTGATTAATTGTATGTTAAAGTATTGTGAAAAATTAATTATTCCATTTTGCATCTGATTTTTTTCTTTGAGGATTTATTGGATTAATTTTCAAAATCTGTTTTTAATGACTATTTTGACAGTTTTTTAAGAGACTTTTATTTTTAATGAAATATAAGAATACGATTTTACAAATGCATTTTTTGAATTTAATTAAACAGCTTAGTTTTTAATTTTTAATTTTGTTCATTTCTATCAGTGTGCTGGACTTGGCATGGGGGTATGAATTTCAAGTTTTAATGCACTACAAAATAACTGAATAATTTACAAAGAACTGTCATAGAATGCAATTATTAGGGAAAGGGTGTGTAGGGAGTCATAACTCAAGACAAATGAAACCCCCACCCAAGTATACATACAGTAAAACCTGTTTATGAAGTTTATATTTTCTGTCTGTAATATTTTTTCCTATTTTTACAGTGTTAAAAAAAGATTTAAAAAGTTTCCTTCCAAACTCTTTCCTTCTTAAAAAGTTTTCTTTCAGTGTTTGCTTCTGCCTTTCAGTTATTTATTTATTTTCCCTTTTGCTGTTTGTAAAGATCAATGTTTAGAAGTAATTAAAGATTTGCTATGTGAAGTGCTTACAACTGATGAAAATTTTGAGGTTACAGAATATGTAGAAATGAGTGATTTTAGAGGCTGCAGAAATCCCTAGTTTTTCAGATGTTGTTAAAGCCTTTTGTCATTTCAGGGGTCGACCCAGGAATTTTTTTCAGAGTCCCATTTTTGTGAAAATTGCTTAGTTTTGTGAATTTCAACAAAGTTTTCATTTGAATTTTTTTGATTTGAAAAGTTGCCTTTTTTTGTTAAAACAATTGATAAAACAGATTAATGTGTAGGATAAAATGTTAAAGAAGAGCCGTTTTAATCGATTGTATTTTTGTGAAGGGACCTTGAAGAAGTTTTCAGAAACGTGAGACATCTGGATTGCTACAAATAGATTGCGGATAAAAAAACCAGAGAGCTATAACCGATTTTTCAATAAAATTGACTCAAATGATGCTTAAAATCGAAATTGAATAGATTATAAACAGATTTTAATATTATGCTGTTTTACTTCAACTAATTTTGAAGAAAGCAAAACAATTTAAATTTTTGTGATAAAACTTTATATTATTTGTAATTTTTTTTAATAAAGTCCCTCCAAAAAACCTTCTGAATATCTATATAGAAATTATTTTGTTTTCCAAAAAAAAAAAAATTAATTTCCCCGTTTAAGTTTCCCCGCCCAAGTAGTTTTTTTCCTTAAATTTTGTTGGAAAATGTCTTAAGGGGACAGTTTACTCCAAAATTAGTCAAAAATCAATTTTCGGTACTTACGTATTATCCCGTCGGTTATTCCCGCCAAACTATTTTTTCGTCAAATGAGTTGTCAAACTGTTGCCAATTGTATTTAAAACCATTAATAATTTCACGTGCCCGGCATTTATCTTGGCAAAAATTCGCTCGTCTTGGCGGACCGCCGGGATAATACGTAAGTACTACCCAATTTTCTTTTTAAGTATGCAACGAAAGTGTTAAATTCTGAATATTTTAACATCTGATTTTTAATCACACGCCAATAATATCATGAGATATTGTAAAAATTGTTCATACACTCAGCGCAATTTCATTGGCAAATTCTTTAAATGGCTTTTTCTCCATGTTCATATTTTCTTCACTTTCATGTTTTTAAAATGCTAAGGATTTTTTTTTTTTTTTTGAGATAAGATGAAAAAGTTTTTGTATATCTGATAAATCTGTGGAATTAGCCTTCAGTTTTTTCTTCCTTTATTAATTTCAGAAATTATATGAAGGTATGTTATTTTTTATTGTTTTACTCTCTATATATATCAGTTGAAAAATTCTATTAGATGTGTCTAAAACTCCATGTACTGTCTTGTGTAATATATATTTGAAAATCTTTTACAAAAAATTGGACAAAAATCTTTAATTTTTTAAAATTTTATTTAAATGTGCGGTTATTTCAAGATGATTTATTATTTCAAAATGTACTTTTAGTTGAACAATGAAATACATTCAGTTCATCATTTGTACCATATTAAAAAAAAAAAAAAAATACGGCAAAGCTAAACTGTATCGTTAAGTATGTTTTATTGTTTTTCATTTTCAGCTTTAAATCTCCCCCTTCTTTCCACCCGCTAAAAACATCTCAACATTATTCACCTAACAATGCAGTCTTCTCAAACAATTATTCTTATGCATTAAACAACTCATGTTTTATAAATTACAATAATGCAAGGGAAAATGGGTATTAAAAGAATTATGATTTCTTCATTGGCTGTTTGTTTTGCTGCCGATAACAGGGTTCAGAAAACATCCAATTTCATTTCCCTCCTTTTTTTTTTCCTTTTTTTTTTTTTTAAGTAGGAGTTCGCATTGAGACATCAAAATTTTGTCAATTGGAGACCAATATGAGGAGTTTGCATCTCTTCAATTCTACTGTTTCTAGATTTCTGATCTCTGACGATAGTGTAGTTCTCCTTCACAGCATTCTTTAGATAACTTGATTAGTATTATATTCTTAAGTTTATTTTTAAACTAATATTTAAATATTGCTATGTAATAAAAAATGAATGTTTTGGAATTAATCTTTTCTTGAGTTTTGTCTTATTATTATTATTATTATTATTTTTTTTTTTTTTTGGGGGGGGGGGATTGATTTAAATCGTTGAACCCTGGCCAATAATGGCCATCAAGAGCATCTTTACACTAACTGATTTTAGTTTATAAGTAGTACACGATACATGGAACTGTTTGGAATTCGACTACGTAAAATAAACATTTTGCCGATTTTGTTTACACCTTTCTTCATTGGAGGTGAGTTGATGGAACAATCCAACTAGTCTTCAGCTTTTGAAACAGCGTTACTTGTTTTCTTTTGACGCTTTCAAATTACCTTGATTTCTACAGTGAAAAGATCACCACCTTTTTAAAAAAAAAATATTTGCCTTTGTCCAATTCCTACACTTTAACAAGGGCTCGGGTAATGAGTCCCATTGATCTGTTTTGTTGGGTTAAGAATTCCAGACACAAAAGGCTGTCTTGCTGGTATTCTATTCGAAATAATGTTTGCCTTTTGTACATTTTTAACTCCACTTTGGGCCATGGATATAGCATAATTTTGCGTTATCCTAACTAGCTTTTGACTACGGCGAATCATCCTTTGATCCACGGAGAACGCTGTAGCCGTATTTAGGCGCGTTTGACCGATAGGGAATTCTAATGAACCTTTTTAAGTATCATTTTAATGAGCAAACAAACAGTACTTAATGGGATGCTATGATCTTAATTTTGACTTCCTCAAAACATCGAATTTGTACTAACTTTTTTCTAAATAGTTGTGCTGTACTGATAGAAAATTTAAAAAATCGAATATAGCGTCGAGATCGCGTACGATGTTTTTCTGCTGGAAAGTTTTATATACTTTTATTCATTCAACTAACTCTCTTTTGATTCTGTTCATTGCTTATATTTTCAGCTCTCGACTGTTTTGTCGGTCATCTCAACCGATACAAGGTGTCGCAAAACAGGGACCGATGCAGACGAAATTTGAGTTAGTTTTTCGGCCTCCTCACGAAATCACAATCGATTAAAACAACCCTTCATTGGTATTTTACCTTATATTTTAATTTGTTTTGTAAATTATTTTAAGATAAAGTGACTTTTACAAAAATTGTTATCAAGATTCACGAAATCGGATATTAAAATTCACAAAAATAAACAGTTTTCACAAAAAATGGGACCCTGGAAAAATTCCTGGATCGACCTTTGCAAAAATATAGTGAATAACTTTTAGAGGAGGTAACATTTGATAAAGTAAGCTTACAATGCCTTTTGTAGAGTTATTAACAACGGGCGTTTAAAAACAACGGTTTTGACTCCCCTGCTTTGCCATGTGATTGAATGCTTTTTGTTTCCTTCTTCCCTCAAAACTTTGTCGCTACATTTTTGGAACACCCTTCTCATAAACCTTATTATAATCTAATTCTTATAATATCAGTGTTAATACCAGTATATAAACTTGCATAATTTACGTGTAACAAACACGATTTGAACAATTAAAAAAAAAGAAAACTATTTCTCCCCCCAACTTAGTAAGATGGAAATCAAAATTTTCTTTTATTTGCTTAATTGAAGTGATCTAGTGTTTTAAAAACGGTTCAGTAATAATAGTAATTGCTACTATTTTGTAGCCGAAACAATTGATTATGCTTTTCGAATAATTTGGGAAACTACATTAAAAAATTAAAATACTTAAGTTTAAAAAATAAATAATAATAATTTAAGGTAAACAACATTTTTAACACCATTCTTTTTATTTTCTCACCAAAATTATTTATGCTCTGTCTAAATAACACATCAGTTCAAAGTTCTTAACTTATGGGATGGTGAGAAACTTAATATCTCAAATCGTAGTAATCTCATAGTAAGTAGCGCAGTTTTTACATATTTCAAAACGGAAGTTAGGAAGTTTACTATTAAAAACTATAATTAATTATAGTAATAAAATTCCAAAATAATTGCATTGGGAAAATGCAAATTTCCTAATTGTATATTTAATCCGGTTATTTTTTGTCAAATATCTTTCATGAACCTTCTTTAAACTTTTCTAAAATAAACTTTTTATTTAAATTATAATAGCAGAAATAAAATAGAAATGCAGTGTTAACAAAATCTGAGTTTTTGACAGAGAGGCTTTTGACGTGACTGTAAAATCCGATAGAAATCGCTATGCTTCAAAATCTTGGCAACCCTGGTTGGAAAATGTTAAAAAATTTATGTGTGAAATGCTTATGGTCATAGAGCATAATAGAATTCTTTTAGATGCCGCACTGTTAAAAACCACTCATAACTAATTCAGTATTTTTAATCAGGTACATACATATCAAGGACTTATTTGCGGCAGTTAAAACATGGACAAAGAGACAAACCTACATTATAGAATTACGTAAAAAATATTTTTTTATTTAACTTATGAAAATTGCCTCTAATTATTAATACATCTTGTAACGTGGTTTCGCTGAGATTATTTCTATTGTCTCGGACAATAAATTTCAAACCTGAAAACGCCTTTTCAAAGCTAACTTATGTAGCTGGAGCTACCAAAACCACCATTGCAATCTTATACAAGAGTGCGGATAGGTAATTTTATTCTCTTCCCAGAAATCTAAAATATTGTGTTATATCGAGCCTGAAGATATGTAGAACCAAGATAAACCGATATGTTTTTTTCGGTTTAGTTCCGGTTCGAAGCCCTGCAGCAATCAGATCAGCAAATTTCTGTATAAAAATTTCTTTACTATTAAAAACTATAATTAATTATAGTAATACAATTCTAAAGTAATTATACTGGGAAAATGTAAATTTCCTAATTGTATTTTTAACATTAATCCAGTTATTTTTTGTCAATGTCTTTCATAAACCTTCTTTAAACTTTTTAAAATAAATTTTTTATATAAATTATAATTAGCTGAAATAAAATAGAAATGCAGCGTAAAAAAAAAAATCTGGGTTTTTGACTTTTTCGGCATTTTTGACAGAGGTTTTTGACATGACTGTAAAAATCGTATGGGTCAAAATCTTGGTAACCCTGTTTAGAAAATGTTAAACATTTTATGTGTGAAATGAAGATATTTAGAAATTATTGGTACTAGAGATGAGTTCGGGCTCATTTTTTGAAGCCCGAGCCCGAAGACTTTTAATTCGAGCCCCCCCAAGCCCGAGCAATATTATTAAAGTTGGAGCCCGAGCCCGCCCGAGCCCGAAATTTCAGCTAAAGACAAATAAAATTAACTACTTCATTAATAGGATACAATAAATTTTGGAGCTTCACACACCTTCTAGTCCCCCGTGCCGCTATTTTTAAAAATAAGTACGTCTATTTATCCCATCAATCACTTTTTAAAATCTTTTTTCAAGGAGTATGTTCAACAAAGGAGAAATTTTTCACGCGCCCGAGCCCGAACGCAATCGTGAATTACAGAGCCCGAGTCGGGCTCGGGCTGAGCCCGTCTCATCTCTAATTGGTACAGGCTCCACGAATTGTTAAATTTGTATTCCACGAAAAGACTTTAGAAGACTGCGTTTTTACGCCTTGGGCTTGGAAAGAATCGAGCTTAAAAACATCTCTTTCGAAGTTAGAAATGCCCCGGTTAATCTATCAAGTTCATCGATGATGTCATACTCTCGGTATAGTTGGTGTTCGTTTAACAGGTGTACATTGTATCACATTCCGTTCTTTGTGGCTGGAAATAATTAAACTAATTGGCAATAGATCTCAGTATTTTTTTTTTTATGTATCTTAGCAAACGAAGTGTGACTGAATGCAGAAATTAAGGATTAACAACCACCCTGAGCTGCTAAATCTTAATGAACACTTTGGTCGGAATGCTATCTGTTTAGTTCTTCATTATTTGTTGGTCTGTCTTGAGGTTTCGTGCTTTTGTTTCAAAAGTTAAAAGATTTTTAGGCAGATGTATCTGGTTTTTGGCTTTTTGAAATTAATTTTCAGTGATCGTTTTAGATAGGGTTTTGGCTCCCAAGGTCTCTAATGCCATAAATGTTACTGCTTTGTAAAAATCCAATTAATTGGTTTTGTAAAATGAGAATTTAAAATTAACTTTCCATTTTATATGTTCCTATATTATTATCTAGATTTTTCAAAATGAAGTCAGTTATAGATTATTTCGTGCTTCAAAAGAATTTATAAGCGAAATGTGCGTATATTAGTAGTAATTTCTTTGCCTTTTGATGTTGATTCTCGATTGTTAACTGGGCTAATAAACGAAATAAATGCATCCAGGGTTGAAGAAATTTTAAGCGAATGAAATAGCACGGTTTTAATCTGAATTAGTTTAGTTGGGATCGATATATCGCTTGTGGGAGTTAATCCCAGCCGCTTTCCTTTCGTAAGGCGATAAAATTAGTTTGCTGAAAAAGAAAGAAATGGGTGGAAAAGTTAAAATCGAACGCAATGGGATGCACGATTTTACTCTAAATTTCGGAAGCCGATAAAATATTTTCTGTTCTTTCTTTCTGCTCTTTTTAAAGAAAGTAATGTGAGGAAAAGTTAAAACCAAATCCATGCAGATTCCAGGGGTTGATCCAAGAATTTTTTCCAGGGTCCCATTTTTTGTGAAAACTGTTTATTTTTGTGAATTTCAATTTTTTTTGTGAATTTTCATACCAATTTTTGTAAAAGTCACTTTTTTCCTCTTTAAATAGTTTACAAAACAAATTAAAATATACGGTGACAAATTAAAATATAATGGCAAGGGTTGTTTTAATCGAGTGTATTTTTGTAAAGGGGCCCTTTTAATCGATTGTTTTCTTATACAGAGGCCGTTTTTATTGATTATAATTTTGTGAAGGGGCCGTAAAACGGACCTAAATCTCGTCTTCACCCTGGATTCGAGAGTTTTAAACAAATGAGATCCGTAATTTTAGTCTTAAATTTCAGTTTATTTGAGCTCGGTACATCGCTTGGAAGCTACTCGCAGCCACTTTCCTTTCGAAATCTGACATTTTTTATTTATTTTTAATGGGGAGAGAAAAAGTTATGCAACGTAAACTTGACCTTTCAGCAGATGGCAAAACGATTTTTTTCCATATTAGTCCTCGAGCGAAATCGTTGCTCCACTGGATACGAAACCGAAAACGGAACTGGTTCTTTCAGTTTTCGAATTCTGCCGCGGTGGTGCGTTTCTCTCTGCCGGCTCCGCCGTATCTCTGTTGCAGATTAACAGGAGAGAGGTTCCAGAACGCGTGGATATTTATTTGCTTTCGGAATTCGGCTTCTCTGCTCTTGTTTTTTCCCCCCTCCATTTTTGTTTTCGGGAAGTCTATTACATTCCATTCAGCTGATGTGTGCTTGTCTGGGATCTTCAGCACGGTTGCTACCTATGCTGTGAAGCCTGCCATTGGAGGTATGTTACAGAAAAAAAAAGCACTCGAAATACTGGTGTTGACAGATAAAATAAATAAAAACTTTGTGTAAAAAAAAAAACACGTACACAAAGTTTTTATTTATTTTATTGGAGGTATGTTGTCATTTTTGCCCCTTTTAACACCTGCGGCTTGTACGTTCGAACTTGATGTGAAATGTTTATTTTAAAGGTATCACACGACAAATTTTCGCTTTTCAAATTGCGTATGTCAAGCTGTCCGGACCACATACTGCAGAATGGAAAATAGCAAGACAAAAAATGAGTGCTCAAACCTTAGTTACCTTAAAACCTTATAATTAATGATGTTTATTCAAGCGAGTAAATCAGAATTAAATGTGATCCGGCTCTATATTTTCTCTGGAATATTCATGCATACGCAACTAGTTTTATAATGCTAATTGATTAACAAATTACCGAATTTTCGCTCTTAATTTAAAAAGTTAATAAATTGTATTGTGGTCTGGCTATCTTGACGTCATGCTAACCGGCCCACATGAAGAGAATTTTGTTTTTCTGAAATTTTGATGCATACACAAATTAATGCTATATTTGTGCCAATCAGGGGCGTAGCTAAGGGGGGAGGGGTTAGGGGGGTCATAACCCCCCAATGAGGAATTTTTTGCCTTACTAAATGTATATTCTTCACTCCCTCATCACACACATGCATGCATATATGTGAGTGGCAGCAGTCGTAACCCCCCCCCCTCTTCCCCCCATGAAAAATTTCTGGCTACGCCCCTGGTGCCAATGAAGAATTTTTGCTCCATATTTAAAAAAGTGAATAAGAATGTAATGTGAGCCCCCTATATTGGTGTGAAGGCGGCCAGCCACTTATTTTAAAAAATATTTGGGAATTTTTATGTGTAAGCTATTAATTGTAAATTAGTGCCAGTTGAATACCAAGTTACAGAATATAAAAAAAGAAGAAGAAAAAATAATGTTCCGGGTATTTGTCGTCATACTTAAGGTGACCATACGTCCCGTTTTGAACGGGACAGTCCCGTTTATAGGTGGCTTGTCCCGTTGTCCCCAGGCGCAGCTTTGGGACACCGTAATGTCCCGTTTTTAGAAAATGTCCATTGCAGTGTCGCGTTTTTAAGACAGCAAAAAAAAAAAAAAAAAAGAAAAAAAGAACAAAACCTAACCTCCCTCCCTCCCCTTTCAAGACGCAAAGAAAACGCCAGGAGATGTATTGTTTTTGTGTTTGTTCTTTTAATGTTCTTTTTTTGTCAACTATTTCCATTTATTTAATTTGTATTCCTTTTTTTAAAGTCACGTTCCTCGTTTGCTTCAAAGAATTTTTTTTCTTCCGAATGACAACTTTTTTTCTGTGTGTCCTTTTGTTTACATTTCTCCCTTCCTGCCTATGTCGGATGGTGTTTTTGAAGTCGAAGGGCCTACCCTTTGTAACCACCCGAAACGTACGTCTTGCACTATTTTTTTTTTATAGTATATGTGTGTTTTAGCAAAGGTTTTTTTTCATTTTATTTTGATATTAACATTAATATTAGCTTTTTCGCGCGTTTTCTTAACAACTAAAAGATACTCAGACCTGAAATTCAGCCTCCCTACACTATTACCTTAAAAACAGTAGATGTCCCGTTTTGAAGGAAAAAATAAATGGTCACGTTAGTCATACTGGCCGACGACTTATTAAAGACCCCTCTTTATTTTTTTTCTAAATTTCAATGCAGTTGGTACTATATTAGTGCCTACTGAGTACCAAATTACAGAATTAGTGCTATATATTAAGCATAAATAAAAAGTAAAGACAGTTAAAATCAGCAGAATAAATTTTGAAGCTATTTTGAAATTACCAGAATTCAGTAATATTTTTTTAGTTCGGCTAAAACTTTTATGTGAGTTTTTAATTTTTTTAAGTTATATCTCTTCAAAAAAACATTCGGAGTAGGTTATGTGACAATATAATAGCAGCAGAAATTCTTAAAAGTGTACGGCCACAGAAGAAATACACGTGTACGGCTGGACCGAAGCCCACCTATTATGTAGTTTGACAATGAACACGTTTTCCAGCTCGACTTTCTACGAGCTAACATAAATTACATTTCCTTAATAAAAGTAACTGACCAGTTGTAATTCAGCCGTCCTGCAATTTTTAATAAAGATATATGTGTTAGGAATCCCCCCCCCTCCCTCTTTTTCCCTTCTGTCTCTTTTTGTGTTGGAAAAATAATGGATATTTTCCTTTTTCTGTTCTCTCACTGACTTACTTGGCAATTTACCAAACGTTTAAATACGTGTCATTGCTTTCTTTTCTGTATTTGTAAAGCTTTTAATGCATTTGCATTAAGTCCTATTTTTAGGTTTCTGACATAGTGAATTTTAGTTTTGCTTTTTTTTCAATGATAGAGCTATTTTCATTTTGTACAGAAATTGAACGATTGAAAAAAATGGATTCTTAAATTTTTAACGTAATTTCTTTGGGTGATTTTTCTTCCATCTTGTTCCTGCAGTTTCTAGTAGAATTGTATTGGTATTTGCTATATCACCAGGGCCGGTTCTAGATATTCAACCGTCTGTGGGCAGTTACTGTTTGTACACCTGTGTGTGTATTTATTATTGGGATGCCATTTTTAGTAAATAAACAAAAAATGGTAATTTCTGATATTTCATTTTTTTTTTCGAGAGGTACAACAAAGGAAAAACATACAAAGAAAAAAATTACTATGTTATTTTTTTCTTTGACATGAAGCATGTTTTATTTATGAAGCTTATTTTACATGAAGCATGCTTGACGAGCTTTGTTGTGCTACATTAACCCTTTGAGGCGCAACCCTTTCCCAATGCTGAAAAAAGGACAACCGTTGCCATCGCTCGACTTAACTACCAACAAGATGGTGGACGATCGAAACGTTCATCGCGTGCCACAGCAGCTGGCCCTACCGCACAGTCAGCTGCGTCAAAAAAGGGTCTAGATCTGTGGCACGCGATGAACGTTTCGATCGTCTGCCATCTTGTTGGTAGTTAAGTCGAGCGATGGCAACGGCTGCCTTTTCTTCAGCATTGGGCAATCTATCCAGCTGTTCTCGCATTCTTCCATTTTTCAGCAGGTGCCAGTGCTGTTAAAAATAATCGTGACCTTTTTTTTTACGGAAAATGCCGTGCTAAAAAGTAAAGGATTCTCGTGGAGCCATGTCACCCGCAACTATTTTAATAGAAATCAAATCTATTCTTCGTGACTGGCAACAGTCAAAACGTCAGAGTTTGATGTTCCCAGAGCGGGAACACTGCGCGTTAAAGGGTTAAACTGTCAGATCATGCATATATCAATGTAGGGAAATGTAATTATGCATTAATAAAAAAATAAATAAATATCTAGGAATGTTCAGTTATGCAGTGGAAAAATTATTTAGTCGATGGAATAAAAATAACAAGTAGGTTTTGGGCACTTTTTTTTTCGACGGCCTGTATGTAGTGCACATTTTGCACACATGGCACAATCGTCCATGTATATCTTCTGCCAGCTTGAAATTTTCGGAGCGTTATAGTCCTAGGTAATAATAATAATAAAAAAGAAATCGATAAAATAAAGTTTTCTGTTTAGAATGTTGAAATTTTGTATTTAGGACTGTTGTAACACGGACTTCTTTAACTACATTAAAAGTCTATAAACTGCCACTGTTTGGACCATGCTTAAAAAATATCGCGAAATTTGGTACCAAAACTAAGCTTCCCAGAACTGCACACAGCTTGGCAGTATCTCATATTAGGCGGGCAATCTTCAAGACTTAATATTATTGAAGTACCGTATCTAAGTTTCAAGTTTAATTTTTTTTTTTTTTTAACTAAAGTGAATCAACAATGTATACAATTTAATATACGTGTACGTACAAGGAAGTCAAGTGGTGTCCACTTCAGATCTCCTTTAACTAAAATCAAAAACGTGAGAGCCTTTAAAAACACAAATAGTCTTACTTTTCTTCTATAAATGTGAATTTATGAGATATTCATTTTTTAGTTTTTTTTTTCATACCTCTAAATATTATTTACCCGATCGTAATTTTTGCATGCCACGGATATATCGGCAGTAGAATTTCTAGGTGTTCCCCCATGATCCAGCTCTACAAATAGATGACATCATCCCCATTTCACCTTTCGGAGCAACTTCATCCATTCTATCGATTTTTTGTGAAAGGAGTGCATGTAATATTTCAGACAAGAAAATAATCTGGAAACACTCCTGGAAATAACTGCGGATCTTCTATACTTTATTAAGTAATGAGACTTGGGTACTTACTATACTTACTCTTCTTTTTTTTTTTCTTCTTATGTTCTCTCGGGTGTACTTAATCCGAGATGCTTTTGGCATTTTTTGCCAATTTTCTCGGGTCTATCCCATTCTGTTCCGCAATGGGATTCGAACAGTTCCTTCCCTTATGCTGCTTCCAAAGTTTTTCCAAGGCACGCGCGTGAGCGCTATCTCGGCAATGGGTAAATTATTTAAGGTAGACGAAAATTCTTTTTTTTTCTTCTCTTGCTTCACGATAGCATGCGTTTTTACATTATTTTCTTCTTAACCCTTTAACGCTCAGTGTTCCCGCTCTGGGAACACCAAACTCTGACGTTTGGACTGTTGCCAGTCACGAAGAATGGATTTGATTTCTATAAAAATAGTTGCGGATGACATAGCTCCACGAGAAACCTCTACTTTTTAGCACGCTATTTCCCGTAAAAAAATGGTCACGATTATTTTTTAACAGCAATGACATCTGCTGAAAAATGAAAGAATGCGAGAACAACTGGATAGATTGCCCAATGCTGAAAAAAAGGGCAGCCGTTGCCATCGCTGGCTCAGCCAGCTGCCGTCAAAAAAGGGTCTCTAGATCTGTGGCACGCGATGAACGTTTCGATCGTCCGCCATCTTGCTGGTAGTTAAGTGGAGCGATGGCAACGGCTGCCCTTTTTTCAGCATTGGGAAAGGGTTGCGACTCAAAGGGTTAACAGTTCGTTCTTCTTGTTAGAAATAACACTGTCTACTTAATGAAATATATATATTTTCGATTAAATTGAAATGTGTGTGCGGTGGCGTCTGATGATAGAGCACACCATTTCAATATCCATTCCATTTTCCGTCTATTAATGGATACATGCGATTAGGCTTAAAAAGCCTACCATTTCTAATTTGGCGCTTTATATCCAATTTATCCACTCTTTCATTGCCTTAAAAGGCTATATTTAAACACTTATCCGGTATAAGCTCGTTAATTGGCACCATGTGCTATCTACTTTTTTATTTTTATTTTTTTCACTTTTTCAATGGATTATCTTGGGATTTCACTTTACGTAAGTAAGCTATTATATATTATATATATATATATATATTTAATGCCCCGAAAGAAGGTAGCCAAACCTCGATAACTTTGTATTCATACATTCATTCAGTGTCCCTTTTACCTCTCGGAGCGTAAATAAAAAGGTCCGGAGGTTAACGATATGATTTGTCGCATATTCCGAATAGATACCGAAGCGGGGCGTCCGAAATAGATTTCCAACCCACTGTGTGTGGAGCACACCACTTAACTAAGATTGCCGCAGTTCAACGATTTCCTCACAGTTAGAAAAGAATTCATTAAATAACGAGCCTGCCGATCCGCTCCAGTGAATCTGGGTGCAATTCCTGCATTTTCGCACTTTTTCTGCTATTTTTTTTCTTTTTACACCATGGTTAATTGGAGTTAAACTCTCAAAAAGTCTAATTTTTGACGGATTTTTTTTTTTTTTCTTTCTCAAAAATTTTGTGTTTTCGTTTTCGCTGCAAAGGTTACGTTTCAGCTCTTAGTCGTGTTATGTGCTGTCTTAAATATTCATGACTATTTTTCAGGTTTAGTCTTTAAAAAAAAAAAAAAAAAAACATTTATTTTCGGTTTGTGAGCATGAGACGAACTGTCAAGAGTACTAAATGCTTGTGAAAGTGCGAAACATAATGATTAGAACAATTTTTTTTTTACCGTTTTTACTTTTTTTTTGGTCTGTCTAGGACAGTTTGGCATAATCGGCAAAATTTAAGAGATTTGAACGGGGCAAAACTTAAGTCCTGATTTCAGTCAGTCTGACCCTTAATCAAAATTAAAAATTGAGGGTCTGTCCGGCCCGTTTATGAACTGCAATGTAAGGCTTGCGCTGAACTAATTGAACAAAGAAATGGAGTATTCAGGAAAGAACACACAAAATTCACGGAAGATTCGTTTTTTACTCCTCGAAGTTACCGCATTTTTCGATGCTTCAGTCAAGATTAATTTAGCCAGGAATTAAATAAGGCTGTAGTGAACCTGACCTGGCCTTTTACTACTATAATTTATCATGCTTCAAAAGCCCGTATCCTTGGACCAAACACGGGCCCTTAGCAGTTTTCTGAGTGATTGATTCTGGTAAGGAATTTTACCATGGATAACGTACTTGTTAACTGTCCAATATATTGTCCATATTGTTCGTATTGTGAATAGGATCTATTTTATGAAATGTTTAATTATTACGTTCATAATTATAAGATTAAAAGGCAAACAATCTGTTATAAAGGAAGCAAGAAATTTGATTCAATCTCTTTTATTTACTCGTTGGAGATTTAAATCATCAGATGTTATGTAAATGAGCTAAATACTTATAGGGTAAAGGGGGGGGGGCTTCCCTCCCCCTTTACCCTATCTCCCCCCAAAAAAGAAATAACTAAAATCAGTACTCCCCAACCTATCGCCGCGGACCGGTCAACGTTTGATGATTTTACCGCGGCCCGCCAGGGGGAGGGGGTGATCGTAAATTTTTTTTGATTTAATAATTTTAATGTAATTGTATTTAAACATGCCTTCAAAATAAAATACAGTTAAACCAAAAATGAATATAAAGTGACTTAACATTTTTATCCACTAGAAATCTAAATCAATGAGAAACCTGAACTTTCTTCTTTGCAAGGAGACTCTTTTCCATCTGGGGGTATAATAGGAGATAATGACAACTGAAGTGCGTTGCTTATGTCCGGTTTATCCGTTTTTCTTTCAGGAAATTCAGGAAAATCAGTACTAATTAATTTCAATTAATTTTAATTTTATGTCTACAATTTTAATTCATGAAACGTTAAATCATGAAAATTTTGAAATGCTTAACAAATACTAAACTAATTTTAAAAAGTTACAAGATTTCTTCTGTTACAAAGACATAAATTAGCACCAATCCGAGAAAAATGCATTACAGCAAATAAAATTTGAATAATTTAATGCTCCTTGGGCGGCCCAGGAGCTGGCTGTGCCCGCGCACAGCCAGCTGCGTCAAAAAAAGGGTCTCTAGATCTGTGGCACGCGATGAACGTTTTGATCGTCCACCATCTTGCTGGTCGTTAAGTCGAGCGATGGCAACGGCTGCCCTTTTTTCAGCATTGGGCAATCTATCCAGCTGTTCTCGCATTCTTCCATTTTTCAGCAGATGCCAGTGCTGTTAAAAAATAATCGTGACCAATTTTTTTACGGGAAATGACGTGCTAAAAAGTAAAGGATTCTCGTGGAGCTATGTCACCCGCAACTATTTTTATAGAAATCAAATCTATTCTTCGTGACTGGGAACAGTCAAAACGTCAGAGTTTGGTGTTCCGAGAGCCGGAACACTGCGCGTTAAAGGGTTAAACCCTGCCTACACGAATCCATTAAATAATTCGGCGTCTTGAATATTGCGTGGTTCCCACAATCTCAATGCAAGGTTAAGTCCCACGATTTCCTATATAAAAATAATGGTTGATTGGTGACCACGTAGCTGCGCGGCCTATTTTGCAAGAGTTGCGTCCTTTCATGTTTTGAATATTAATGAATCAAAGGGATGTCCATTAGATGAACCGCTGACCAAATATTGGCCACACTTTATCAGTGTCACTGAGCGATCCCGTTCAGATCTGCTGCTCCATTTTACTGAAGTGGCTGACATATGTTCTATTCTCGGGTTCTTTGCTACAATGCGTTGATAAGAATGAGTAGAAAAAAAAAATGTAGATTGTATTCATATACGAAAATATATGTGAAAAAAGGGCTTATAAGGCTAATTGTAGAGGAAAGTGAAAATATAATTAATAAATTATTTTATAAATTTGCTCTACCAGCATAATCGCTCTTCTGTTAGCATTCCCCCCCCCCAATTCCTACTGTTAGTTCACACTCTTCCTATATATATTTATATAATATCTTGTTCAAATTTCCAATCGTTAATAAAATACTTTTTATTCATACACTCAAGTTCAAATACTTTTTTTTTTAACTTGTAGTGGATGTTAATACAGTTTTTTCAAATATTAATTGATTAATTAAATTTAATTAATTTTAGATTCCGGTACGTGGGATTAAAATGAATGAAAACAACAAACTAGACAAACTGGATTAACGGTATCGACTCTTGTGTATGTTTATATTAATTGTACTTATTTAGAAAAGTAACTAAAATAAAATTTTTCTTTGTTGACCTAAGTAGATATTGACTTAATTTTTTTTTTTTTTTTTTTTTTTTTTTAATTATATATTTTACTGGCTGAAGTTCCCCCTTCTTCGTGTAGGAATGAAGCTCGTTTTAATACAAAATAGAAAACAAAAATATTTATTTCTTTTAATTCTGTATTTGGCTGCATACATGAGTAAAATTTCAAATATACTGGTTTAACGCTATTGGAGCGTTTTCTTTCATTGTTAAAAATGGCCGCAAATCAGGAAAACCGAGAATTTTTTCTGATAAAATTAGCCAATGCTTTTTTTAATTAGCCACTCGATTTTACTTTTAAATCATTTTATTATGTTAGTATCTTATTATTACTATTTTAAGGAAACTGCACCTTATTTATAAAACATTCTATTCTGGAAAAAAAAAAAAAGAAAACTAAGGGGGGTGGGTAGACCCCCTCATGAACCATTCTTTGCCGCATCTCTGTCGCATGGCAATAAATAGCCAAAAAATTATTCCTCGAAACTGAATAATTTTATTATATAAAAATATATGCTAGTTTGTGTGCTAAATATAGCTTAAAGTGAAATCTGATTTTAAAGCTTTACTTTTGTACATCACTTTACTTTTGTAACTTTTTAAAATTGAACTTCATTGCATTTTTATGATCTTAATGTTAAATTTCATGAGTTTGGTGATTTTAATGTAAGCATACTGGTAAAAGATAGATATAATAATTTTTTAAGCAGAATTAAAAAAAAAAAGATTTATTCAACCATTTGGGATCGTCAGTTCACCTCAGAATTATTTTCCTGTTCTATATAAATACCCTTTATATGGATTAATTCCGAACTAATTCAAAAAACCTTCTGCCCTCCACGTGAAACAAACCTATATATAATATCCTTTGTTTCCTTTTTTTAAGAACACTGATATATTGAGGCATCCCGTAATTTTTATTTGTAAATATTGTTGATTCAAGAGAAATCTGAAGGAGTGATATATTTATCGTCAAAATACTCCGCATCAGATATCCATTGTTTGGAACAATTCCTCCTTCAGTTTTATCTGGTGGATACTTATCTTTGTGGGGGCTTTTTTTTTTTTTTTAATTCCATGCATGTATTAAGTTTTTGTATTTTGCTAAATCGTTTCCCAACTTATGAATTTTGACCTTGAAAGTCTCGAGTTTTTGTGTTATTGTTATGACATGTCAAGGTTTGCTGTGAATCATTATTTATGAACCTTCAAATAATTTGAAGGTGATTTAAATTTAAATCTTGTTTGTTGTTTCAATGAGGCTAGAAGGCTTCAGGAACAGTTTATTATAATCAGTCGAAGAAATGTACTTATATAATACGCCAACGTATACGATACCATTATCGACGATATTTCCACGCTGCGAACGGCAACAGCTAGATGTAAACATTAGTGCCATAACAATAACGCCTGTGCAAAGATCCAAATTAACAGTTCAATGACGTCCAATGGAGCAAGTCTATGCCACACAGTAGCTAGATTACAAAATAACAATAAGGGATACACAAATATGCAAGATCTTTCGGACTTTTTCACAGCTTTAAAATATCGAATTTACAATACTTGGCGCATTCATCGCCCATCTAAAAAATGTCACCATGCATTGGGCTAAAGCACATTTTAGCCATTTGCTGTTTCAACATCGGCTTTTAGGATGACACCCAAACTGTGTAGCAACCCTAACCTAAATAAATTGAATGACAAATACTGTTAAAACAAAGTAACATGATTTTCATTGAAATGGGTCCTGGTATAGAGCGGCGAAGCTGGCCGTCTTGGCTACTAGTATTTTAAATTACTAATAAGGGGGAACTAAACTTTTAACGTTTTAAACTTAGCTTAAGAAAAGTGAATTTTTTTAAAATTATTGAAATTATGAAGAATTGAAATTCAATTATTATTATTATTATTATTATTATTTTTTTATACAAGACGTAGAAAGAATTTAAGTGGTTCCACATCGAGTTTTGTCTTTTTTTACTATCATAAATATAATAAACTTAAGAATTTAAAAACTTAAGTACAGTCAAACACCCATTTAATGGAATATCGATTAAATGTATATCCCGTTTAATGTAAAAAAATAAAAAATTCAATGTACCGGACCGTATTAATCTGTAAATGTGATCCCGTATAATGGACTATCCTGCTTATTAGGATAATTCTTTTTGTCAAATTGGCTGTTCCATTGTTGAGCGGGCATGGCTGTATTTACGAAAGATCTAAATCAGGGATGGACAAACTTTTTCGGTCGCGGGCTAAAAATCGAAAAAAAAAGTTTGCCGGGCGAAGATAAATTTTTCTAAAATTTCAAGAACAATATACAAGTATTACAATTTAAATATGTTAATGAGATGAATGAAATTGCGATTTCATTTTTAAAAGTTCCTTATATTGAAGTTCGAAGTGAGATGCACTGATTCTAAGGAACGAGGCTAATTGCTCATCTGTCAGTCTACTTCTGAAAGAATTCTCTCTAAGGTTCATAGTTGAAAGCACTTGTTCTCATATATATAAGATGAAGCAAACATAGCACTGATTTTCTGGGCGTGCGATATTAAATTTGGGAAACTTACTTTCGATAATGATTTGTAAAACTCTGGCATATTTAAAAACAACTGCTTGAGATGATTGCTAGATTGCAATTCAGTCAATTCAAGCTGCAAATCGGACCTCACTGCTTCACAATTTACGTTGAAAGGCATGGTAAAAATATCCAATTCTGTTTGAATGACACTGAAATCTTGAAATCTGCGTTCGAACTCAAAATGCACTTTTTTCAAACCATCTTCATAATATGGATATGTAATATATAAATATATATATTCTTTTAATTTCCGTCGGACCGGCTAATTAAAATTCCACCCGCCGGCCGGATTTGGCCCGCGGGCCCGTAGTTTGCCCATCCCTTATCTAAATTCATTAAACACTTCAGTAACTAGATTGGATAATAACACTTAAACATAACAGCAAACTTTACTCCAAAATATCTCTTAACTCAGGGGCGTAGCCAGGGGGGGATATCGAGATATATCCCCCCCCCCGAAATTTTTGGATTAGTGATGAAATTCCGTCTATTTATACACATATAAGTTCATATCCCCCCCCCCCCCCGAAAAATTTTCCTGGCTACGCGCCTGTCTTAACTATATGAGAGTTGCGCTGTCTTAGAATTTGTGCTTTTTAGTTAGCTAACAACATCAGCGATTCGAAGGAATAAACGCTCAATTTGGGAAAGTATTATAAAATCAACCAAATGATGTCCTGTAATCTTTAATCGATCGAAGTTATTGAATTAAAACTTTAGATCGATTCTCAGACTTGATTTATTTATCGTTATCAACCTCTCTCTGATCTCCTCACTTTTTTTTTTTTTTTGTTTGTTTGTTACGAATTCGGCATTAATAAAATATTCCCCATGTCGAATGCATGCTCTTAAGACGCGCGCATCAAATCTGGCTGGAGCATATCTGAGAATCAAGACGCGTGTTAAGACTTTTTTAGATCTGCTCAAGCATTAATAAGTAACATCCGCCAGCTTTTTGGGGTGGATCTCCCTTGCAGGATTGTTTTCGGCCGGGCCAACACCTTACGCTCGCTTTTAATCTCTCCAAGGTACAGTGATTTCCTTTGTTAGACTGGTCTGCAGAATTTTTCATTCTTTTTCTGTATAGCGATAGTGGTCTGTATTACATTCCGTAGGAAATACATTGCGTGAGCAGGTTTGGTTTGTTTCTTCGGTGTTTGTGAAATTTAAAATTTAAGGGAGAAAAAAAAAAAAGGCTGTATTTTCAAATAGTCTTGAAGGATTTTCAGTTACATATGTCTGCCAAGAAAAGCTGCGGAATCTTAATTTGTGGATGTTTCAATTGTTTAAATTATGTGCATGTTGGATAATTGGCCATGGCACTGACTTGGATCAGAATAAACTTGTTTGCTGCCTTCGCAGATATTCCAGCCTTCGGTGATGGAACTAAAACATAGTTGGAGTTGCATCCAAAATTGATGTTGCACGTGTGTACGAATCTGCCAAACATTTCTGTTCGCCTTGCAAAATTTCTTAATATTGCTTGTTGGAACTTGCATAGTAAAGAATTGTCAGCTGCTGCTTGAAAGCCATACATTGTCGTGTCTTAAATTTTCTTGAACGTTCACGAGTTGCCCCATTTGCTTATAGCTTTTTACTTCCTTGTACGTAGTATAAGGAAGTAATGTGATCCCGAAAAATTTTGGGGGCCAAATTTCGACATAAAAACCGATTTTGACTACCTCTAAATTTAATTTAAAAATTTTTTTCGATGCATCTCATCGTAGGCTAGCATGCACGATCATATTAACGCGTCTGCAACTCATTTTGACCAGTGGCGAGTCTACTGTGGCCAGTTTTTCCATGCCGTCTGTACGTACGTACGTATGTATGTAACTCGCATATCTCAAAAACTATTGGTCGTAGAATGTTGAGATTTGACATTTAGGATTGTTCTATGATCTAGTTGTGCACCTCCCCTTTTGGTGGCAATCGAATGGATAGTTTATGTACAGGACCGCCCAAAAGATTCGAAATACATTACGCTCTATGGGCCGAAATTCATTAAACTCGCCTAACTCAAAAGCTATTAGGCGTAGAATGTCGAAACTTCATATTTTGGATAGTTGTATCATCTAGTTGTGCACCTCCCCTTTTGGTTCCATTCGACTGGATAGTTTATCTACAAAACTGCCCAAAACATTCGAAATACATTACACTCAATGGGCCGAAATTCATTAAACTCGCATATCTCAAAAACTGTTAGGCGTTGAATGTTGAAACTTTATATTTAGGATTGTTGTAACATCTAGTTGTGCACCTCCCCTTTCGGTTCCATTCGACTGAATAGTTTATTTACAGGACCGCCCAAAAGATTCGAAATACATTACGCTGTATGGGCCGAAATTCATCAAAGCGTTTTTTAGAGGTATTGGGCTATTTCAAACGACTCAGAAGTGATATATGCTGTAAAGAGTTAGAAAATGAATTTCTCCATTAAAAAAAGTGTCTTTATCATTTATAGTTCTGCTACAGGAACACTCAAAAGATTTCCAATACATTACGGTCAATAGCAATTTTAGGCGCATTCATCCATTTCAAGCACAATACCGTCCTACCACATAAGTTAGGTAATGGTCCGACCACGGTCACGTGCCTCCCTCAAGAACTATGCCAAAAGTCGCCAATCTTGGCGACTTTTGGTGTACGTGTGTGCATATTTAACTCTCAAATCTCAAAAACTATTATGAAATTTCATATATAAGAATGTTGTAACATCTAGCTGTGCATCTCGATTTTTGGTTCCAATCTACTGGAGAGTTTATTTACAGGACCACCGAAAAGAATTTCAGTACCTTAATGTCTATGGACATCTTCATTATAATACAACTGTAGACAGTCATTGTTTGGTACATGCCCAAAATCTCGCCGTCTGTCCTCGACCTTGGCGAGTTTTGGCGAAATATCGCCAAATTTGGCGATAATCTGTCATTGTTTGGTTTATGCTTAAAATCTCGCCAAATGTCGTCGACATTGACGAGTTTCGCCGAAATATCGCCAAATTTGGCGCCAAAAATTATTTCCTATTTTGTATAACTCTAAAACTTTAACCCGTAGATTTTTTAACTTTGTATTTAGAACTATTGTAATATCTAACTGTTTTCAATATCTTTTTTGACAGCAATCGACTGAGAATTTATTTACATGGTGAGCCAAATGACTTTGAATACATTGAGGTGTATAGATGCATTCAATTCATTGAAAGTCTGTGGTCAATGACTACTTTGGCTATCCCCAAAATCTCGCTGACTATCTCAAGTTTGTCGGCTTTTGGTGAAATATCGCCAAATAAAGTGTCAGAAGGAAATCTTTCAAATTGAACTCAGCTTGGCGATATCGAAATATTTGGCTAGAAATCACTAAACCTTACTATTATTGATATTTTATCTCTTTCAAACAAATAAATTTAGATGAAGTGCGTCGAAAATATTTTTGATCTAATGGACGTGCAAGGAAGTCATGTGTTGGACACATCAGATTTTTTTTATTGCATTACAGTGTAAAGTGACATCATGTTACTTATTATTATTGTAAATGGGAATCTTATCGTAATTTGAGAATTATATGAAGTTTGTGTGTTCCACGGGCAAACATTTTACCAAGGCATCCATTTATGTGTGTGTAGCTGTAACTGGATATGAATCCAAAACAAGCAGGTCCAGCGAATTTACATTATAATTTCTTTGAATGTGCAGCATGGCTCAAAATATATAATATATATATACATATATATATGAAAGAACTATTTACATTATTTATGTTCATGGATGATTGAAATTATGCCTAGCTTTAAGAAAAACATCCGATGTTATTCAATGTGGTGTTCCCTATATACTGTAGCATGAAATTCCACGTTACTTTTTGCGAGCAGGGATTGCCAGAATTGTTTTGGATCTAGAGGAAAATAAAATACCTAAATTATCGCCTTTCTGTTTTCTTTATTCCGTCAATTAGCCTTTAAATGTTTTTCTTGGCGTAACGCTGTGGCTAAAGCGTGCTTTCAAAAACCCATCGTGAATAACTTTCACTGGGATGCATTCGATTTTACACGCTCGAATCGCTAAATTAGTACTTACCGCACCAGCAGCCATGTTTGAAAATTCCCTTTCAACATTTTCTCATTTCCCTTCCAGTTGGTGTAGTATATCGGAATGATTCTTCACTTTCCAGCTTTTTAAAACATCGCATGACCCGAAGATTAGTTGCCGGCGATAAAAGTCTGAGATGGGATTTACTGCGCTTATGCAATAACAGTGTCTCTCTTATTTTATTTTATTTTTTAATGGAAGGGTTTTTAGCTGGGATTGTTCTGAACGTGAAAGCGCGCTTGTTTTGATCGGATTTCCCACATTCTTTGTTCGAATAGGTTGCTCGTAAGGTTGTAAAGAGTATAAACCTAGGCGCCTATGATTACGGTTCGGATGAAGTTGCTTTCAGTGTTGTTTTGGTGTTCGCAATTATCAGTTCATTTGTGTTATTAGATCAGATCAGGGGTTCCCAACTGGCTGCTCCCGCGAATAAGGTTGTCAGATGAAGCATTAAAAAAAAAAAAAAAAAAGGACTGACGGACCTACATAGAATTTTTTTTTCAAAATAAGAGGACTTGCACAATCGCGGCCTTAGCATCATGGGAGGAATCTAGCTATGAGCCTCGAGGGGGGGGGGGGGGGACGTCCATTCTTTTAAGATTTGACTCACTGTAAATTTTACTATGAATACTTTTTTTAAAAATTCAATTGCAGTACACATTTTTTTGTAATCTTAAAATAATAGTAGTCTTTTGATAGTAAATTTCCTTTATTACCCATTATAAATTTTAGAGTTTACGAAATGAACATAAATTTGTTGAATTAATAAAAAAATTCAACGTTTAGATGAAATTCAAAAATATTTTTATCGTATATTATTTTGAGAAACGGCTACAAAAGGTGAATATTCGGACAAAATTATCATTTTCCTCCTCCCTATATCTCTCCCTAATATATGTCCGTGTACACAATTAAAAAAAAAATTATTTTAATCCTACTTGGCCATACTACTTATTTTAGACGGAAGTTCTTGGTTTTATTGACAAATAATTATGTAAATTATATTCACATGTCATATTTTAAAAGTTATATTGTATGAAAATTAAATTTTATCGACTTAAAAGTCTGTTCCTTTCTTTGATCCACTGCACAAAAATAAGCAGGGAACTCGTTCGACATTTGCACTATGTGCCCTTATACAATAGTAAAACTACCAAATATTGAATTGTTCTAAGAAGTATTCAGTGATTTTAAACCCTTTGAAATAAATTGTCCACTGTTTGTAAAACGTACTATTAATTATGCATCAGAATTAGCGTCAGATTTCTTTGTAAAATGAGTAAAAGCAGGACATACAGTTAGGCAGTGGCGGCTCGTGGGTGGTTTAAAAAGAGGTTCACAAAACAAATTTCGAAAATTAAATAGGCAGATACGACGCACCTTACAAATTAAAGTATATTTGCGTTTCCAGCAGTTAAAGGAAAACAATGCACGCAACTGAAAGAAAACAAGTCATATTGGGTCTTACATTTCATCACCAATATAAGTTTTAGCAAAGGTGCTGTCTTGTCTCATTTTATTTTAATATTTTTTCAAAGGGTAATATTGAAAAATGCCATTGCTTCAGCTCCGAAACACGTATCTTAATTATTTACACTAGTTTGTAAAAAAAATACTGTAGTGAAAAATTGTAGAAATAAAAAAAAATATTAAGAAAATGAAATAAAAATTAATTAACTAACTGAACGTAACAAACCAAGGCAAAATCCGGAAGCGATACCGCAAAAAAGTGGCCATGGGTGCACAAAGAATTTGTGCGGACGGACAAATTTCATGAGTGACGTGCTTCCTCCCAGCTGTCTGGGCTTCTTATCCCAGAGAGTGGTTCAGAGGGAAAAATTTCCGTTCGCACATGGGACTGATTAGACTGAGTTGTAGTAACTGCAGTGCATTAGCTATAATAAGCGTATTTAATAATAGTGGGAGGAGGGGGGGAGAGAGTAAAACTCACGTTTTAAATTCACATAAATCTAGAAGTGTGCTTAATTTTTGCTTTAAATTTAATTTGTTAATGTGTTTATTCTTCAGTTCTTTCCTTTGTGGGTTCACGTGCTCATGTGCTCAAATGGAGGAGCCGCCACTGCAGTTAGAAAGACAATTTTTAGGAAAGCGGGACATGTTCTCCTTAACCCTTAAGACTACCAACGATATGCATATGTCCCGCCATGTAAAATATGAATACCAGTGAGATTTTCTAGAATATGAACACCAGTGAAACTCATTGAATGTTGTCCCACTAGTTCAGAGCTCAGTGGAAGCCATATTAGTACCTATAATTGTCCACAGATGGCAACGCTTTTCATAATCAAAGTAGATAATCATTGGTTAACCGCCATTTGCTGCCAGGACATTCTATTTTTTGTTTTGAAAGTTTGAGTTTGAAGTAAATCGAAAGTCTTACATATCAAATAAAGGTGTAATTAAAGTCTTTATTACAATTTTGTTAGGTCTGTTAGTGGTTTTATCACTTTCCTAGAACACCAGTGGGACCAAATTATCCCACATGTAGTACGAGGCGGGACACGTATGTCCGACCCTTTGAATTCCACTTCCTCATAATATGATTGCAATCAAGTGTGAATAACTTCAAAAGAACCTATTTAACAAACGTTTTAAAAAGCTCAAGTTTAAAAAACTTAAAAAGAAGTAGTCTAAGTCAGCGGTTCCTAACCGGTGGTTGTCTACGGCTTATCACTTTTGAAGGGTTCCAGATTGCGGGGGGGGGGGGGTTGCAATTGTTAAAAGTCGCCACGGTTGGCAATTTTTGGAGAGTTATCTCTATGTTTGGCCCCAAAAAATAAATCTGCATCCAGCTTGGCGGTATCTTCTATATTTATCGAGAATTTGCCTAGATGTACTGTTCTATAGGTCACTGTTGTTAATGAGAATATTAATTAGTGTGTATAACGGTGTCAATTATGGTTTAAATAAAAGTGAAATATAGTTAAAAAATGCCTGACGGAGATTGAAAAATTGTTTTAGTACAAGATTTTGTATTTCAATTCCTAAGAAGTG
The DNA here is from genome assembly GCA_038373885.1 of Cheiracanthium punctorium. Lineage (NCBI taxonomy): Eukaryota > Metazoa > Arthropoda > Arachnida > Araneae > Cheiracanthiidae > Cheiracanthium > Cheiracanthium punctorium. Next base: position 156,691 of record JAWZYV010004976.1, read on the forward strand.
TTTTATGAATCAAGGAAGGCGAATACGGTACACTAATGGTTTTTATGCCCTTTCCAACATAATGGAGCAAAGAAGACAAATACAGCCGACACATGGATTATAATGCGCTTTTAATATATAGTACTTCAGTGTGCTTTTAAAATATGAAAGTGCTTCAGATTTTCATTTAAAAAAAAAGTAATTTAGGAATGTAATCGTACGTTTAACGATTCCTAAGAATTATTAACCTTCTACCTTTTGAAGCCTGGCAAGATTTATGGACGCCAATTTGAAATGTTCTGAGAAATCGCGCCGAGCACTGTGTGAGAATGACTAATCCACGTTCCTAATTGTTTCAGTGGAAGTGGCAACAACTCGCTCGAAATATTTATTTTGATCCATGATTTTGATGTTTGATGTGTTAGACTTCCGTGTTCTCATCGCAGTTAAATTTTTTTAGAGCATTGCGAACATGATAGATCTGTGTTTAATAATACTGCTTTGGTGCAGTTTTAGTTCTCAAACTTCGCACTACGAAGAAGGGACCTTTTTCAAGTATCAGCTCATAATCGTTGACCGAGCTGTTGTGGAAAAAATTGGAATAAATGTAGATGATAGTTTACCGATTATGTTGAATGGAACGATGTATCGATGCAGTTTTGAGAATGAAAGCGATCTCCGTAACAGGTATTCTTTGAAGCCGAGCCTCTCTTACTTCAGGAGTATCATGAACACAATACCTCGCATTCCATTAATAGTGACTCAAACGGACTGGGAGTATGATTTTTATCAAGGGATCGAGATACATCAGACTTTTATCCCAGACAACTCTTACAATTATTCTTTAGGAACCTACGATCATTCCTACTTCCTCAAGAGGAATATAGACGAACTTGATGGAAAAGAACATTTTTACTATGTGGAGGTGTACGCAAACGGAACATTTTGTGAAACAACTGGTGTACATAGGTCAGCGGAAGTTCGTTATGTTTGCAGCTTTTCGGATTACATGGAAAAAATCGTCAGTGTGATGGAGATATCAAGTTGTAAATATGTGTTCTATGTCCACTCCAGCCGTGTTTGTTTAGCTTATGGAGTAGAAAATATATTCCAGCATATATTTTGTTACATCGAATAATTAATAAATTTCGGAACATGGAGTAATTGTTTCTTTTATATGGTGCTTAATACTTGAAGCACGGATTTTAGTTCGTGCCATTTTACAAAGTCTAACAAACGAAAGATTTGGTGGAATTTAACTTATAAGTTTTTAGCACTTCAGAGTGCCATTTCTTTCAATCAGGGGCTTTTTGTCTACGCGCCATATCAACTTTTCAATTTTTGTTGATTTTAGGGACTTGGGGGCAGGATTTTCTTTAGTTTTCAATCTATATTCTTGCATTTTGTATGGTTTTAGTTGTGCACCTCCCCTTTTGGTCTCAATCGAATGGATAGTTTATGTACAGGACCGCCCAAAAGATTCGAAATACATTACGCTCTATGGGCCTAAATTCATTAAACTCGCATACCTCAAAAACTATTAGGCGTAGAATGTCGAAACTATGTATTTAGGATTATTCTAACATCTAGTTGTTCACCTCCCCTTTCGGTTCCATTCGACTGGATAGTTTATCTACAGGACTGCCCAAAAGATTCGAAATAATTACGCTCTATGGGCCCAGGGCCTGATTTCCGGGTTTCCGGGAGGGCATTCAGGGCAAGTGCCCGGGCCCCCTACCAAAAGGGGCCCCCGCCCCCAAAATTGTTCTTTTAAGTTTAAAAATTCGTAAATTTTGAAAAAGTTTTCGAAGAAGGGGTCCCCAATGAAGCTTTTGCCCAGGGCCCCGAACTCTTCAAATCGGTCCCTGTATGGGCCGAACTTTATCAAAGCATATTTTTAGAGGTATTGGGCTATTTCAAACGGCTCAGAAGTGATATATGCTGTTAAGAGTTACAAAATGAATTTCTCCATTAAAAGAAGTGCCTTTATCATTTATAGTTCTGCTACAGGAACACTCAAAAGATTTCCAATACATTACGGTCAGTGACAATTTTAGGGGCATTTATCCATTTCAAGCACAATACCGTCCTACCATATAAGTTAGGTAATGGTCCGACCACGGACACGTGCCTCCCTCAAGAAGAGTAAAAGCACACTCAAGTGCGTAAATAAAATCTAGAAGAATTTCAGATTTTTTGTTTTTTACCTTATTGAAAATGTGTATTCTCTTTCTGAGGGAATATTTACATGATTCAGCATTTAAAAAAGAATTGCAAGTTAAGTCTACCTAGGTGGCAAGGACGTACCCAGAAAAAGATTTCGGAGGGGGTCCAAACGGTGAAAAAAGCAGAATTTTTCACAAAGACGTCATCATTCTTATTTTGTTAACAAAAACTGAAATTTCGGGGGGTCCGGACCCCCTGGACCACCCCCCTAGGTACGTCCTTGCTAGGTGGTCCAAACGGATCCCTTTGGTTGCCTTCCTGACGCAGTTACATAATGAAAGTTTTAAATGTATATTTTTGTGCGCCCTTCTTTAAAAAGTGGGTGAACGTATAAACTCAAAAAGGTAGTTAAGGGAACTCTTTTTTAGTATGTATTATATATATATAATTTATTACTTTTATTTAGTTTCACAAACTGTAGTAGATGGTTATTTTGATAGTTAAAAAATAGAATCCTCGAATTTTTTTGTTGAGTTACGTGTTTTACTTAAAAATTTGGCGGGGTAGACTTATCTCACACTTGAATACTTTTTTAAGTGACTGTAATTTATATATGTTACTTTTTTATTTCATGTTGTGCATCTTAGTAACACTCTTTATTAAGCTTCTCGGTTGTTTAAATTATGCTTTTCACATGCATTACTGACGTTTAATTACATTGCCAGTAATTATTATACTACGTGCACCTATTCTTTTCATGCTTTTTTCTGAGCTGTGGCCATCGCAATAACCACTGATCGCAACTTAACTGTCATGGTACTTCAATGTTGTTGATGACTTTATTTCCTTCCAGTTCTACCAGACAATTTTCAGTGAAATATTTATGTCTATGTTTACAAAGTTCTATGTAGATTAAATTAAGTACTACGCTGACACATAAACAAACTACCTTCTTTTTTTTTTTCACCTTCTGAATCTTAAATTGTGTTTTGGCAGTAGTGTATAGTACTGCCTACCACTACTTCAGTGTTGGGCAGAAAAAATCGAAGTTCTTGTGATAAAAGTTATGAATGTAGTAAAAGTTTGGCGTGTTCTGCTTGAATGGAGTTGGCATATTTGGCTATTTAGCTTAAAAACTACGTTGAAGCGTGGTTGGTTTTTCTTCACAGCGTCTTGCCTTAGACTTTCTTAATTTCTTTAACCCTTTGAGGCGCAACCCTTTCCCAATGCTGAAAAAAGGGCAGCCGTTGCCATCGCTCGACTTAACTACCAGTAAGATGGCGGACGATCGAAACGTTCATCGTGTGCCACAGACCTAGAGACCCTTTTTTGACGTCAGCTGGCTGTGCCCGCGCACTGATCGTCAAAAAAGGGTCTCTAGATCTGTGGCACTCGATGAACGTTTCGATCGTACGCCATCTTGCTGGTAGTTAAGTCGAGCGATGGCAACGGCTGCCCTTTTTTCAGCATTGGGCAATCTATCCAGCTGTTCTCGCATTCTTCCATTTTTCACCAGATGTCAGTGCTGTTATAAATAATAGTGGCCATTTTTTTACAGGAAATGACGTGCTAAAAAGTAAAGGATTCTCGTGGAGCTATGTCCCCCGCAACTATTTTTATAGAAATTCAATCTATTCTTCGTGACTGGCAACAGTCAAAACGTCAGCGTTTGGTGTTAACAGAGCGGGAACACTGCGCGTTAAAGGGTTAATTCTGTTTGACTTCCTTTAATTCTGGGCTCGGCCACTATGGGCCCAGAATTTCTATCATCCTTTGAAAAGGGCGGATTTCGCCAATGCCGTACTTATAGGGCGAAATTAAAATTCTGAGTAAGAAATAATTTTTCGTTTGCAAGATCTTGCCAGATGTTTCACTGCTTAATTAACCCCGTGCCTGTGACGTTCGTTTTCAGTTCGGGAGACGCAATTACGTCAATTTTAGAATGCTCGACCTGTGTTAATTAACAAGATTTAAAGAGAAAAAACCGTTTTTGCCCAGGATTGTTAAAACCCCCTTGTTTTGCCACAAAAACCAACCCACTGTTTTTTTTTTTCAGGGTTTTTTGAGTGTTATCGGGTTTTTGAGTTTTATCAGCGTTTTTTAAAGGGAACGGATGGGGTTTCAGAATATTTGAAAAAAATTTTGCTAATTACATAAAGCGACTGATTGATTACAAAAAATAGTTATAGATGAAAAATGGTCAAATTAAATTAATTACAGTTATATATTAATTCATACATGAATAAATCAACAACAATAACAACCAATCATGGTTTGCTCATAGATAAATTGACTAGTAATAATTTTAACAATGAAATTAAAGTACTATACTAGTGCTTAATTAGAACTTTTAAACTAATGGTTTTTATGGTTAAAAAAATCCTTATTCATTTTAATTCAAATAGACATAAAAATTTTCTCTAGAAAATTTTTATGCCAAACCTATCTGAAGTCCTTCTGAATTTTACTTTGCGAACATGTACCATGTAAGTAGGGATGCACCGAATACCATATTTTGCCGAATACCGAATAATCGGTTAAAATTCTAACCGAATATTCGGCCGAATTTCGAATACTTGGTTAAAATTTATTAAACTTATTAAACCGTTATTAAACTTTGATTGCAATGATTAATTAAATTAGTTTTTCTTAAACAATATTTCATATGAAAAAACACTCAAAATACTGGTGTTAAATGATAAAATAAATAAACTTCGTGAAAAAAAAAAAAAAAAACTCCCTCTGCTCAGAAGACGGAAGGGCTTGTCTGATGAAGACCAAAAGAATTTTTTGGTCGAAATGATTGTTACGCCTTATAAGTAACCTTTTATGTGTGTGTGTTTTTTTTTTTTACAAAGTTTTTTTTTAATTTTAATATTTCATATGGTGTAAAACTTCAAAAATTAAAATGCTGCAAAATTTAATATCCAAGTGTGTTTCCTTTATATATTATATTAATAACATTTTTAAATATTAGTGAAATGCTGCTAATTTTTTTTACCTGCATATTTTATTAAAAAAATTAGCAGTTAATTGACTTTACATATTTATGAACACTTAATGTTATGAGGTTTTTTTTTTTTCTGGTTGCTGTTTCAAATTTAAATCAGTTAGTAATAGCAAAATTAATGTAAATGTATCATAAGATTTAAGAAAAATTGAAAGGCAACAAAATTCAAATTTAACATCTGAGTGTTTTCTCTTACATTAAAACTAATTTCATTGGGATATTAGTTTTTTGTGTGATTGTGGAACGCTATGTTAGGACTATCTGCCAAGGATGGCCTTGATAGGAGGACTTTCTAAGGGTTTCTAACACTTATTCACATGTGATATTAGTAAGTAACAACTTGAATCAATTTAGTACTATGGTACTATACTGTATCTTTCTTCCATGATATAAAAAGTATGTATTTGTTTACCGAATGGTAAACACTTCAATTTGTTTACTATTCGGTTGCCGAATATTTAAGTATTCGGGCGAACCGAATATTCGGTTTGTCTGCCGAATAGGCAGTATACCGAATACCAACCGAATATTCGGTGCATCCCTACATGTAAGGAAAGTATTGTAATCGTGTAAAAATTCGACTTCGAGATTTTGGTGTATTTACACGTTTTGAAGTCTTCTGAATTCATTTATGCTGTTTATACGAGATGTATGTATGTGTGTATGTGAGTGAACACGATAGCACCTAAACGGGGCATTCGATTGAGCACAAATTGGGTATATATGTTATAAACCACCGTCGCAAGACCGGTATTGATTTTGGTGTATATAGGACTTACAGTTTTCCTACAGGGCTATGTAAGATTTCTTTTACATTCTGGCCTATGGGAGGAAATTCTTGAAAATGCGCTAGCATTTAAACGGTACATTCGATTGAGCTCAAATTGGGTATACATGTTATAAACCACCATCGTAAGACCGGTATTGATTTTGATGTGTATAGGACTTATAGTTTTTCTACAGGGCTACGACAAAGTTTTCCTTTACATTATGGCATATGGGAGAAATTCTTGAAGGTGCTCAAGCGTTTAAACGGTGCATTCGATTGAGCTTCAATTCGGCATATATGTTTGAATTATTGATCGATTAAAATTTATTTAAATGCTTGGTAATGATCTTAATCGTAAGTGTTCGGAAAGTTGAGTGGAGTCACTCCAGATATTTTTCTTTTGTGGTGGTAGTGGTAGTGGTGTGTGTGTGTGTGTGGGGGGGGGCTGTTTATGTACTTTACAAGTGATGTACTGATATTAAGAGATGTATTAAGCTGCGTAATTAAAGTTGAAATTTTGAAAAAAAACAACAAAACAGTTGGGGGTTTTCTTGGTTTTTTTTCAAGAGGGTTTTTTCGGTCTGGGCAAAATCATAACAAACCTGTTTTTGGCAAGTTTTTCTTAAATATATTTCACAAGCAAAGGGTTAATATATGTTTTAGTAGTTTATTTCCTGATTTACAAAATTCGGTGTGTAATTTTTAATTTTTATTTTAATACGACTGATTTTAAAATAATGAATACTTTTTAAAATTATGACTGAACATCTGTAATGAACTGAAAGAAATGTTAAAAATATCGGAGGAATGGATTTTCTTGATTAATAGTAGAACAACGTTTCTGAGAGTAACATAGTTTAATTATTAGACCGGCAAAGTTTGTCTGATGTCTTATAGAATCAATTTCCGTTTCAAAAATTTTCAGTACCTAACACTGTGGGCACGAAGAATAAAATATTCTATGTAGATACATTTTTTTTTTTTTTTACTGATTGAACACTATTTTTTCAGACCCCACCTCTAAAACAAGGAAGAATTAAGTACGAGGCGTCAATGGTAAGCACCAGTGGCGGATACAGAATTTTTTGGGGGGGAGGCTAAATTTTTAGAAAAGCTTATTTCGCCCAATTAAAATGTACCATAAATCAAAATCTGAACGAATGTGCATGCTTTTGGGAGGGGCTAAGCTATAAAATATTATCATTTTAGCTATTTAAAGTGTATAATAAAGCAGAATGTTACCTTTTAGTAATCTCTTTTGGGGAGGGGGGGACTGAAGCTCCCTAGCCCCTCCCCTGAATAAGCTACAGGTGAGCACCATTCAAAGGTTCTAGAGAAGATACCGAAAAGTTTCCACTCTAGACTATTGTTTCATAAGCTCTGAAGAATAAAATTGAGTTTCAGTAATTCACAGCCGTAAAATGTGAAGTACTTATCGTGCGTCAAAAGTCGTAAACGTGCGTCAAAAAGTTTGAAATGCTGACTTCTTAAATAGCATAACCCCATAAAGCCAACATTATACATAAACGATTCAATCAAAAAGTAATCGTGGAATACGCTTAAATACGCATCGCCAGTGGAGTAGAACGTCGCAGTACAACTCTGTGTCTTCTCACAAGAAATAAAATTCATTGTCTGCGGGGAACACAATCGTCATGCCCGGAATCCACTTGATATAACGGGAACTCGGATTGTTGAAATATTTTGAATAGGTAATGAGCGAACGCTTAACGTTCTGATTTTGGGATTTCGCATTTTCAGTCAAAAATGTACTTGTTGCAAAGCCTTTTTGGTTTTTTTTAAAAATAATTATTACGTGTTCTGTTTAAATTTTTATAATTATTAATAAAAATTAAAGTTTAAAATTTAAAAAAACTGATGTTTTTGTTGTGGAGCCCTAAATACCTCTACAACAAAAATTTATTCTTTCTTAGACATGCTAGGGGGGGGGGGGGTAGAAGTTTCAACGTTAAGAAAATTTTGGAGAAAAATATATAGTTATTTCTTTCACTTTTGCAAGCGATACACATTTTCAAATATTCAAATTATTTTAAAAAGCATTCGAGACTAGTGTTCTTACAAGGAGAAGGCGCGGCTTCAAGGAAATCGATTTCAAGGATCTTTAGCATGGTAGTAGTATTCCATATGAATGTGCCACATGTGAAATACTAAAACTCAATAATCAAATATAGTCGAGAAAAATTAATATTTATTTTCGAATCCTTTCAACCAAACTTCAAATTGGCTCCGTAGCGTAATTGGCAAGGCCGTGGACTACTACTCCAGCATTGCGGGTTCGAATCTCGTGCTGTGGGGATACTCTTCCCTCGCCTTCTTTTAATACAACAGTACCATTGTTAATTTTTAGTAAAGTAAATAATTGACCTGCTTTATTTACTTATTCATTTCTTGATTTTTTCCATTATTATTTAAATTTTATTTCTACTAAAATCTTTACTTAGGAATCAGAATTTTACAAATTCAAATGAAACTCATTCATTTTGACACTCAGGAATCTGAGTATTTATTTAAGATACCTTTTTTTCCGTCAAAATAGTAGGGTAATCTCTCTTTCTTTCTTTTTCCCTCTCTCCTAATCTTCCTATATCCCAGCAGCAGCATTTTCTTTTAATCGTCTGCCATCTGCTGATTGGTTGCCAAGTTTAAAACATCAGATTATATTCTACTCCAAGTCTAATATTTTTTATGATGTAATAAATGGTTACAAGTGGTTATGAAATTACAAAATGTGTTATGTTCAAATTGTCATTGCTATAATCAGTTGTAAAAACAGACTTTGGTTAGTTGGGGGTAAAAAATGAAAAAATCAATAGGTAGCAAAAAAAAAAAAAAAAAAAAAAATGAATAAGTGAGTAAATAACTTATTTACTTTAAATAAATGAATAAATAAATTATCAGTATTCATGAATTAAACGCTTGCGCAGCATGAGATTCGAACCCTGAGTGCCAGAGTAGAAGACCACAGCCTTGCCAATTACGTTACGATGCTCAAGCAGGGCCATGTGTAACTTACATTTAAAGTTCGGGTAAAGTTATACGAAAATAATTATTAATTTTTCTTGGCTAAATTTGAGTATTGCGTGACATATTAACATGGTATACTACCACTATCCCAAAGATCACTCTAATTGGTTTCCCTGAAGCCGGGCCTCCTCCCAGGACCCGATTTAGAAAATTCTTGACTATAGGCACAAGTCACAATGCCCCCCAACACTGAAATAGGCAGCGTGAAATTTCCAAATGTAAATGACGGGCTAAATTACCGTCTGGCTGTGCCCTGCTGTCGAAAGTTCGCTTTTTCCTCCCGAAAATGGCAGCCGTCTATTATCTTTCATGATCATACAAATTCCGTCTGTTCTTAAAATGCCTAAGAATTTATAACTTTTTTCAACCCCTGGTTACAAATTAAATGCAGTCATCGAGTAGATCGACAACTTGTTTAAAATATTGTTTGAAAAAAACTTGAAAAGTATAAAAATATCTGCTATTAATAAAGATAAAATTCAGAAAAATTGAATCGGAATTTGGTTTTGGGGGCCCCTAGGATCAGGCGTACCGGGCCTTATGGAAAATCAGTGCCTGCCTCCTCCTTGTTAGCCATTAGTTTTTTGTAAAAGTATTCGCGTTAAGCAATAAATTTCAAGGTCTCGATTGCTTTTTAAAATATTTTGAATGCTTAAAAATTTTAATCTCTTCCAAAAGTGAAATATCTATATTTTTCTCTAAAATTTTCTTAGTGTTGAAACTTTCATTTCCTTATAGCATGTCTGCACAAGAATAAATTTTTATTTTATGATTTTTAGGATTCTACACTAAAAATACTTCTACTGCTAAAAAACTAATTTTTATTGGGGAAAAATCAATGGATGAACGAATTTTTAATTTACTTTACTTTTTGAAGGAACTTTTATTTACTTCACAAGGATGTGATTCGAACTTTGTCCTTATGTGTGAGAAGCCCATGCCTTATCCACTGTGTTTGGGCGCCATTTACTTTGACTATTAACGTTAAAGGTTAAAGTGAAGGGTCTTGTTTATTAGTATGGCACCAAGACAGGATAATAATAAAATTTTTTTTAAAATGCCTCTTCAAGACGAGAAAAAAGAAAAAAAAAAGCCTTTTAAAGAAGCTAATTGACTATTCCTTCCTCGTTTCTTCCATGAAGCATTTTCAAAAGGTGTGAAATCGCTCCGAGAAAGAAAAGAAAACAGTCACCTCAACCCGAGAGAAACATAATTGAAGATTTCCTAAGCATAAAAAAATTATCGCTTGGCAAAATAGAAGGTTTATGTCCCTCGCAAAATTTTTTCTTCATAATTTTCAATATCTAATTTTTTTTTAAATTCAAAAATTTCTCATTACAAGCTTTTCTTCCGTTTTCTAAGGATTCCGAAAGTTCCTAAGGGAGCGGGGGAGGAACTGGTCTGTAGCATATATAGATTTTCATTTCCTGGGGAAGGGGGGGGGGCGATCCGATATTTTAAATCTTATTGCTAGTGTATTAATATAAGTATTTTGAAATAGCTGTTTCTTAATAATTGTTGTTTTATGCATTCGGAGGGAGCTCAGGCTCCCTTTATGCCCCCCCCCCTTTAAGTATGCGACTGAGACCTGTATTTGAAATTAGGAGAGGAGGTAATGTTGATCTTGCAATGCAGTACATTTACAGAGCTACACGCGTTTAAAAGACAGTCAATAGCTCTGCAGTAAAATAAATAACAGTTACCCTTCCTTTGTTCCGAACTGTAAATTGAAACCTCCACCCTGCTGCACGTGATTGTTGCGCAATATATGGCCAGAAAAAAAAAAAAGAGTCTGTTTTCATCTTTCAGGACTTTGAAGCTGCCGACAATGCATATTATGGGATAGACGAAATAATCTAATGAGCAAATTTTTTAATAGGGTCTTTCCAAAAATCAGCGATGCAGGGAAAATTCATTTTCATTCATTATTTTAATGCGGTAATTTTGGCAATTTTGCTGCGAGGCAAATTGTGGCTTTAAGGAACATTGCCCAGTGGCCGTTTTGATAATTATTCTAACCCGGCTTGTTTTGTTTGTTTACTATCGTAATTTTATGAGTTCTCAAACCCGGAATTGTTCACTGTACAAGGATATTAGAGGGCACCGGACTAAGCAAAGGTATGGTAATATGCGCAGAACGTCTCAAACCTTAATTTTATTTGTTTGCTCATTTCAGGCATGAGAGCTGAAATTTTTCCGCGGTTTATTTATTTAAGATAGTGGATTTCCGGCTTTGCTTTTTCTCCAAATCAACGAATTACGCTTTTTGTTTATTAAAATTTTCGCCATGAAAAATTTCAGTGAGCATCACAATCTTTTTACATCCGTCTTCAGAACGGATCCTATAACTTCCTTTAGTATTCTTTTTTCAGCGTCCTATACTATAAGCGTAATTATATTTTCTGAATCATTTTTTCCCCGTGCAACATAGTAAAGAAAAGTTCATTTGAGTACAGTTCAGAAATGGATGTAAATGATACAAAATAATTAAAGGAAAAATTGAAATGAAGGTTATTTTTATTGAGAGAAATTAATATGAAAGCAAACAGGAAATGAGCTTAGTATGCTTATATTGTTTGTTCTAATTACTTTTCAATATTTATACCACAATGCTCTTTTTTTGCGTTAGAGAACACATTTTTCCTCCCTAATGTATGTAATTGCAGTAGGAACCCCCCCCCCCCCCCATCCAAGTTAAACATTTCTTCTTTTCTTTTCCCCTGAAATTTCCTCTATACCTCTATTCTTTCAGTCTCTACAATCATGGACATTTTTCTAAGCTAGACATCAGATTGTGTTCACATCATTTGTTGTTATTATTATTAACTGGCCGAAATTTTCTGAACTTATGGATTAAAAATGCTTACCGCCCCCCTTTCTAAAGTAAATAGTAATAATAATTATAAAAAAACCTTCCCCTTCCACAAATAAGTAAATAGTAATAACAGAGTTGTTTAAAACCCGGTTTTTTTTCAGAAAAACCCCAAACCACTGCATTTGTGGGGGTTTTCTGGTTTTACCAGGGTTTTTCGGGTTTTATCTGGGTTTTTATCAGTGTTTTTTCAGAGGAAGGGATGGGGTTTCAGAATATTTGAAAAAACTTTAGCTAATTACTAAATACAAATTAAAGCAACTAATTTATTACAAAAATCAATTATAAATAAAAAATGGTTAAATTAATAATAATAACTAACTACAGTTATTAATCATGCATGAAAAAAAAAAAAAACGTATAAATCAATAACAATAACAACCCTAACCATGGTTTGCTCTTAGATAAATTTACTATTAGTAATAATTTTAAGTGTGATATACTAGTGCTTAATTAGAACTTTTAATCCAATGATTTTTTTTTATGGTTAAAAAATCTTTACTCATGCTAATTCAGATAGGCATAAAAATTTTCTCTAGAAAGTTTTTATGCCTATGTGAAGTCTTTCTTTTTTTTTTCTTAGGTAATGGTAGAATGGGAATAGGGGGTGGAACTGTTTATAAATTTTACAAGTGGTATACTTAAGAGATATATTATCTGCGTAATTTAAGTTGTTAAAATTTGTAAAAAACCCATCCGGGTTTTTTCGCGTTGGGCAAAATCATAACAACCCTGAGTAATAATAGACTTCTACAAAAAGAGTTAAGTAAAATAATGTAATGGAATTCAAAATGCTATGTTGCCAAAAAGGAAGGAAACAATTTACAGAAATTCATGTGAGCCATACTGTAAGAAAGTTCTAGATAACTCCCCCAGTACATAAAGTTGTTATTTATGTCATCTTCTTATCCCATACATTTATTGATTTCTATGTGTCGGTAGTCGCTATTTTTACTTTGTTCTTGCTAAATGGTGTTCGTATATTATATGGTACTAAATGGTGTTCGTATAGTATCGTATCACACTTAGGAAATAATGACATCGCATATTGCGTGACAGCAAATTTAATTTTATCATGCATCCTAAACGTTAAAGTTGTCTCATCTACAGACATCTTGTCACGTAAGTCGCCGATTATTCTCTTTGACCTGCTGGGTTGAGGTGTTTTTAAATAATTGGTGTAGGATAAATAGGCATTAAGTTGAATACACATCCGGATTTTGCGATGCCTAATGAATCGGACTGTTTTTATTCCTCTGACGTGTTAAGATGATAATGTCTCATTTTAGTGACGTCTGATGATTATGCAGTGCAAAACGGTTGCTTAATGGATTCTCTGATGTCATGGAAAATATCTATCATTACTTCTCTAGTTTTGTTAATCTTCCAGCTAGCAGCAAAGTGCTAGTCGTAGACAGCGTGATTTATAAGTTTATATCTAATGTATGTGATTTTGCATTGCTATTCGAATAAGAAAATATACGATCTACATTTACAAAACCTTTGTGTTAAAAATAATTGCACAAAGTTGCTATATGCAGTCCGTCCAATATTTAATTGACACCAAAAAAAAAGTACTTATCTATAATATAATCATTTTATGTGGTAGAAAAGGTCCAATTGCGAAAACGTTCCACCATCCACACCAGCAGAAAGGATCGAACTAAGCATGGTCGTCGCAACCTATAGGGACGTGCTTTCCATTAATCAGCAAAGAGCAACGCTTGTGGAACTAGCTTGGAATAGAAAGAATAATTCTTTTTCTGCTCTAGTGGATTGTGGAACTTTTTGCATCTGAAGAAGGGTGGATCTTTTTTACAACCAGACACGATCGTATTATCGATAAATATTTTTTTATGTGTGTTATTTACAAAGTTTATTATTTTTACCTTTTAACCCCAGTTTTTTGTTGGTTAAAGTAAGAGAGAAAGACGAGGTATATAGAAATATTTTTAAAAATAACAATTGAATAAGAATTCTTTAACAATAGTTTAAGAATCACAATGAGGATGTTACAAGCAGTTCTTAATTTTTAAGCTACAAGCTTGAAGGTCTCTTGGGAATTTAGCAAAACAAATAATTCACTAGAAATTCCATCACCATATTATTAATTCCCGAAGTAAATTTTTTTTTCTTCCGTACTTTCTGCGAAAGATCTGCAGGTCTGTATTTAGGAGTGTCTGTTGAATTTTGGGAAGTTATCTGCAATCCTCTCCCATATTTGGCCCCAGAGGGTACCACCTCCGACTTCCCTGCCTGCGTTTTTCACCCATCCATCTTTTTTTCAATACAAATATTTACTTTTCTTTCGTCGATAACTAACTCTTTTTATTTTCATCGCTCCACAATGTGCCATTCTTTTTTCGCTCCTCTCGTCATCATCTCAACTCTTACGCCAAACGGTTTTTTTTACTTCTTGTTCCACTTCACTACGGCCTTGAGAACTTATCGAAGAGGAAGCGAGCGGCCCGCCGGTTCGCCCAAGGGTGTGCTATTGACCCTGCTTCTGGGCTCATCTTCGGCGGCATGCTTCTTCCGAAACGTGCCGCATGACTTTTTTCTTTCTTTTGTTCTTTTATTTATATTAGTTTTCTTTGTTTGTGTTGAGTGGGTGGATAGGGAGGTGGGGGGGGATGCGTCTTCCATCAACTTTTTATTGGTGAATGATATTACTTCCTGAGATAAGGTAAATATTTACATAATTTAGCTCGGTATACCTTTGTGTATTTGTGCAGAAATACCCCGTCACAGATACGGTTTACAATATGAGTATATTTGTAATCTGAGCCTGCAGCGAGGGGCAGCTGCCCTTGTCCCCGCAGTAAATGAGGCCAGGGGGGCGGGGATATCGGGATATATCCTCCCCCCCGAAATTTTTGGATTAGTGATGAAATCCCGTCTATTTATACACATATAAGTTCATATCCCCCCCCTCCCCCCCGAAAAATTTTCCTGGCTCCGCGCCTGAATGAGGCCCCCAAAATTAGTAAATGACACTACACTGTTAAAAGAGTAGAAATGCCTGAATTGCTTGTGCACAACAAATATGTACATTTATGTGATCCATATACACAAAAACTATTCAGTGAAACTATTTTCAAGGTTACGGCAACCTCGTTTGCAAGTGACAACTCCTTTATAATGATAAGATTTATGCTATTCACCTATAGAATACATAAGCTCATTCGGGGCGCAGCCAGAGGAGGGGCTGAAGGGGGCTGCTGCCCCTCCCCCCCGAAATGGGACCCTTTACTTTGCTTACAATTTGATATTTAGCTTACAATTGAACTTTAGCTTTAATTTTGATATTCAGCCCACCCCGAAATAAAATCCTGGCTACGCCACTGAGCTCACTATTAACATAACTCATTCATAGTGCCATTGATAATTTTCTTTTGTCTTCATTAACATTGTGACATTTCAACTATACCGGGTGATTCAAAATAGATGTTACAGCGATTACTTTTTAAACCGTACGTAATCGAAACATACTTCCAATTTGAAGAGTTCGCCAAATTAAGAGTAGCTTTCAGATATGGCTTTTTTTTTTAAACTGGGGTTGTATACATGTTAAAATACGAAATTTAATTTTTATACGATCCCTTTCCTACCCTTTATATTTAGAAGAATGTTGCTCTTTGCCTAAGGAAATTAATAAAACAAATCCCGTATCTCTACGTGGAATAGTTTCCGAGATATACCTATCAATTTGAAAATTTTGGGATTTTTCGCCAAGCAATAAGGGGATGTCTCAAAAGTGAGAAAAATATAATTGCTTTTTAACTGACGTTAATTTATGTTAATAGTCACTCGATAGACACAGTTGATTTCTAAATTTCTAATTTAGCTAGCATTTTCCTGCAACGCATGTTTGGCAGTTTTCAGTGAAAGTTATCACACCATAGTAACCTACACCATTATTTTGTCATTCTCTTTCAAACATTATAATTCCTTCTCTAGAAGCATGATGTAATTAGTGGATAACGCCCCTAAAAGACTAAATTATCAAGAATTTCATAAAGCAGTACCAATCATTTTAGGTAAAACTGTACTACCAGTTATTTCACACATTTGAACGTGTTTAATTGCTTTTCCCGACAATGGGATCTTTATCTTTCATCAACTCATAGTTGGTCAGCCAAAATAAAGATTTTTTTTTTTTTTTTTGCTTGAAAACCGACGCCAATACAGCAGGTAAAGTGGTGTAAATCATCAATTTTAAAAATAAATTAAATTTTTTATTTTAATATGTATACAACCCGCAGTAAAAAAAATGCCATATCTGAAAGCTACTCTTAATTTGACGAACTTTTCTAATTGGAAGTATGTTTCGATCACTTATGGTTTAAAAAATAATTGCCTCAACTTCTATTTTGAATCACCCGGTATATCTTGTATCAGAATTTATATAATAAAACTTTTTTTTGTAAAAAATACTTTTGAAATAATTGACAATTTTTTAATAAAATATTTTTATTTATTTGTTAAGTAGCAATACTCTATTTTAAAAAGATTTTCCCTTTAATTTCTTTACCTTTGAGGCTGGGGGGGGGGGCGAAATTTGTCCCTACATCCCTTACCATTGGTATGTCTATGTGCATTTATATGATCAATATACAGTGGGTGGCCAAATTATTGCACTCACTTGAAAAATTTCATCTTTCACCTGTTTTCGTGACTTCATGTCGCATTCACCAAACACGAAAAAATTGTCCCCCTAAACATTGCTGCCATTTCCAAATCATTAATTTTTTTTTTTAAGTTTTACCAACTTACAAAATGTAGAACAGTTCTTGTTAGCGAAAAAGGTTCAGAAAAATGAATTGAAACTACAAGATTTTTTGAAAAGTTTGAATAAAATAAATTTATTATATAAAAATCATTTGAGTACAATAATTGCCCACCCACTGCACACAAAAAATGTTTATGTTCTCTTTATGTTTTATATGAATGTATATACTTATATGAATATGGCAGGCCTTGCTAAGGTATTGCTTACGTGGGGTGAGCAATATCTGCACAGGGCCTTATGTTTTCTGTGGGGTTCTGTTCGTAAAATGTATAAGACATCACTCTTCAAATTCTCAATCATTTATCAATACAAAATTGTTTCTATAATCAAAATAAATAATTTGCATAAACTTAATTTTATTTTTTATCGCCCATTCACTAAATTGGCAAATATTGACTGTAAAACAAAAAGTAATTTGTCATAATCATATTTATTTATATTTAATTTCATGCAGTATATTCTTGAATACTAATAGTTGCTATGATTATCTTTCCTGATATGAGTGTAACAGAGGGTTTTTATGGAAAGTTAAAAAAAATATTCAGAATAAAGCATCTTCATTTAAGTATATGTACAGTAAAATTTTTTTATAATGAATTTTGATGTTGAAATTTTGAATTCTAAAAAATCCATTAAAGTACAATTTCTTTGACTGAATTAATATTGCCTAGTTATCTTTAAATATAATATTTAAAAAAATATTATTATATTGATATTTTGCTAAGTATTCTGAAAAATTCCTTAACGTTAATATAATTGTAATGGAATTTTACTGTTAAAATTAAAAAAGAACTTTTATAACGAACACTCAAATAGAAAGTTGTATAGTATGAACGTTTTGGATGGATCAAAGAATCCACCCTTTCTGCTGCAAAAAGTTCGTATTTTTACAGAGGCACAGTTTCTCGCACTTTCCTGCATCCATTTTTGGGTGGATCAAAGAATTTATGTGTATTCAGCTACAAAAAGTGCATATTTTACACACAAAGTGTGTCAAAGTTTGGTTTAATTTAAAAAAAACTTAAATACCATTATTTAAATGTTCCTAATAAGATTTTACTGTATTCAGATTTTTAAAAAAGGTAGAAATGAACAGCTTTGCAGTTCTGGTTTAATAGCTAAGAACCCTAATTTAGATTTAGTGGAAAGCTATTTTCAGATTTTTATTGTATTGTTTATCTAATTCTTATTCATAACACATTATGTAAGTAATGTTGGAATACTATAATGTACATGTAATTTTACCTTTCGAGTAAATTTTAATTATTGTATTTTATTTTATTTTCAGATTTACAGCCTGGTGGCATGCAATAATGCCTTCAGCTCATCTGACTTTAAAAGAAGAAGAAGTAATCAAACTCTTGTTAGAATTTTTATCCAACAGAGAACTGAGCATATCTCAACTCTCTGTTGAAAGAGAAACTGGTGTCATCAATGGAACTTTCTCCGATGATATTCTATTTCTTCGCCAGCTCATATTGGATGGGCAGTGGGATGATGTCTTAGAATTTGTTCAGCCTCTAGAAGGTATCGAGAGCTTTGACTCTAAACAGTTTCGATACATTGTAATCAAACATAAATACATAGAACTGTTATGCATTCGGTCAGAAACTGGTATATTTCAAAATGTAGATGTGGCAGTGGAAGAAGTTGTAAAAAGCTTAGCAGAACTAGAAAAATATTGCCCTTCTAAAGAGGATTACAATAATCTTTGCTTGTTAGTGACACTACCAAGACTGTCTGATCACTTTGATTACCGGAACTGGAATCCTAGCAATGCCAGAGTCAATTGCTTCAAAGCTGTCTATCCTTTGGTTGAAAAGTTCTTGCCTTTGGATAAAAAGGGAGTTGAATCTCAAACTGCGAAAGGCGACAGACTTATTCAGCTTATCATCAAAGGTGTGTTATATGAATCCTGTGTAGAGTACTGCCAACAAAGGGCTACATCTTCATCCTCAGAAATGCAAGAAATGGGATTTTCCCACATTCTCAACGGGACTGGTTTTAGTGATTCTGATTTAAGTTTATTATCTTGGCTACAGTGCATTCCTCCCGACACATTCTCATATCCATTTGAACAGAAAACACTAAGTGTTGATGTTGAACAACTAGACAAACCATCTCTGGAGGCATCATGGTCAGAACAAATACTAGTCGCTCCCATTAAACCAAAAATATTTCCTCATTCTGCAATGCCATTTACCCGGCTTAAAACCACAGACTTTATGTCTAAGTCTTTGACACCGAATCTCGATGCTCTTGGTCATGGTCGCAATTCTATGGCTTATTCTGTTGGAGATCTGTCAAACATGTCGCGATCATATGCTGGCTTCCACCTGACTGGGAAGAAAGCTATGAACACATCAGTCGACAGACTTTTTGAAGGCGGCGATGTGTTTAGCACTAGTTGTGCAGACCTCCAAGACCTCGAGACATCCCATTTACCATCTAAAAACAAATTTACAGTTCCGCCTAAAATTTTGGAACAACTGAGTCCCAGAACTGAAGATCCTGGTACGATAAAGAAAGACAATTCCACAAAAGATACTGGAATAGAAGAAGATTCTCTCAAGCCTTCACTTAAAGAACTTGCCAAAGTGCCGCCAATATCTGAGAAAACTCAGGGTGCTTCAGATGGGCACACTGGATCTGATCTTTGGAAGGAGTTCCAGAGGAAACAGCTCATCATGAAAAATGCCCAAAATGAAAACAACGGTGACACTCACGCAGCAGCCCATGAAACTGGTGGCACTCCAGCTCCTGACAAAATTGTGTCATCCTCAAACAGTAATGCCAATCCCAGCGTGTCTCTACCTACACCTGTGCCATTGTCTGGTCATGCAAAATTGCAAAATATGGAAAAGTATCCTACGAGCACGCCAAAACCACCAGTCAACCGCAATGTCACTCCCGTAATGCACGGCTCTCCTATTTTATCGAGAAATGATGACAGCTCTCTGGATGGATCCTCCTTGCGATCTGTGCCTTCTCTATCGAGGAATTTAAGCCCTGCAATGAACAATTGTAATGATAACCATCAACCACCAAGTTCCAATGTCCCTCATTCTTTGGATGTGACAGCTGGGTAAGATATTCAGTTTGTTGTTATTAATCATAATGTTTTATGTGAAATTTATATACATATTGTAATTTTTAGCATAAATTCTGAACCAACAGATAATATGCAGGCATGGGCACTGGCAGAATATTTCCCAGGGGGGCAAAGACTACTCTAAAGGGGGGCAAAGACTACTTCAATATATGGTTACCATGTTGGAAAGAGCAAAAAAGCAAGGGAAAACACTGCATAAAAAATCCAGGGGGGGGCATTGCTTCCCCTTGCCATATGCTGCCGGCGCCCATGTATGCAGATCCTTTCTTTTAAGTAAGAAAATATTTTTTTCAGATAATCCATGATGACAGTCTATGGATATATCTGACAAACTGACAAAAAAAAAATATTTTTTTCTTTTTACATTTTTTTTTTAATTTTTAAATTCTATTAATGATAGAATCGCAAAATGATCAATTTATCAATCGGGTGATTTTGTGTGATTAATTAATATTTTGTTTATGTGAATTATAGCAATTTTAATTTAATGCGTTTGATGTTATAAAAAAATATCACCTGTTGAAATATATATCACTAGTTTCAGCCAGACAGGCTAATAGTATGTAGAAAGAAAAGCCTTATGAAATGGAATAAAGTGAAGAAGAAATACTAGATGCTTTATCAGGGCTCAAAATTAATGGACCGAGACCACATTGGTCGTGGACCACAGTTGTGTCCTACCTGTAAAGCACATATGCGCAACCTCCAGCCTGCAGGTCGTATGTGGCCCGCCTAGTCTTTTGATCGTGCTCGCAGAATGTATCAAAACCCATATAACCCATTCAAAACCCCAAATAAATCCTAATTATACGGACTGGGACTTCACCAACATCCTGAAGTTTGGCCCACAACTTTTCTAAGGTTGCCCACCACTGCTGTAAAGCATCCACTTTCACCTGTATCTTTAAAAGTTAATATTTGAAATACCAGCTGCTGCTTCATTTTTAATTTGATCTTTTATCTAATGTGTTTAAAAGTCTTTCAATTTGGTTTAATGGACATTCTTGTCCTTTTTTTTTCTTTTTTACAATTTGTATGGCATGCACCCCTACTATATAAAATTGCACTTGTGAATGTTAATTTTGATTTAATGAGTATCCTTTTATTGGCAACCAAAAAAGGATCATATTAAACTTTCAAATGAAATAAGTGTGAATGAAGTACATCAAAAATATTTTTAATGGCATACCAGAAAGTCATGTGTTGTTTGTTCACATCAGATTTTTTTTTTTTTTTTTTTTTTTTTTCAAGCAAAATTTATTTATATATAAATATATGGGAAATATTTTAACCTTTTGAGGACAGAATTTTTTTCATCTTGCTACCTTTAAAGATGAGAAAATTCAACTTGTAGTTTTTCCTTTTGAATTCTCAAACTGCCCTTTATTTAATAATGGGTAATTAGTGATCCTTTCCCATTCATAGTCGGGGGGCTTATTGATGTTAACATCTGTCTTCTGCTTGGTAAACATGTCAACCAAACCTGTTGTTTTAGAGAAGGGGGTGCTCAAAGGGTGTGCATCCCTTTTTTAGAGGGTGTCTTTCCTGTTTTAAGAATTGGTCACCCATCTTGAAAAGGTTAATTTAAATTTCCTTTATGTGCATTAAAACTTGTATTTTTTGAATAGTGTTAAAAAAGTAGTGCTTTGTTCTTTATACCAGGTATGGGCAACCTTTTTAAAGTCGCAGGCTAAACTTAAGGATGTTAGAGAAATCGTGAGCCGTATAAGTTGAATTTATGTGACACTTTAAATCGTTTAGATGGGTTTTCTAAGGTAATTTGTAATGTTCCGCTGGCCGGATCAAAAGCCATGGCAGGCCACATATGGGCGAGAGGTTGCCCATATGTGCTTATACCAACTAATGATGAAATGGGTCATTCTACGGAAAACGTATGTGTTTGAAGTTAAAATTTACAAAAAAAAAATTCAAATTTTTTTTTTCTAAATTAGTTTATATTGCTCTTTTTATACTTCTTTCTACACCCATATACTGTGAAATACGTTTAACACGAAAACGCTTAACATGAAAAATCGGTTAACACGAAATTAGATAATGGTCCGGAATGCAAAATATGCAATTTAATGCATTTTTGTTCTTTTAACATGAAACAAAAATCATTTAACACGAAAAAAAGTTCATTTTTAATCTTCAGTGGTGTTTGCAACAAATCAGTAGAACGTTTTTGTGGAAAATAAATTTTATTTAAATTCTGGGAAATGGTTTTTCTACCTTTTCTCATCCAAGAAGTATTAATAGCATCATCCATCAGGTCTTTCCCCCTCCCCCTAATGAATAAAATTCTAATCTATATCAAAGAAACGGCGATTGGTGGGAATGCACTTTCTTTAGCATTGCAAGAATCAGCCGAGAATGACAGTGAGCAGACATTTAACGAAATATTTGCGAAAGTCTAAGAATTACTGGACTTCCCAACAATATCAATAAATGAATATGTTTCATTCGATAATGATGTAACTACAGCACCGATTATGATATGACAGAAAAAGAGATTTTGGACACTGTTCAAAATCCAAAAGATTCTGTTGATTCTGACGACGAATCTGACAACAGATTCAACGATGCAGTTCCTGTCCCCTCTACTTCAGAAGTGCGAAAAATGATAAACAGTCTACTCAGTTATTTAGATGTGCATTCTAATGGAGAAATGAATAAAACTATGGACGATCTTGAAAATTTGTGGTCAATATGGTTCTGAAAAATACATTTAAAAAAAAAAGATAACTGATTTTTTCTTCCCAAAATAGTACATTTTTGTAATTGCTTTTCATCCCAATGAATGCAACCTACTTGTTGTTTAACAGGAAATCGTTATAAAATATAAGAACATCGAAAATATGGTAAGTTTTGTTCTTTTTTTTACGAATCTTTTAACACGAAAAAATATTTTGGTCCCTTCGTTTTCGTGTTAAACGCTTTTCACTGTAGTTGGTCACATTCTTTTATTATTTTTTAACTGTTTTGTGTAATTTAAATTGACATGAATGGAGGAGCACACTTGTAACAAAGAATACACGTTTATGAACGAAATAATGAATGCATGACATCTTATTAGAGCATTCAATACATATGTAAAATTAATTTTAATTTTTGTTTTATATCTATTGTTTTAATGGAAATTTATAGGAAAAATGTAAACTTAAAAGTTACAATCTTAAAAATAAAGTGATTTGTTAAATGCACTTTTTAAAATGATTTAAAAACTTTTATGTAGATAAACCTGTACGTTACATTAAAAACAAAATTTAGACTAATTAAAAAATTATATATTTATTATTTACTAAAAGAATAATTTTAGTAAATAACCAATTCTTACTTTATAAATCAAGAACGAGGGATATACAAAGTTAAAGACCTATTTGACATCAGAGAGAAAAATGCTCGAATTCTTACAAATTAAGCTGTTTAACTTTCCTCTGAAGAACAGATATTGAAAATGGCTACCTGTGATTCTAATCCTCCGTAATGAAGTGACAGGACTACCATTTATGAGAAATTCTTGCACCTAATAGCACCAAGAAAGACTGTGACTGTAATAATAGGATAATTAATGCTGCATTTTTATTTATTTGTAACACATTTCAGTCAAACTGTTAAAAAAAAAAAAATCATGTAACTGAAATTACTTTATTAAATCTATATCCCTTTTTGTATTTAACAAATAAGTGAAAAAGTAAATGCAGGGAAATATGTTAGGACATGTAATAGAGGTATACAGGTATCCCTCTGTTCATTGAAAAAAACAAATAAATAAAATTAAAACATCATAAGTTTTTATTAATTACATTTAAAAATTTGTCATAATATTTAAAATATTTTGCAAGAATATTTTAAAATAATTATTTCTAAAGATTCCAACCACAAACTGCAGATAGTGTGTTTTTTGTTAAATGACCCAAATGTACTTGCATCTTTTTGTTCAAAATATCTGTAAAGTTTTCAATTCTTGTAAGGTTAATTTAACAAATATAGTGAAAACTCTGAAGAATAGCCATCTTTGATGCCATTAAAAAATGGCTTCTATGTGAGGTGACCAGTCTTCAGAGATCTTGTTCACAGTAATGCTAATTCAATAGACCTTAATTTGTCTAACCATCATATGGTCGACCTTTAGAGGTTACCATTAGTAGAGGTTTTTCTGTATTATGGTTTTGATAAGTGATTTATGATGTACTGTTAAATTTGTAATAGTGGAATTCATCAATATCCT
Organism: Cheiracanthium punctorium; assembly: GCA_038373885.1. NCBI lineage: Eukaryota > Metazoa > Arthropoda > Arachnida > Araneae > Cheiracanthiidae > Cheiracanthium > Cheiracanthium punctorium. The sequence continues at coordinate 180,667 of JAWZYV010004976.1, forward strand.
GATTTCCATAATAGAATTAAAAGCAAATTGTCTTGGAAACAATGCCAAAATTAGAGACAAAGTTAACTTAAAAAAAAAAAGAAAGAAAAAGTCTGCAAATCGTGTAAATGATGTTAGTTTGAATATGTATTATCGAAAACTTTTTTGATTGTTTATAATGCATGTCTTCACCCACTGTCAATTCTCCCACTGGCAAATTCTACTAGGCTTTGATTGAATCATGTTCAGTACAGATATTGTTTAATAATGTTTAAAAATTTTTATACTGTTTTTAATAAAGTAATTTTTTTACTGTCTTTTCAGATGCATGCCAGTTAATTCCCAAAAAAGTAGTCCTGGCGGTTCCATTGGTAAAGGGTCACGATATTCTCCTGTTCAAAGGAATGCATCTCCTATAGAGCCAGATAGTACCCAGTTTAGACATTCACCTGTGCCTTTAAATCAATCACCTGTAGTCAAAGTACTTTTCCTTTCTTTTCATTTTCTTTAATATATATATATATATATCTACATATACACTGCTCAAAACAAAGGATATTGAGGTTATGGGTGGGTCGTGAGGCTGGGTAATTGTTTAGATGATTGATATACAATCAAGAGATGTGGTAATCTGTATGAGGGGAAAAAAAAATACACATACTTAGCAGAAAATAAGGCATTTTATTGAGCATTTGGGTACAAAAGAAAAAAAAAAGACAATTTGTGCAGGTGAGAAAAAACAAATAAAAAAAGGGTTTTCCTTGAAAGAAAATGTCTTTAATAGGGGTATGATTTCCCTGGATTGCTAACGACATTGAACACCTTTGAGGCATGGAGTCAATGAGGCTATAAAATGAGGAGCTGGTTTTTCTTTCCCACTCCTCCAGAAGAGCTATTTCCATTTCTCAGAGAGTATGTGGGGATGGTAATTGGACAGCAACCAATCTCCCTAGATTGTCGCAAACATGTTCTCATGGGTTCATGTCTGGAGAATACGCTGGCCATTCCATTTGTACAATTCCTTCCTCGCAAAAGAAGTCATCTACCAAGCGTGCACGGTGTGGCCCGCAGTTATTGTCCCTTTGCATGAAGTTATCTTCATGCAAATGGATACATGGATGGAGATACAAGCATCAGCATGTCAGATTTGGCAGTGGGGGAGATATCATCACTCCCAAGCTGACCACCTCTTTTTTGAATTTTCAAGAAGCTTTGAAGAAGATTAATGAAAATCCTTATAGATACCAAACTCTGCTTCCGGTGGCGAACTACATTGTCGTTTTACCTCCTAGCACAGCTGCATATGAGAGAGGTTTTAGTGCTTTCAACCGAATTGAGACTACATATAGGAATGCATTAGCAACAAGCACTATGAACGATCTCTTAACAAGATATATAAATGGCCAAATATTGAAAACTTTGTCTAACTCTACCAGATGATGCCATTGACAAGTGGTCCTTTAGTTCTGGCAGGCAAAGATACACAAATTCCTATTAGGTATGACTTTTAAAACAAAATGTTTTTTAATTGGCTCTTCATAAATACTACAATCTTTCTGAAATCTCAGCATATTTTAAGCATTTCATGCAATTAGAAAAGATTTCCAAAATACATAAAAAGCAGAATATGGCAACTCAACTTTGTGGCAAGTATATTATTTTTTTGATGAGTGTATTCGAAGCTGAAATTTTGGGTCCTGATGTACAGTAAAATATGTTTAATTTATGCTTAACATGAAAAATCGATTGATACAAAATAATACTGTAGTCCTCTGTCTATACTATGTAATTGCATACTCTACTTTTTCCTTTTAACAGAAAATAAAGATTACTTAACACAAAAATTATATTTCATCACTAACTATATTTAATTCACTTAAGTTGTGCTAATTCAGTTTTTATAAAGGTCAAAATTAGTTTGTGACAATAAGTATTTAAATAACAATATTTCTCTTTCTTTTTAAAAAAACCAAATCATTAAAATTTTTTTTCTCTTTATAGCAAATGCCATCAATGCCGACTCGTGTCAGCACTGATCCATGTGACAACAAAAAACCTCATTTTATTACAGTCACAAGGCTAGAAGATGCACAAGCTATACGGGCTGCTGAGTTTCACCCTTCTGGTCAACTTTATGCTATTGGTTCAAATTCTAAAACATTACGCATTTGTGCTTATCCTAAAATTAATGATCTAAGGTGAGTTTAAATTTGATGTCTTAACAATACTTGTTGGAATCCTTTTCATGCATTGTTTTAATCGACTCCCAGAAGAAATTTAGAATTGTGTTCTACAGTCCAGGGGTCAAAATTTCTGGTTGCCTGCTTGCTTGGGGCAATCTGATTTTTAAATGGATAAGTAAATATAAAACAAAAAATTCAGCTGCCCCTCTAGCAACTAAGAAAAATTTATACACCGGTTTTCATTCCTGAGCTTTGAAAATGGAACTTCCTAGTTCTATTTTTATTCCCAAATAATGGCAATTTTGTGAATAAATGTTTGCCAATTTATTTTTCATTGTAATGGTTAAGTTTTTTAAAAAACTATGTAGCAAAAATAATTTTAGGGGCCACAAACAGTATTTAAGGGCAACCAAAACACAATTTTAGTAATTGCCCTGGAGGCAACTAAAAAAAAAAAAAAGAAAGAAAGAAAAAGAAAAAAAAAAGAATCTAACTTATTTAATTCTAGAGTCTATTATAGATAGATCTAAAGTCCCCAATGACATTTACACCCATCTCAAATCATGAATCATCAAATTCTACTAATTCATATTAGATGCCCAAGGGTTGGCCCTGTTTGTGTACATGTCTCACTTTGATTGTAGGGAAAGACACAAGAATTATTATTCTATAACTTGTAATAGTAATGACTAGATATTTGATGAATTAACTCATCATCATCAACAACAACACACACAGTAAATAAATAGCTAAAAAAATCTATCCTACAGGATTTTTAAAATAAGCATTCATAATTAAAATTCAAACAACAAAAGTCTGACAAAGATTGATATTTAAATACAGTGGTCACCACTTATTCCAGTAACATTTGGACGTATTGAAATTGACCGAAATCTGAAATACACAGCGGTACCAAAAGTAAAAGTGAGAAAATTTAAGAAATAAATTAAATCATAAATATGAACTATTAGTCAATAATTTAACATATGTACATTTATTTTAAAAAATTACTTCTTGGAGGGAAAATTCAAAAGTAAAGGCTGTTTTAGGGGCATAGCAAATTAAATCTCACTTAATGTTGAAAAGAGGTGATGCAATCATTTACATTGTTCTCCTGAAATGCTCTACATAAAAAGTCTAAAGTGTTCCGCAAATCTACTCTATGTAACCGGTTTGGGTTTACATTGTCGTTGTCAACACCATTATCAGGTGTTTCACTGGTTACATGTGTATGATTGTTTATTATATTTATTAAAATTCTGTGAAGTGTATTAACAATTATTGTGATTGAATTACCATAATACCTCCATACAAATATGAGTCATCTTTGACTGGGTTTCACTCCAACCTAAAAGCTAATTACGTCAAAATTTTCGTAATCTCCAAAGATTATCTGACCGGATAAAGCAGCACTCACTACTTTGGTAACTGGTAGAAAACCAGTGCAATTTGACTATTTCATTCTGTTCATCCGCTCTTCACGGGAATAAGTTGCTCACCGGATAAACCACTGACCGAAATAAGCAGCGACTACTGTACTATATTCAAGAGTATTTCAATCAATGCCTGAAATACAAGAAGTATTTATTACTCAACAGTTCATAATCATGCTCACAAATCATGCTAGTCACAAATAGTGCTCAGCTCACAAATCAGTGTTCACAAATTAGTTCACAAATCATGCTCAGCACTCTTCTTTGTAAGAGAACAATTTCGGTGATACTCAGCTGACCATCACTGCCAAAGTCACATTTTCCTATATATTTAACTATGAAAATATCCAGCCAATATTTTTTTGCAAAGAAAAATTAAAAGGGAATTCTTATATCTTTTTAATTTTTCATAGTTAATTCCCTTGTACCCATAGTTAATTCCCTAATAATAGTTAGGGAATAGTTAGTACCCATAGTTAATTCCCTAAAAGGGAATTCTTACACCTTTTAATTTTTCATAGTTAAATCCCTTGTATCCCATAGTTAATTCCCTAGACCACTGTACTATATTCAAGAGTATTTGAATCAACGCCTGAAATACAACAAGAAATATTTATTACTTAATAGTTCACGAATCATGCTCAGCACTCAGAAGAATTGCGGTGATTCTCAGCTGGCCATCACTGCCAAAGTCACATTTTCCTATATATTTAACTATGAAAATATTCAGCCAATATTTTTTTGCAAAGAATAAATTAAAAGGCAATTCTTAAAATAGCAAAATATTGTTTAAAGAGTTTTTGCTTGAATTGATTTAAACCATGATTCCTTAAATAGGCAAAACATCCCTAGTACTAAGATACAATCCTAAAATACATTTAAAAAGGTATTGCCACATAAAAACTGTTAAAATATATGCCAATCACTGCCATGGTAGCTTGTAGTCGAAAAGAGATTGGTTAATTATGAAATTTTGCAGATTACAGATCAATGTTTTGTTTCCATGTTTTCTTAGTAAGTAATACAATATTATTACTAAATAAATTAAACATAAAAATTAATTATACTCTCACTTTCAAATTTAATTAATTAAAAATTTATATTAAATACATGGAATCAATTGCAGTGTGTTTTTTAGAGCTTTCCATTTGAGTTGAAGTATTTAATGTCAGTCTGCTTTCTAGTAAATCTCATCATCACTGTCAGATGCACATATCGTGCTGATACATTTGAAGATCTTGCAAATAGTTTTATGACAATTCCAAGTTTTTATAGAGATTAAAAAAAAAAATGGATTTGTACATTGAAATAAATTGAGCATGTAACATGAGGAGGAGGCAAAATGTTTCTTACTGTAGAAAGTATTATTTTTTAAAAGGGGATATCTCAATTTTCTTAAATATTGGTAGGGAGGGGGCGATTGGTCCTCTTTGTCTTTAGTAAGTTATGCCTATGGATAGTTACCCAGAAGAAATATTTAAATCACTAAAGTGTAAGCGTGTTGCATATAGTGTGTACAAATACATATACGTGTGTTCATATACACACTGCATAATTCTGTTTTCTCTGTTTATTATGACTGCTTGGATAGTTTTGGATTATCTGTGCAATGGTTATGGTGTTAATGAATGCTTTCATAAGAAATCTAAATATTTGAAACCTTAAGATAAACCTTTCTCCAAAGAATTTTTTTATATTCCTTCATTTGATTCAGTTTTAGATTTGAATATTTACAAGTGTCTAAGACTTGAGAACAAGGGTTTCTCAGGTCTAAGACTTGGATATTTACAAATGCTTGAGCTTATTTCTTCATCAACTTATATGTTAGTTACAGGATTTCATCTTTAGCTGTGAACCATTTTTAAAACACCATTCCTCCCAAAAAGGGTGGTATAAAGAGAATCTTTCACAAACTTGTCAGCTATGATTTAGCTTGCGCTTTCCATTTTTTGCTGTTAAGACTTTGTTTAGAAGGATAAAAGAACAAATTTCGTTAGAAGTATGCAAAAAATATGTAAATTACTTAAAGACTATAAGGTATTTTTAATTGCCATCTTGGTTTCTACAACATAACTTGAATTTCACAAATAACTTAATGATTAACTGTAAATTTCAATGTTTACATATAAAAATGATTGTGGATTATAATTATGTAGATTTCAGAGAGTCGACTGTATATACATGTATACCATTGTGACAGTTAAATAACTGAACAAATCTTAAAAATTAACTTTATTGAAAAAATTATACAAATATCTTTTAATCCTCTTCATCATAGTCCCTTTCCCTATCAATACATCTCTGCATACAAATTTTCCATTGCTCAAAGCAGTGCTGCAGGTCATTAGGTGTCACTATCTTCAGTAAGTCTGTCATTTTTGCCTTCACCTCTTGTACAGATTGAAAATGTGTTACCTTCAATGCACTTTTCAGGTCGACCAGAATGTTTATCTTCATAAACCTCCTAACCTTCCAAAAATTGTTTGTGCCATTCAAAAATTTGACTATGTGGCACGCAATCATCTCCAAACATCTCCTTTAACAATTTAAAACATTCTGTTGGAGATTTTTTTTAATTTCACGAGAAATTTCAAATTTATGGGCTGCTCGACTTTTGAGCTTATCGTGATGATCACTGCACTTCGACATGACTATGTCTTGCTCAAACAAGGATAAAAAGCAAACTAAACTGGGTAGAGGGAGAAAATAACATACCACCTTCACCTAAAGCATCAAAGTCAACACCATTCCATTTCCACTACTCCACACCAAATCAAACAGATATTGCAAATGCAATCCAGTTTTTTAACTGTCACAGTGTCAGCATTTTAACTCTGTTGATTAAGTAGTACAGTAGCCTTTTATTATATCGCTCCTCGATGTATTGTGGTTTATCTATCTCATTCTATTCATCCCCCCCCCCTCCAGTTTTTACTTTTTTGGTTCTAAAATTCTACTGTTAAAAATTCATAATGTTGAATAATGAATTATATAAATTCGGAAAAAGGTCTCCCAGAACTTATGACACACTTTTGATATGGAAGAAAATGAGAGAGGAAAGAAAACCAGTAGATAATCTTTCACGTATAATTCTATGACTAATCCATTAATCTATTTAACTTCTGCATAATCTTCTATAAACTTCCAAGTCAATCTTTTAAGTGAAAACCTTTTATTATGGTACATCTACTATTAATTTTACTATATTCTAAATGTATGAGTTCATTAAAGTACAATTTTATAATCATATCACCAACCTCTCCTCCGCCAAATGTGTCACATTTACATATAATGATTTATTTTATATATTTTTTATTTTATAGAGAGGATCATGTTGCACACCAACCGACTGTTTTGTACAAGAAGGTAAAACATCATAAAGGTTCTATTTATTGCCTTGCTTGGAATCCCAGTGGAGAACTTCTAGCAACAGGTTCTAATGATAAAACTGTCAAACTCATGAAATTTAACATTGAAACCTGCAATGTTGACCGTAAGATTCAAAAAATGATTTTCTTTTTCTTTTTAATTCCTTGCACAAAGTAAAGAAGTGTTGTAGCCTCCAAAAAGTTTCAGTCTTCAGATTTCGATAGAAAAAAGAATTCTCACCATCACTAAATTTAGTGTGTTAATATGCATGTATGCCCATGTACATATGTATGAATGCACGAGACATTTTGTCTGAATTTCCATCTATTTTGATCAGTTTTGATGTGACATAAGTATGCACCTTGTAGGATTCAAAAATGATTTGTTGTACTTAGGACTGTTGTAACAACTAGTTGTGTTACAACAGTTGCATCTCCTTTTTTATTTCTACTTATTAAGTAGTTCATTAACAGTATCATGCATTCAAATAAGACTTTCGATACATTAATAATAAAGACTTTCAATATATTAAAGTCTGTGGGCTGTCATTGTTTGGACCTTGCATAAAATTTTTGCTGCTGGCAAGCTTAGTGATTTCTTGTGAAACATGTTCCAAATTTTTTTGCCAAAAATAAGTTTTCAAAACTGAACCCATCTTGGCAGTATCTATTTTATGTGGTAAGAAATCAAAAGCTTTAATGTTGTTGAAGTATCATATTTCACTTTTAAATGAAATAAATTCAATTGTATTCTGTATTAAGGCAAAGCTACTCGAGGGCTATCTGCCTAAGGAGGGGTGCTTTGGGTAGAAAACTTTTCATTACATCTAAAGAAAACTGCCCAAAACTCCAGACAGTTAGATTGATGGCGATGCAATAGGCCTAACTGATGGTAGTCCTTCACACATCCACCATCTTCGATATTTTTATCCACCTGACCATGGTGGGGCCATGAAATAAGGTTAAATGAACATATGTATGCATCTCACATACCTTAAAATGATTAGTTGTAGAATGCTGAAATTTAGTATTTGGACTTGTTGTATTATCTAGTTGTGCAAATTAAATAAGTTTAAATGAAGCACATTAAGAAAACGTAGTGGCTAGGTTCATGGAACTGTGGAAGGAATATTTTCGTGGCATAGGCAGAACGACAACAAAAACATCACTGTGAATAATGTATTTTTACGGCAAAGGCAATCTGGGGAATGCGATTGTGTTTCGGTGAGCTATGTGAATATGCGAGATAGTTTTTCTGGAAGGAGAAGGGGGGTTGGTTGATGTATAAGTTGAGAAGAGGTACCAAATAATTGATGGTGCATTTATATTACTGGCATGAGGCTTTGTGCTCTTATCACGTGTTTGGTTTAAATAATAAGATATCTAAATAAATTTAGAAAAGAGATACAGTTTCTTAAAAATAAACTTTTTTTTTTTTTTTTTGTCAAAGTAATATTTGTTCAATGTATATTTTTCTTTAAATACTTTTAAAATGCAAGTACTCTTGAACCATTTATTTAGTTTTTCTTTAATTTTTTGTTTTTTATTATAAAAAATTGTTCAAATACTTTCTTAATATATTATGTGCATCATATAAGTTAAATAAAAAATAATTTTCTGCTGTAAAGATATTCAAGTTGAATACTTTTTTCTTTCAAAAACTTTTTAAATGCTGTTTAATTTGAACAACTTATTTTTTGCCCTTAATTATTTACTTTATTATTATAAATAAATGCTATAGTTTTTTATATACATAGAATTTATACCTTAAGTTTTCATTTATCTTGTCCGGCGGCCAGCTACCCACAAACGGATAGGGCACTGGCCTTCGGTACTGCAGTTTGTGGGTTCAAATCATGGTAGATGGCTGAAGTGTGAAGGTCTAGGATTCTGTTCTACTGTGTGGCTGTCAATCTAACGGTCTAGAATTTTGCATGGTTTTCTTCAGATATTATGGAAATATGCATTAGAACTTAAAATGCCCTCCACCCAAGGTACTCTCCTGTCCCCTAGGCAGATAGTTCTCATATAGCTTTGCCTTAACATAACACAACAGAACCGTGTTCAAACTCCAATTGCGGTAGATAGCTCAAGTGTAAGGTCCCAGGTTCGGGCCTTCCATATTGCTATCTATCTAGCGGCCTGGACAATTTTCTCCAAATGTAACATGAATGTATTCTCTAAGTCCTCTGCTTGACACATCCCCATCTTTTAGGCAGATGGACCTAGAGTACCTGATATCAGACTGATTATTGAATTTTAAAAAATGAATAATCTAGTTATAAACTGGATTAAAAATTTTAAAATACGTGTGTATTTGTATTTTAAAATATGTAATGAAATTTAAAGTGCGTACTATTCTTCTATTCCCATCTATTAATCTTTTATATATATAGTATATATGTGCATGTGTATGTATGTATATACGTACACTCAAAAAGTATTGAGTAATAGCCCAATTTCCTAGTTCAGTATTATTAATAATTAATTAGTTTTTGGAAAAACATATCATTAGAAAGAGATATAGGAAGTCGTCATTATATATGGCATAATTGATTTTTACAGAGAGCAATATTTTAAACATGATACTGACTAAAGAAATTTTACTTATGCTTGAATATTTTTTGACAGAGTGTATATTAATTGGTTTTAAATTAAATAATTGAAAAGTAATTTGCTGAATAAATTAACTATCAATGGATGCTACATATTGAAAATTTTAATCTCATGTATTTATTGTGGCATAGATATGAATTAGGAATTTAAAAATCATTATGCTAACTCACTTATTTAAAAAAAAAAAAAAAAATTGACAGTTAAAATTGCTTTTTCTGTGGGGCTGGTGATGTTTTTCAAAGAATGCACTGTATCCTAAAAATGATAGATATTTAAAATTTTGAATGGATATTTTCTGGTTTTCATGAATTTAAAATGTAAATTCATTTACTTTAAATATTTTAAAGCAAGATATTACCAAAATATTAGAATTCATTTTTGCAAAAAAGAAATTATATCTTGAGAATAAGTAAATTGAGTGTGTATGTATAATTTGTCGATGAAATATTAAAATCAAATAAATGGAATACAGTAAAACTCGCTTAAGACGCTCTTCAACGGACCAACGTGAAAGAGCATTTTAAACGGGAAAGCGTCTTAAGGCGAATTGGCAAAGAACAAAATCTAAGTGCTTAGAAAAAATACATATGTATTGCTCTTCATTTAGAAATTACATAAGATACTTATTATACTGCATAGATAATATTGTACAAATGAGAAATAATACGCATCCGACTTCACATTTCTGATGTGCAGGGGGAAAAAAGCATCTATTTTTGTTTGCTTAAGATTCTGCGTATGTTTTGCAGCAAGAAAATTATCAATTTTGTTGACGTAGGTCAACATTTCCTCCGCATGTTCCAAAGAGGAGAGTACTTTCCGCTGCTCACTTACATAACACAAACCGATAGTAACGGTAGGTATAGCTGTCTGTTCCTCTTGTTCGTCGGCATCCTCTTTCTCAATCCCTTCAATCGTGGCATCTGCGATTATTTCTTCCTAATTCCGAATGCTGCAGGTCATGAGGTGATCCTCCACCGTTGTATAATCAGGGAAATTCTCCAATGATTTGAAAGTTCTCATCTTCTGGAAGTGAAGTGACAGCCTTCATTGAATTGTTCCGCAGCTTTCCGAAAACAGTTTTTTTATTACATCTGGTTTAATTTCGTCCCAGGCTGCACTCATGTAATTTATGGAATTGAAAACATTGACTTTAGTTGAATTGCCACACTCCATATCTCTCAAGTATCGCTGTACTAATTTTTTTCGGTATTTTTGTTTTACAACTTTAATAATGCCTTGGTCCACAGGTTGCAACTTAGATGTTGCATTTGGCGGCAAAAAGACAAGTTTTATGTTGGTGACAGTAATGTCTTTCGAGCGCGCCGGGCAGCTGTCAACGACGAGGATGATTTTTCTCTTTTGCTTACTAAAAAATGTGTCCAAATGTTGAATAAAGTTTGTGAAAAGTTCACTTCTCATCCAGGCTCGTCTTTGGGAAAGGTAATCAATCACATGGGAATGCATGAGCATTTTTAAAACATCGTGGAGACCTACTTTTTCCAATCGCACCTCGAGGGAACTGCAATACCTTTCAAAAAGGAAAAAAAAAAAAAGCTTCATCAGAAATACGAGAACAGAGTCTTAACCGACGACACAAAGCAGAACAAAAGCGTCTTATCAGAGGGATTTTGCATTGATTAGTATAGGAAATGTCCAGGGACTGACGGAAAAAAGCGTTTTAAGCGGGAAAGCGTCTTAAGCGAGTTTTACTGTATATGGTTAAGTTAACAACGAACAACGTGTTTGAAGCCAAAATGAATAGCTAATTTAACTTCGTGAAAATATATCCTTCAAGGCAAAACCACGTGATCTGTGAAAAATTTAAGTCCTCCCGCATTCGCACAGCTCATCGCAACACACCAGGTAGCTTGTAGTTACTGTGAAAATACACCATTCTTGGAGAAACCATGTGATCTGTGACATATTTTTTTTCGCTACGGCCATGCCGTGAAAATATTCCTTCCATGGTGCCGTGAATCTAGCTACTACGTTAAGAAAATGTGTGTAATTTAATGGATGTACAAAGTCGGGTGTTGGCAGTGTCAGAATTAAAAAAATTTGTGTTGTAATTTCGTATAGCTGAATCTGTCATCCCAGAAATTTCTGAAATCATTATTTTTCCCAAACACAATTTTTGTTGCCAACATATTATTATAGGTTGACTCATAATTTTGGTAAAAATCATGTAAGTCACTAGCAAATCATCTCCCATTCAAATGAGGTAGTTCAATTGCTGTTAACACCAAGCAATGAAAGACGGTAAGGTTAAATATTTGTACAGTTTAGTTTGTAATACTCAAATTTCAAGGTTTTAAAAGAGTATTTGTGTATATACTTTTTTTTTTTTTAATGAAAAATCTATTTTAGTGGGGAAAAAATATTTATAATCTTCCGCTTTTTGCTTTCATAAAATTTATTCTATCAGAATTTTATCGTAAATATCTGTGCATTTCTATGTGCCTTTCAGTTTGGTTTTTGTTACATATTTCTTATACATCTCTATCAATTATGTAAACAGTTCAGCTCATGCTTGAGATGCAAAAATTTCTTTTATATTCTTTTCATTGACTAGTTTTAAAATGCATCCAAGTATCACAATAATGCTTTTCAATATTTTTATCTGCAGCTAATGAAGCAGAATTAACAATGCACGATGGAACCGTTCGGGATATGTGCTTCATAGAAGATACTACTAGTAGGTCCAGCTTACTCATAAGTGGTGGTGCTGGAGACTGTAAAATATATGTAACTGATTGTGAAACTGCTACTCCTTTTCAAGCTTTGTCTGGCCATTCGGGTGAGTTCATTTTTATCTGTAAACATTCGTGTGTTTTTTTTATGCATATCTGCCAACTTTTTTAAAAATTCAAATAGGTTTGCACAATGTACCAAATATTTGTGTCTAGTAATTTATAAGATATGGGAGAGATTTTTCTTACATACAATTGTAAAAGTAACAAAAATTTAAAATTGATTGTGATTACTTGTAATAAAGTAATAAAAAAAATAGTTCAAATACAAATATGCAAAACAGTTATTTATTTATATGTGTACATCATTTTTCCTTAAAACATTTTTCTTTTAAAAAATTCTCACTGTACTCTTATTCATAGGGGGGTTGTGACCCTCCATCCGATCCCTTGGCTACACCCCTGTATATGTATATTATATATTCGTTAGTAACTGTACTTAAAACAAATATTTTAAGTGCAGTTTGTATTTAAAATGTACTACTTGCTTGATTTGTACATTGCAAATACATATATTGGAACACGCTGTTTTAAAACGCATTTGATGTTAAACCGAATTCATTTTTTAATATGATAATTATTTTGACTAAAAATTGCACTTATTTTCCTTGAGAAAAAATTATTGAAGATACTATTTTTCATTTCAAATTTTTTTGAAAAGCCTTTAAAATGAAAATTTTTTTAGTGTATCTTTCAAATGTGTATCTTTCTATTGAAAGTGTCTATTGAAGTGTATCTTTTTTTTTTTTTTAGTGTAACTTTCCAAAAGATCTTGAAGCATATTCCAAAGATATGCAAAATATCATCTATTTGTGTTGTTATTCCTCGCCCCTCAAAATAAATAAATGAATAAAATAACAATGAAACATTATGAAATATTCTAAATTTAACAGCTTTTATCTAGGAAAGAATTAGTTTGAAATTTCATTAATATTTTTCTGTTTCAGGTCATATTCTTTCTTTGTACACATGGGGCGGAGCAATGTTTGTCAGTGGTTCCCAGGATAGGACAATCAGATTTTGGGATCTGAGGACAAAGGGTTGTGTTCATTTGGTTACCCCTCCTCCACTGTCTAGATCAGGACCAGGTAATTTGTACATCTATATATTATTTTGAAACATGTTTTTTTTCGACAACCGAATTGAGAGAATGGCTGGGTGTAAAAACTCGGTTGAGGTGTCTGAAGAAAGGTCTCGGCCCGTAGATGTGCCATCAAAAGGGAAAATCAGAAAAAGTCGAACGGTTTAGGCGTGGCAGAACAGCAAAGGTGCAAATTTTCACCATAGAAATAATATTGTGGTTTATTAACGCAGACGATTGCCTTAGCTCCGTAAGGTTTGATTTATTTGGAAAAATATTTGTTAGAAATTGCATCCGCTTGTAAATGTTGTGTGGCAAATGTGGCAACAGTGTGTAGTGATAATAAATGTGTTGTTCTAAATTCTGATTAGAATAAGAGCAATTTAAAAAAAAAATAAATGAAAACCGACTTCGATTTACTTCACCATAAATAAAAATTAATCGCATTCTAAATTAAAAGGCTTTGGCCAAATTTTCACGAAGTATAGCAGATATTGCCAAATTGAGTTCAGTCTTGGAGACTTATTTTTTGACGACAAACTTGGCGATAACTCACCAAAACTGGTAATATTTCGCCATAGAAATAACATTGTGGTTTATTAAAACTCATTGTTGGCAGCTAAAACGCCTTCTTTATTTTGACGCTTTATTGCTTATCTGTTAATCTGGAACGTGTTTTTACTGTATCCACTAATTTAGAGAACGGCTAGGTGTAAGAGAATTTTTAAAGTGTCTAAAAAAGGCCTTAGCCTGTAGATGTGTGATCAAAAGAGAAAAAGTCGAACAGATCAAACATGGCGGAAAGGCAAATGTGCAATTTTTCACCATAGAAATAACATTGTGGTTTATTAAATGCATTTTGCTGTCATAAAAAGCCTTCTTTATTTTAGCGCTTTATCACTTATTAGCACTAGGGTGCTATTTCGTTCACGCCCCGACTTTGTCTACTCGATTTTGTCAATATGATTTGTAGACAGGTTTTGTAGAGATGAACTGTCACGGTGGAAATCTTTTTAAATGTGTTTGCCACATAACGCGGAAGAGGGGGGGGGGAGAATAAGTCTCACAAGGTTTACGATTTTTTATAATTGATCGCCAAGTTTGCTGGGGAAAAAAAATAAAAAAATAAAATAAAATAAAAAAACCGAACCATGCCTGACGATGGTTGTAAAATAGCTTTAGTAGGCAAATTTAATATAGATATTAATTCCAAAGATGTGTTTTATGCAACGAGAAAGACAAATATAGCACACTCATGGATTATGATGCTCATTCCGAACAGTATTTAAAATGGTGAAGTATAGTTGGAATATGCTTGGCGAAGATTGTAAAACAGTTTTAGCAGCTATAGATTTCGATTCCAAAGAAGTGTTTTGTGACAAGGAAGAAAAATATGGTACGGCCATGAATAATGATACACTTTTCAATTTAATGAAACAAGGAAGAAAAATAGAGACGGCGCATGAATTATGATACGCTTAATATACAGTTCTTCAGTGAGTATTTAAAATGTGAAAGTGTTTCAGATTTTTTTTCAAACTTTTCTCGATACAAATACATTATGGTTTGTTAACGGCATTGGCGGCAGTTATAAACTCCTTCTTTAGTTAGCGATTTATCTTTTATTTCTTTAATTTTTCAGTTTTCTGTCTGATACTGGATCTTTACCATCGAGGGTAGCTTGAGAAAAGGCAAATAAAGCAGGGAGCGAGCGATCGCTATTTGGCGTATTAGATTATTTTGTCTCTTGCAGAATTCCGAAATTTTTCACTATTTTCGCTTCATACTTTTGGCGTTTACCTTTCTGCGGCCATATTTTCTCATGTAATGTTGTATGTCACTCTTTCAATGGTTTGATGAAAGAATGCTGTGGCAGTCAAGATCATTTAAGAGAATTCACCTGGACGTTTCGTGGTCGATGACTTTACCCAAAATATTGTCTTCAATGAAATGCTCAATTAGAATTTGTAGCTGTATTTGCTCATTCATCATTTAATATCTATTCTTCTTTTTTTTTTTACTTAATAAAGATAGCTAAAAACAAATTTTAAAGATTTCAATCATTTCATCGTCATTGTACAAAGAACTGGCGTGAAACTTTTTGATTTTTTCTGTTAGTTTTGTTCAAGACTTTGGTGGCATTCTTGATCATTCTTATTTATTTTTGAATATTACAGTCAATAAAGTGACCGTCGAATTCGACGGGTTCCAGCTAGTTATATTAATTTTTTAACTGCATTTGTTGCCATATGCTTTCGAAATAAATGTAAAGCACAAAAAACTTTTAAACAACAACTCAAAAACTTTTCAACATTGTAACCTTTAAAGTTAAAGCAATTAATAGGATAGAGTCTCCTGGAAACGTGCTTAAATTTTTAAAAGCAATTCTGCTGGGCATCCCTAGTAATGTTTTTTTTTTTTTTTAATTATTATTAGTGACTGTAACTCTGGCATTTAAAACAAATCTTTTAAGTGCAGCTTGCATTTAAAATGTATTACTTGTTTTATTTGTGTGCTGTAAATAAAATAAGTAAAGCAAATATTCATCAGTACTAAAATGTATTACAAAAATTTAAATTCTACAGTGTTTGAATGACAATTATCAAATAATTTTACTTAGAATTTTTTATGTTTCATATAAAAATTTTACCCAAAAAATTGTATATCAAAAAGTTATTTTTACATTTTATAAAGTTAATGTATAAAATATAAATTCTAAATATTTGTGGTTTTAATTAACTTGATTGCTTTTTTATTTGGATGCATTCATTCTATTTTATAATTTTGACAATTATTAAGTTTCATGTTTAATATTATTTCAGCGTGATTCAAAGGTAATTCATGCAAAAATTGTCAATCATAGTATCTATCTGTGTTTATCCATCCATCTATATATGGATCATCAATATTCAGTATTTACATACATTTTATGATCATTTGTCATATAAAAGCTATTATGAATGGCTCCTGAACAATTACACTCATGTCCATAAATTAAGGATAATGAAGTTCAGGCAAAGAAAGAGAAAGAAGCAAAACAAATTTGACTTATTTGTAAAGTCTATTTATTAAACAAAAAGTAAAGAGCAAAAAAGATGCTATATGTTTGACATAATTAATAAAAATTGCAAGTTTTACTCCCTTGACCAAATTTCAAAAAAGAACCCATTTACAAAAAACAGTATAACATGGTTAGTAGGATGGTTAATACGGAGTATGTCTCCCGGACGATGTAATACAGGCCTGACAACGCCTAGGCATGCTGAGTATCAAATGATCAATCTGATCTTGGGGAATATTACACCACTCATCAAGCAATGCACTCCAAAGTTCCGGTAGACAGGTGGGAGGGGGTTGACGGGCTGCAATTCGTCGGCCAAGCATATCCCACACATGCTCTATTGGATTCAAGTCCGGTGAGTATGCTGGCCAATGCATACGGGTGATATCCTCCGATTGAAGGCATTCGTCTACAATGTTTGCACGGTGGGGATGGGCGCTGTCATCCATAAACACAAATTCAGCACCCATGGCGCCCCGAAACAAACGTACATGTTGTTCCAGAATGACATCCCGATAGATGTGGCCTGTCATCGTTACACTCTGAACATGCAGGTCAGTTCTGGAACCAAGAATACCTCCTCCCCAAACGAGCCATCCTGCACCACCGTAACGGTGTCTTTCAATGGTGTTCTCTTGGTGGTAACGGGTACCTGGCGCTCTCCAGATGAATGTCCGGCGAGAATCAGACTCCAAACTAAACCTGGACTCGTCGGAAAACATCACACAAGACCACTGTTGCAGTGTCCACAATGCATGCTCTCTACTCCAGGTTAATCGCAGGCGACAGTGAGTTGCGGTAAGTGGAACACATCTGACAGGCCTACGAGCATATAGACCAATGTGCCCTAAGCGTCTGTACACGGTCTGCCTTGAAACTGTCGTACCGGTAGCTGAAGAGAGCTGACGAGACAGGTCTGATGCTGTACTCCGTCTGTTTCTTTTGGCAGTAACTGCCAAATAGCGGTCCTCATTCGGCGTTGTAACTCGGGGGCGACCTGTGCTGTAACGTCTACTCACATTACCATCATCTTGGAATCGTTGCCAAAGCCTGGAGATGACACTCTGGGCGATTCCAAGTTCCTCGGATACTTCCAGCTGGGTACATCCACATTCCAGTCGTCCGATAATTCTGCCACGTAAAACATCATCCAAATGCCTCTTTTGTGCCATAACTATGCGGTTTTTGCACTGAAAGGCTTTCACAGCGCTTGTGAACAATTTTACTTCTTTGCCACCATTCCTTATATACCCCTCTCTTACACTCTCGTCATTGTGACGTACCATCCATGCCATCTGGTGGTTTCCTGTAATTTGCATATTCTTCTTCAATATGTGTGTGATCATTCCACAGGTGAAATTTTTATTTTAGAGATCAATATCTGTGTGATTCTGAATTATCCTTAATTTATGGACATGAGTGTATGTTAGTAAAATTTATTGATATTCTGAAGGATTCATTATATTTTACTTTACTCACTTTATTTACTCTACACTGTCATTTTATTTTTATTTTTTATTTTTACTTTCCAAACATGTACCATGTAAGGAAAGTATTGTAGTCTTGAAAATCTTCAACAAATTTTGATGTGTTTACATGTTTTGAGATATTCTAAATTCACTTAGTTAAAATTTGAACACGGAAATATCTTAGTAATTAGTTAAAAACATTAAAAAGCCTAAAATCTCCGTAAAATAATTAAAACACGCACCATGAGCCCTTTCGACAGCCTAGCCCGCTGTCATCATCAGAACTGAGCTGCTTGGCTCGTTCACCACTTCTTCTTCACCAAGGCTTGCCATGACTGCTCGATCTGCGCATGCGCCATGTCGTTGACAGCTCCCTCTTGTGTCATTATTTCCAACGCTTCCCGTCTTAAGCCATAATTGTGGTTATTGTAATTAGCTATTTTCTTGACATTTACGAAATCTATATTTATATTTTCCTTTAAGGCTAGGCGGGATAGAGCGGTACTTTGTCTATTGTATTTTATGTCGTTTATGTGTTCTTTAATTCTGACCATTTTAACAGAATCTGAGAATTGTATGTTTTTTAATTCTTTTAAAAAATCGGTTGTGGAATTTAGAGATGAGTTTGAGGAAGGAATTATTGGGAAAAAATGGTCAGCTTCGACGTCACCAACTTATATCCTTCCATAGACACAATAGAGATGTACAATACAATAAGTAAAGAAATTGAGAACGCATTTAATACAGATATTTCAATAACCCTAAAAGCTGCCTTGTCCCTCATCCTCAATAACTCCTACTTCCAATTCAATAATAAATTTTACAAACAGAATAAAGGTGTCCCTATGGCATACCTGCCAACTTTTACGAATTATCCGTAAAATATACGGATTTTAGTGTTAATTTACTGATGTACGGATATGACGAGTCATTTTACGGATTGTTTGGCAATTTTCAAAGTTCTCAATTTTTTTCAGTATAATCTTTTTCCATCCGACCAGAGAATATATACTTTCTCTTCAACACTCGTTTATTTAAATGTCCAATGCCGTAAGAATAAAAATTGATTCCTATTTTGATTTTAAATGTAATTTTTTACCTCCCCCCCCCCAAATTTAAAATAGGAATAACTTTTTATTCTTACGGAATTGGAGCTTTAAATGAAAGAGTACTAAAGGAAAAATATTTACTCTCAAGAGGGATGGAAAAGGATTGAACTGAAAATCTGAACCTGCCCTATTCAATTCTGCTTTTTTTTTTTTCTTCTTTATTGGTTTCTTCGAGAAAGGTGGGGGAAAAATTACATTTAAAATCAAAATAGGAATCAATTTTTATTCTTACGGCATTGGACATTTAAATAAACGAGTGTTGAAGAGAAAGTATATATTCTCTGGTCGGATGGAAAAAGATTATACTGAAAAAAATTGAGAACTTTGAAAATTGCCAAACAATCCGTAAAATGACTCGTCATATCCGTACATCAGTAAATTAACACTAAAATCCGTATATTTTACGGATAATCCGTAAAAGTTGGCAGGTATGCCATAGGGACACCTTTATTCTGTTTGTAAAATTTATTATTGAATTGGAAGTAGAAGTTATTGAGGATGAGGGACAAGGCAGCTTTTAGGGTTATTGAAATATCTGTATTAAATGCGTTCTCAATTTCTTTACTTATTGTATTGTACATCTCTATTGTGTCTATGGAAGGATATAAGTCGGTGACGTCGAAGCTGACCATTTTTTCCCAATAATTCCTTCCTCAAACTCATCTCTAAATTCCACAACCGATTTTTTAAAAGAATTAAAAAACATACAATTCTCAGATTCTGTTAAAATGGTCAGAATTAAAGAACACATAAACGACATAAAATACAATAGACAAAGTACCGCTCTATCCCGCCTAGCCTTAAAGGAAAATATAAATATAGATTTCGTAAATGTCAAGAAAATAGCTAATTACAATAACCACAATTATGGCTTAAGACGGGAAGCGTTGGAAATAATGACACAAGAGGGAGCTGTCAACGACATGGCGCATACGCAGATCGAGCAATCGTGGCAGGCCTTGGTGAAGAAGAAGCGGTGAATGAGCCAAGCAGCTCAGTTCTGATGATGACAGCGGGCTATGCTGTCGAAAGCGCTCATAGTGCGTGTTTTAATTATTTTACGGAGATTCTAGACTTTTTAATGTTTTTAACTAATTATTCTAAATTCATTTATGCTGTTTTTATGGGGGTGTGTGTGTGTGTGTGCGCGCGCGTGTGTGCGTGCATGTGAGTGACTACAATAACTCTTAAATGATGCATTTGAGCTCAAATTTGGTTTGTGTATCTGTATATATATTATAGACTACCCTCGTATGAAAAGTGTTGATTTTGTTGCATATAGGACATGTAGGTTTTTTTTTTTTTTTTTTTTTACAGAACTGCAATAAAAAAGCAAAACTGAAATATATATGAATTATGACCTATGGATGCAAATTCTTGAAAGTGTGCTAGCCTCTAAATGGGGCATTCAAATGTGAGCAGGTCGCACAACGTGCATAGATTTTGACATATGTAGAACTGATAATTTGTTCACAGGGTTGCAAAACATTATCGACTATGATTGCAAATCATTTCAAGTGCGCAAGCATTTAACAATGAATTTAACTTATAGATGCACTGTATATACTCGGTGGTCTTGAGCAATATCTCAGAATCGAACAGGATATCAGCACCTTTAACCACTGGGCTGCCATGGCCCTTAATACATTCATTTATAAAGATTTTCATTCTGACAATTCCTAGCTGTCCAATAAGAGATATGAATGGGACATTACTGTTTGTTGACACTAAATTCACCTTTTTTTATTTTGTTTAAAACTCGACTAGCCATCCTGTAAATGTCATAACAGGATTTGGATCATTTGTGATTCACCAAGAAAGCTCCTTTTTTATAGTTCACTAGCTGAAGTACCCGTTCTTCGCACGGGAATGAATGGACTTTTTGATATTAATATTTGTTGTGATTACTATTTATTGTAATAAAGAGATATAGCAAAATGAATATCGCGTTATATTGTGTTCAATAATCATGCATACTGAATTTCAAGGCAATCGTTTTTACGGTGCAGAAGGCGATGCGGCGTAGCACAATCTAGAGGCGAGTTTTAGCAAAACGGATGCGGCAAAAATATTCTTCGCATTCAGATATCGATGTATACGAATTTTCATGACGATCGGCTGAATAGTCTTGAAGTTCATGTGTTGACGCGACATCTAGTGTCAAGTTATAGGAAAATGGATCGTGCCAAACTCTTCCCCGTGTTCAAATATCTATGTATACCTATTTTCATAGCGATTATTCGCACAGTCAAAAAGTGATACACTGCAGGGCCATCTAGTGGTTAATTAAAGTAATGATTTGCTACAGCGCCGTCATGTGGCGAGTTATAGCAAAATGGATAACGCCAAAATATTCTCACTGTTCAAATAGCTATGTATACTGATTTTCATAGCCACCGTTTGAATGGTCAAAAATTTGGCCTGCTGCAGCGTCATCTAGTGGCGAGTTAAAATAATAATGCATTGCAGTGCCATCTAGTGGTGAGTAACATCAAAAGTAACGCAGTTAGAATATATTCTTCGTTCTCAAATGTGTAAGTATAAAAAATTTTATGCCGATCAGTCGAACGGTATAGAAGTTGATGCATTGCAGCGCTATTTAGCGGTAAGTTACAGCAAATGGATAGTGAAAAATATTCTCCGTGTTCTAATATTCGCGTGTACCAAATTTCATCGAAATTTGTTGGACGATATTCGCATAGCAAACGGCTAAACGGAATAGAATTCGACGTTCTGCTGCGCCACCTAGTGATAAGTTAGAGGAAAACGGATAGCATAAAAACCTTCTCCATGATAAAAGACTTAGGTGAACCAAATTTCATGGTGATCGGTGAAACGGTGCTGGAGTTTTTCAACCTCCTACACACATACCAACATTCCTTTTTATCTATAACCAGTCTTATTATACGTATATACCAGTCTCAAGTAAAATCCAGTTTCAAATCTAAGCCTCGCCAAAGTGCCAGCATACGCCATTTTGCAAGAGTTTTTTCAGGGAATCATTCGAAGCATTGACTTAGCAGCAATCAAAATGGGAAATGGTTCGACCGCCAGGCATTTATTTGAAAAGTGGAATCCCTTAATACAGCCGCATTTTTTAAATTATCAACTATAACATGTTTTATTCATCGTTACCTCGATGTACTAAATGCGAAGATTTCAATTTTCTGAAATTTGGCGGATTTCCCCCAAGTTAAATCAATGCACACAATTGGCGAGAATTCTGAAGCTACATCGCTTGAAATGCCCTAATAACTGCATTATTTCTGCACGGATAGTTAAAATTTAATGCTGTATTCTAAGAAAACCTATACACTTGTTTTCAAAAATGCTATTCCTTTAAGCTCTCAGTAAATTGAGCCAAAAAGCCTAAAACTGTGCAAACCGCTAGAACTCACACTCTAAAAATCGGCCTATCAGACATTTTATTTTTCGCCAAACTAAAAAAAATTACATATTAATCTCGGATATCTTCGATCCTCATTGTTTTGCGTATAAAACATTTCATTCCTGCTCTCATTTCTTATGCGCACACGATATTATAGTTAAAAAAAATAACCTAAAAAAATAAACTAAAAAAATCATTATTATTCTTTTATTTTTACTTTAAGAATTTAAAACATTTTATTCGGCAAAATCGCCACACATGGCAACCAAGATGCTTATTTCACACACTTTTTTCACTACAGGGGTTAATATTACGTAAAGCTTTCTGCGTGGAGAACATAAAAAATCTCTTAAATTCCGGGAACGGAAATTAAGGGAACCCTTCAGGAGGAAAACGTTTTTAAGTGGAGTTTCAAAGTTTTAAAGTGGACTATCATTTATTCTATATTATTTTACATATCTGTGTAAAATTTCAGGCTGACAGGTCCATTTTTGTGGAATTGTATACTACCCAAATCAACAAATTGACAAACAGAATTTCATTTTTATTTATAAGATAACCTACGCTTGTTTTTAAAAATACCCTCTCATTAAATTGCACCAAGCGCTAGAATCATAGAAAATCTGACACACTTTCAGATTTTTAAATACGCACTGAAGTGCTATATATAAAAAGAGTTATAATCCATGGGTCTTCCCTATTTTCGTTCCTTCTTTCATTAAGTTGGAAAGTGTATCATTATTCATGAGTGTGATTAAACAAAATTAAAATTGATATTTCTAACATCCTTTTTTCTGGATGTAATACATTAGATGCAGAAAAGCTGCTCTGAAAAATGCACAATTGCAACTGAATGAAAATTTCAAAAACTTATACGCAGGTGTATTCATAACCCAAATAGCAGACGATTAAATTACGATAAATAGCGCCAAGCGTTAGAATCCTCCTCAAAATCGCGAGAATGCTGAAGATAGATCGCTTAAAATCCCTTAATAACTGCATTATTTTCGCAGGGATCATTAAAATTTAACGCTGTATTCTAATAAAACCTTTGTACTTGTTTTCAAAAATCCGTTTCCTTAAGCTCTCAGTAAATTCGCCAAGCCGGAAACTGTGCAAACCGCTAGAACTCACTTTCTCGGCATTTGAGCCATTTTATTTTTTCGCCAAACTAAAAAATTTTAACATATTAGCCTCGGAAATCTTCAATTCTTATTGTTTTGCGTATAAAACATTTCATTCCTGCTCCGATTTCCCATGCACACGATATTATAATTAAAAAAAATATAACCTTACGAATATAAACTAACAAAAAAAATCATTATTATTCTTTTATTTTTACTTTGAGAATTTAAAACATCTTATTCGGCAAAATCGCCACACATGGCAACCACGATCCTTATTTCACACTTTTTTCACTACAGGGGTTACAATTACGGAAAGCTTTTTGCGTGGAGAACATAAAAAATCTCTTAAATTCCGGGAACGGGTGGACTTTCAAAGTTTTAAAGTGGACTATGATTTATTCTATATTATTTTACATATCTGTGCAAAATTTCAGGCTGATAGGTCCATTTTTGTGGATTTGTATACAACTCAAATCCACAAACAAACAAACAAACAAACAAACAGAATTTCATTTTTATTTATAAGATTTTATAAATGATAGTTAAACATTCTAGGAGTTAATATTTTATTAAAAGCAATAAAATCTTATCTATTTATTTTGCTTGCTTGATGAATATTTATTTATATTTTCAGGTAGTCCAGTTGCTACTATATGTGTTGATCCTTCTGGTAGGTTATTAGTATCTGGTCAAGAAGATGCTTCTTGCATGCTGTATGATATTAGAGGTGGCAGATATATCCAGATCTTCAAACCTCATACTTCTGATGTTCGAACTACGCGATTTTCGCCAAGGGCTTATTATTTATTAACTGGGTCATATGACCACAAAGTAGTATTGACAGATTTGCAAGGTAATTAAAAATTTAAGTACATATATATTTAAAACTTGTTTTATGAGTTAGTATGATGAATAGCTTTGTATAGTACATTTTCAGTTATAATGAAACGTGTGTTTTTCAAAAGTTACAAATTTCTTGCATTGTTAGCAGGAAGATAGTTGCCAAACCACTAATTCTGTGTTGCTGCTGACATTCTTTTGTTGTGTCTAGCGAGAGTTGTGTAAGCTTGGTCAACATATGATCCACAGTTAAGAAAATTAGTGAAAGTCCAGGAATTAAAAAATGAAAAGAGTAAACTTTGTGATTTTTGTGCAAAATTATCACATGCTAGTGTTTTTATTTGTGAATAAGATTTGTTAAAGTATGTTAACCCTTTGAGGCACAACTCTTTCCCAATGCTGAAAAAAGGGCAGCCATTGCCATCGCCCGACTTAACTACCAGCAACATGGCAGACGATCAAAACGTTCATCGAGTGCCACAGATCTAGAGACCCTCTTTTTGACGCCAGCTGCCATCAACATCTATCTGGCTGTTGTCGCATTCTTCCATTTTTCAGAAGATGTCAGTGCTCTTAAAAAGAATTGTGACAATTGTTTTTACAGGAAATGACATGCTACAAAGTAAAGGATTCTTGTGGATCTATGTCACCCGCAACTATTTTTATAGAAATCAAATCTATTCTTCGTGACTGGCAACAGTCAAAAAGTCAGAGTTTGGTGTTCCCAGATCGGCAACACTTCGCGTTAAAGGGTTAAATAGTTTGAACTAAATATTCAGCAAAAACTGAATTTTAGCTTTTTAGTAATTTAATTTTTTTAACTGTTTCTTTAATTTTTCAAAAAATATTTTCTACTTAATTGATTCAAATAACTATTCCATTTTTTATAATAACTATATCTGTATCTGTGTGCATGATAATATTAGGTGCACCCGAAAATGATGTTCTTTTTTACATTAATTTGAAACAAAGAAATTTTAAAGAAGTTTCTAATGGCAAAGGAGTCGGTCTCAAAAAATAGATTCATAATTGCATTTTAAAGCAAGATTTTATAAGTGTTTTCTCCCCACATTCATTTTTATCTGTTAAGAAAGGGGAAAGTGGCAGCCATTCCACCTTACCAGGTAGATTTCAAAATATCCTGAAATAAATCTTTAGGTGTTCTTTTGTATTACATTTTACAGCAAGAATTTTAAAATCTCTGTTTTTCTTGGAAGGTATGTGAAAAGATTGTTTTTCCCCAATGTACTCTTTGACAGGTCACAAATGTTGGAAAATCGTTTCTTATTGAGCTATGTCACATATACACTAAATTCTTTATTATTAGCTTCAATAGGTTTGGCTACACAAAATATTAACATTAAAAAGCACATTAATTCCTGAATCCCTAATAATTTTTAGTTGTTAGGTTAACCAAAGAAAATTATTAAAATTAAGACATAGAAAACAGAAATTTTATAGGTCAAGCCTGTGAGCATGCTGAGTCAGAAAAATCGAACTACAATATCTCTAAAAACTACTATTTTATGAAAATTATGTACTTTCTTTTAAATAACTTAACTGATTTGCACTGTGTACAAATTAAATTTATTGATTATTTTTATTAATTTTTATTTTTGCCAAAAAAAAAAAAATAATAATAATAATAAAAACTATCGTAAATGGCAAAACCAAAGTTGTTCCGAGGGTTATACATACTTAAAAATTTTGTAAAATTTAATTTTGGTACAATTTGGATATTTGCCACTATGGTGAGATGAAATATTACTAAATATGGCAACACAGAATTTCCTTAAATATTGAATTTGACCCTATGCAACAACAGTAGATTCCCTAAAACATGGTAGATACCTTCTTTGTTATAGGAAACAGTGTTATACTGGTCATGCGCTATACTCCACCTGGAGTGCATACTGCACAGTATAATCATGGCAAAACTTATTTGCACTCCGTTGAAATACAATGATGTTTGGTGTTGCCATTCAAAAGTTATGTTAATTACAGGAGCTAAAGCATCATAATATCAGAAAATCTGTCTCATTTTACTGTGCTGTTCAAGTCTCTTTTAACGTGTTACAGGAAATCGATCACAATTTTTTTGCCGTGTTCTACAAATTCGTGTTGTAAATCCATGGTCAAACATCTTTCCACCAAATATAGTGTCTTCATCATTTAAAGTTCTTCAGGAAGGAACACTCAAAAAAAATTCCAACACATTGCAGTCAATGGCAGTTTTAGAGACATCTATCCTTTTCAAGCACAATACCATTCTTCCATATAGTTAGGTAATGGTCATGTGCCTCCCTAAAATATTGTGCCAAAAGTCATAAAGATTGGCAACTTTTGATGTACTTTTGAACTCGTATACCTCAAAAACTATAAGTTGTAGATTGTTGAAATTTTATATATATAAGACTATTGTAACATGTAGTTGAGCACCTCGGTTTTTGGTTATAATCTACTTTAGAGCTTATTTACAGGACCACCCAAAAGAATTTTAATACGTTAATGACTATGGACATTTTTGATGTATTATGTGTATAGTCAGTCATCCAAATTTGGCACCAAGAATAATTATGTATTTCGTATAACTTTAAAACTATTTATCTTAGAATGTTGGGACTTTGTATTTAGATTGTATCGTAACACACAATTGTGCAACTCTTTTTTTGATGCAATTGACGGGGGGTAATTTATTTATAGGGTCAACCAAAATAAGTCTTTTAAAAGTCTCCATACATTAAAATGTATGGAGACATTCAGGGGCGTAGCCAAGGGGGGGTTAGGGGGTCATAACCCCCTCCCCATGATGAATTTTTTGCCATACAAAATGTATATTCTTCATTACATTATCACACACACGTATACATATATATGAGTTGTAGTAGTCGTAACCCCTCCCCTATGAAAAATTTCTGGCTACGCCCCTGGACACATTCATAATACATTGAAAGTCTGTGGTCTGTCTATCCCCAAAATCTCAGAAACTATCTCAAGCTCGTTGGCTTTTTGCGAAATATTGCCAAATTAAATGCCAAAAACAAATCTTTCAGACTGAACCCAGCTTGGCGATATATCAAATATTTAGCTATAAATTGCTGAACCTTATTGGAGTATTTTATTTCTTTAAAGCAAAATAAATTTAGATGAAATGGACTGAAAATATGTATGATTTAATAGGCGTACAAGGAAGTCATGTGGTGTCCATATCAGATTTTTTTTCACACCTTTGGTAAGCATGTTACGCAAAGATGATTCATACACAGAAGAATATCATACATATTTAGTTAGTTAAGAAAATTTAAAAACAGGAAAAATTGAAAATTTTTATTTTTTTAATTTCTGTTGCCACACTGTCAAGATTTTGCTGTAGAATCTTCAAATCTTTTTCTTTAGAGGTTGGCAGATATACCACGATGTTTCAATTTACTTTTTTATAAAATTATTTTTATTCAAACTGTTATAACACTAACAAAAAGCACTCAAAAAGAAACTGGTGTTTAAATTATAAAATAATTAAAACTTTCTAAAGACACAAAAATAACATGTAGTCTGATAAGTACCTGTTATGTGTCTTTTTTTTATGAAGTTTTAACTATTTGATGTTGTAATACTAGTTTCATATGAGTATTTTATTAAAATCTGTGGCTTTAACTGTATAACCTTTGTTGTTTTGTTCTAGGTGACTTAACCCAGCCATTACCTATGATAGTAGTAGCTGAGCACAGTGACAAAGTTATTCAAGGCAGATGGCATCCGCGAGAATTTGCATTTCTGACCACCAGTGCAGATAAGACTGCAACCCTTTGGGCACTTCCCCTACACTAAACCACCTGCTTTTGTGAAGCAGCTTTTTTATTTTCTAAATTTATTCTGCATTTTGAATTGCGACAGTTTAAAAATATATGTGTGCATTGTTAGACTTGTGAAATTTTACATTCATTAATTCTACGCTCAAAAAATGTAAAGTTTTTGTATTTGTTGTTACTGCTGAAACAAAAAAACAAAAAAATGATATATATATGTAATGCAGTTGTCCCTTTCTAAAAGAAACAAATTTTAAAGTAGTTTAGATGTTTTCTATTTCAGTTGGTGTATAAAAAAACCTTATTGGCATCATATTGTAATGTATTTTTTTGTATTCAGAAGACTATTGATGATGTACTGTATATATATATTAGATTTATTTTTATATTTAATTCTGTTCTGTTTGAGGATCGCATGTACATATAAAGAGGAATTTTATGGATTTTAATTTGTTTTTAGATCTTAAGAATCATAACTGGTTGATTTAACATGAATTAAAACTGTTAATAGTTGTGATACGGATATTTAATGATCAGTGAATCTATTTGAAAATTTATAAGTATGAATGAACTGGATCTGCTTATGTAACTCTATTAATCATTAATCGGAATAATATTTGGGGTAGAATTATTTGTAGTTTTTAAGTGCATATCTTTTTATTTGTTGCTGCGAAATATAGAGCTGGAAATATTTTATTACTTTGATTGTCTAAGGATAGTACTTTTCCACTTTCTTCAAAAAATAGGGGTGCTGGACAAAATTAAAACATATTGAAATAGAATATTTGTATTGCAAAGGCATAATAAAATTGTGTGCATACATTTTATCAAAAACAAACTATTCTTTAGGGAAAAAAAAAAAAAAAAATCATTACAACATTTTTTGGCAGATTAATCTAATACATCCTCATAGAAAAGATCAATTAGGGTCACACGGTCGAATTATGGGTCACTCTTTTTATGGGGTAAATAATGGCCACTAACTTTAGCATTAAATTTTTTTTTTTTTTTTTTTTTTTTACAAAATAGTTAAATTATGCCAAACAATCTTTATACATTCTATTATCAAAAACAATATAACTATGAAGCAAATAAGAGTGGGGGGGGGGAAGACTTTTTACACTACTATAAAAACATCTTCAAAAAAGCTTGTCTCTGAAAATCATGAGATTCATGTCATGAAACATTTTTGAAAAAGCAATTTTGTTGGTGCCGTTTTTTAATTTCAAATGGTCTAAGCTCTTTATACCTACATATACTTTTTCTTCATTATTTTCAAAATTGATTTTTAAAGTATGCTGATTTATCCCCCTGTTGACTGCGGTAATTCTTGGTCATAAATATATAGGTGCATTTTTTATTTACTTTTGTATAAATAATACTAGCTGAATGCCCTATTCTTCGCATGGGAATGCTTGGAATCTTTTTTTATATTACGGTTTGTTGTAATTACTATTCATCATAATAAATAGATATGGCAAAATTGATATCGCATAAATATTATGTGTATTCAATAATTATGCATAAAGAATTTCATGCGATCGTTTGAAGGGTGAAGAAGATTATTCGGCGCACCGCCATCAACTGTCGGAATTTTTGAAAAATGGATAGCATCAAAATATTTTCATATTCAAATATCTATGTGTACCAATTTTCATAGCAAGCAGTTTAACAGTCAAGGTATGCTGCAATGCCATCTAGTGACGAATTAAAGTAATAATAGGCTGCAGAGCCATCAAAGGGCGAGTTAAGCAAAATGCGAAAATATTCTCCGTGTTCAAATGTGTATGTATACCAATTTTCAGAGCGGTTAGTTTAATGATCAAGAAGTTGATTGCTGAAGCGCTATTTAGGGGCAAGTTAAAATAACAAAGTGCTACAGTTAGGGGCAGATTTGTGAGTTGGGGGCTCTGGGCAAAAGCTTCATTAGGGGACCCTCTTTCAAGAACTTTTTCCAAATTTACAAATTTTTAAACTTAAAGGACAATTTGGGGGGGGGGGGGGGGGGCAGAGCCTTATTATCGCATCGGGACTTTGCCAAGGGCCCCCAATTTCAAATATTGTTCTGAACTATATTTTTTTAATCAAAATTTTATGAAAAATAAAACAAATTTCATAGATGGGGGACCCCAAATTCCTCAATGCCCGGGTCCCCCGTTGGACATAATGAGGCTCTGGGGGAGCCCCTTTTTGATGGGGTCCCGGGCACTTTCCCCAAATGCCCTCACGGAAATCAGACCCTGGCTGCATTGTCATTAAGTGGCGAGTACAGTCAAATGAATACTAAAAAAATATTCTCTCTGCTCAAATGTGCATGTATACCATTTTTTAAGGTGATCAGTCGAACGGTACAGAAGTTGATGCACTGCAGTGCCATCTTGCGGCAAGTTATAGCAAAACGGATAGTGTAAAATATTCTCCATGTTCATATATCCATGTGTACCAATTGCCATCAAAATCGGTTGACCGGTATTTTCACAGCAAGCGCTTAAACGAAATAGAATTCAGTGTTCTGCAGCACCATCTAGTGGCAAGTTGGATAACGCCAATTTTTGCCACAAAATGGATAGTGTAAAAATATTCTATGTCTTCAAATATCCGTGTGTACCAATTTTCATCAAAATCGGTTGAATAGTATTTTCATAGCAAGCAGTCGAACGGAATAGAAATTGACGTTCTGCAGTGCCATCTAGCGTCAAGTTAAAGCAAAATGGATAAAGTAAAAATATTCTACATCTTGAAATATCCGTGTCTATTAAATTTCATCAAAATCAATTGAACGGTACTTGCATAGCAAGCAGTTGGACCGATCAGAATTCGATGCTCTGCAGCGCCATCTAGCAGCAAGTCATGGCAAAACAGATAGTGTAAAAATATTCTCCGTGTTCAAATATCCATATGTATGAATTTTCGTCAAAATAAGTTAAATGGTATTTTCATAGCAAGCGGTTGAATAGAATTTGACGTTCTGCAGCGTCACCTACCATTGAGCTAGAGTAAAATGGTTAGTATAAAAGCCTTCTCCGTGACAAAAGACTTAAGTGCACCAAATTTCATCGTGGTCGGTCAAATGGTTTTGGAGTTTTTCAACGTCATACACACCCACAAACATTCATTTTTATATATATAGATTAGTATTTACTATAACTGTTATAATTTATTGTAATATTATATTATACTTTAACTGTAACTTTCACACCCTTCTGGCTTGCAGATCAATTCCAGCTTTGAAAAAATACAAAGTCAGCAAATTAGGCAGCTATAACAAATCAAACTTCTTTGGACCTTGTAACTGCAAGAGAAAAAGAAGAAGAGAAACTATGATTGCAAAAAAGTAAAATCACCAAAAGAAGATAACAGTCCCCAAAATGCAAAACGAGCTAATTTGGAACTGTCTAATGACAATGAAAATAAGATTGAAGAAGCAATAAAAAAGTGCTACTAGGAATTCATACTGTACTTGAAGAGCAGAAGTATTTTGATATGTATTATGATAATGACCCATTCTACAATGAGAAAATAACTAAAATTTTGCACAAGGAAAATGAAATTTCTGAAACAAGGTGCCGGGAATTTTCACTTTCCCAAACAAGGTGGTTTGGAATTCATTCAAAACAAGTGTATATTCTACAGGCCAGTTAATTTAAATGGAAATAATCCCTTTGTTGCTGATAGGAACAAGATAAACATAGTATACAAATGTTACAAGAAAATTCCATCCAGAATTGTGGGCTTAGAGCGAGTAACTGTTATAAATTGTAACAGGCTCATATAAATAATCATACTATTTAAATTAATTTTTTTTATTAAGAACAATGCATTAGATAAATAAAAAATCTGTTAGTGTGTTAAATAATGATAATTTAGAATATTTATTTATTTTTTATATGTATTACTGGAAAAAAAAAAAAAAGTGACCTATATTTACCCCATAATTGCCCATATCCAGTGTAATTCCTGGACACTCAATAACTTAAATTAAATAAATAATAATTCAATTTTAGGTAAGTGATTATTTGAATAATTCCTAAATTATTTAAGCTTACTTCATGCCAGTTTAAATCATTTTATCTTTCATACAGGGTTGTCCAAATTAAACTTCCCCAACTCAGAGGCCTGTTCAGGATGTTGTATGGGTCATAATGTGATGAAATTTTGAAAACAGACACTTCAGATCACGTGCTCGTGATTAATTAAAAAAAAATATTAGTACAAGAAGTTGCCAATAGGTGGCACTGTAACATTAGTTAGTTGTATATTGCACTAACGTGATTTGCAGAAATAAAGCTTCTGCGCCATGTATCCAAAAGACGAGCCCTACAAAAGTGGAAGACATGTGCTGCATAGGCAATTGTTTCCAGCTCGCTGATGCACAATGTCGACTTTGAAAGACAAAGCTCTGTTAGTGAAACTTTTTTACCAGAATGATGAGAACTCCTGTGCTGCGATCAGAGCATTCTATCGGCTGAAGAACTTATGCCGAGGACCAATGACACCACGTGCTTTACGAGACATGATGAAGAAGTTCGAAAGAACCGGACAGCTGGGAATTTCACCAGGTAGAGGACGACATGTTGTGGATTCTGCACGCGTACAAGACGTTGCTTTGGCGATCATGGACGCCACTAGCCAATCGCCACATGGTGTTGTCAGTGTGCCAACTGTTTCTCGTGCTGTTGATATGCAATATTCGACCCCGGCACACATATAGAACATCTGTAGAACGTCTTGTTGATCTGCAGTGCCACCTATTGGCAACTTCTTGTACTATTATATTTTTTAAAATAAATCACGAGCGCGTGATCTGAGGTATCTGTTTTCAAAATTTCATCACATTATGACCTATACAACATCTTGCACAGGCGTCTGAGTTGGGGAAGTTTAATTTGGACAGCCCTGTACTTGAGAAAATTTCAAGATGTTTTCTTTTGACCCATAATTCCCCCATATGAATGTATATGCATACCCTCCAACTGCTACGGATTATCCGTAGTTTATACGGATAAGTAGCATGAACTACGGAGCTACGGATGGTACGAAAAAACTACGGAATTGAGCAAATGTTTACTTTTTTTAGGGCATTATGCCTGCACAGAGGTGCGGTTTGCAACCGCGGCGCCGATTGTGAAAGAAGGGAATTCAATATTCTCCCTCGGCGCCGGCAGCCGTGAGCGAACTTGTGTCGGCGAAAGTGTGGTGTGCGTGGAAGGGGGGGGGGGATGCCTTTAGCTGCTCCTTCTCTTGTTACGTCACGTCTCCTCTCGCATTTCCCGCCACCCTATCTTGCTCCGTCCTGTGTTTGGATGTAAGCTTAGTTCTTTTGTGGAAGGAAAGTGCAGCGCACGTTGTTTTCTTTGTTCACATGGATCGTTTTTTAAAACGTGATAGTACTACTGATATTTTAAAAAACCTCTAATAATGATGTTGCAGGGTGTCTACCGCTCTTGAAAGTCTGGTAAAAGCCGGGAAATCGGAAAATGGGTCCGGAAAATTCACCAAAAGAATCAATTTTTTTCATGTCTTTGTTTTTTCTACATTTTCTCTCTAATTGTCAGACTGGAAACCGAAAGCAACTGCAACGCATTTTTCAGACCGCGAAAGCATCAAGCGATGTGTTTGTATAAGGAGGAGAAAATGGGGGACTCATCAATCGTGACGTGAGGGTAAAAGACAAATTAGCTTACTTGGTAACTTATATATTAGGACTGTATTTCCAAGAACAGTTAGTTAATTCTATCAGAAAGTGCAACTACTTCTGTTTCTCAATGGATGAAAGCTTAATCCTGTATACTTTAGTCAAAATTGATTTAAAGAAGTTGTACAAAATATGCAAATATAAAGACAAGCATTGTGCAATTTTCCTAAGTAAAATGCATGGGTCAGGAGTTTTTTTCCCGGGACCTCCCAAAAGTCAGGAAATTGACTTTCAGAAATTTGGTAGACACCCAGTGTTGAGAAAACCTCTAAAAAGCGGTGGGGGGGGGGGGGGTTATGACTACTTCAACTCATATATATGTATAGGTGTTTGTGACAAGGGAGTGAAGAATATACATTTTGTATGGCAAAAAATTCCTCATGGAGGGGTGTTATGACTCCCCTAACACCCCCCCGGCGATATCGCGTAAGTGCTACTGATGAGGTGAAGGCCAATGTTGGAGGGTATGTATATGGTTAAATAGACCCAAAATTTGAAATCCTGAGAAATTAAAGTATAGACTGATTTTCAGATTTTGAAAGTAGCTATGTTTCTCTACATCCTTCCTCTTTCTCTACATTTTACTGTGTCAGTACAGAATTTTTAGTTGATAGATATTTTATCAAAATTGATGAATTTTTTTATTAATTCGAAGAACTATGAAATAAGTGTTTTGGCTTTTTTTAAAGTAGCTACTATTTTTCATTGTATTTTTGTCTATCATTGCAAAATTTCAATCTGATTGATCTAATCGTTTAGAAATTTTTTAAAAAATTATATATATTACCATATATATCGGCATATAACACACAGTTTCAGCTGTAAAAAATTACTTCATTTTTTTGTGTGTACGTTATACTCCAAATATAAAATGCATTACATAAAATATATAATGAATTTCTTAACATATTATAAATTTACTGGGATATATGGATGTGCACAAACAAATGGATTTTCTGTTTACTATGTATAGATAACCCATAAAATTTGTGAAATGCATGGAAATTAAGTTAAATAGTAGACGAATGCAACAAATATCTAGTTTTGTAGATTAATATCGGTTTAATTCAATGTAACAGTGGTTCCTAACCTTTGATACACTTAGGGTCATTAAAGTAAGGGGTTAAAATATTATCTAAATGGCAGAAAATTGCTCAATTGAAAGTGCATGAAGAAAATTGCCTAATTTCAATTTTATTTTTTTAAAAAAGGTCATTATCTTGGCAACTATAGTTATCTTTATGAGAAAAGGACACTTAAAAATTTTAAGGGAAGGGCACCTGAAAGAAAAAAGGTAAAAACTGCTGCTATTTAAAGATGAGGGAGGAAAATGCATCAATGAGAAGCTATTTTGTATTTACATTTTAAATAATTTGAAATGTTTAAATTTTGTAATAAATGGCATAGCACATGAATGCATTATTATTTCAACAATCCTTAAATTTGTATTTCAATCTTTGTATTGTGTTATTGGTATAATCAATGTATTTAAGCCTGCATAGAACTGAATATAAATCTGGTATTTGACTTTTTAAAGATTTTTATCAGAAAATTCCTGACAAGTGCAGTTTCTTAATTTACAGTGCAAGTAATGCTTTTTTAACAGCTGAAAAAAAGTGTCTACCCCATGGAAAATTCTGTGTGTATATGTAATATATAGTTCTTTTATGGGAGCACCAAAAAAAGAATTCCAATACATCATACTCTGTGGGCAGTCATTGTTTAGTCTTTTTTAGAGATATTTGTCTATTACAAACAGAACAAAACATATGAATGTTTTTAAGGATTATAAAGTAATGCTCTTCATCAAAAATAGTGCTTGTCCCATTTACAGTTCTTCATTCTACAGGAGCCCTCAAAAGTATTCCAATACATTACAGTGTGTGGCAGTGCAGAGACATTCATTCATTTAAAGGATGGAAACAACATTTAAAGCTTTTTTACAGGGAATCGCAAAATTGCATTAATAATGATACACAACCTTTTTTTCTGGGGGGGGGGGGGGGGTTATTATAATAACCTCGCCAAGTTCAACTATGATCCATCACAAAATTTATGAAAAAAATACTGTTGTTAGAAAGTGTTTTACAGGTGATCTGTTTGGCATAATTTAAATTTTGTTCTTTTTGTGTTGATTTAATATATTGCTGTATAACAATACATATTGCATAAAATCCAAACCATTAGCTGTCTGGCTTGGGAAGTATTTCGTATAGTTTAGTAATGAATTCTGCACCATTTGACATAGTTTAGAGATAATGAGTTTTTGTATATGAAACTGTTTAGTGCAGATTGGTTTAATACTAGTATTTTCAACACAAAATAAAAATTTGGAACTTAGATGTAGATATTGAAATAAAAAAAGAAAATCAATAGTTCTCTTATTGAGAAACATTTTATAAGTGATTCTTTGTCATTTATAATGGTTCATTTCTTCAAATTTTGCAACCTTAATGCAACGAAATTCCCAATTTGAAGGGAATGTTGGCAATACTATCATATACAGTATTGAATTGGATTTTTTTTACTTCCTTGTACAGAGTATAAGGAAGTAATGTGATTGCAAAAATTTCAGGAGCCAGATTTTTGACAAAAAAACTGATTTTGACTACCTCTAAATTTACTTTTAGGAATTTTTGCAACGCATCTCATCATATGCTAGTATGCACGTTCATATAAATACATGTACAATCCATTCTGACCGACTGTGAGTGTATTTCGACCAGTTTTTCTATGCTGTCTGTACGTACAGATGTATGTAACTCAGCTATCTCAAAAACTATTGGTCATACAATATTGAAACTTTATATTTAGAATTGTTATAACATCTGCTTGTGCATCTCTATTTTTGGATTCCAATCTACTGCAGAGTTTATTTACAGGACCACCTAAAAAAATTTCAATGTATTAATGCCTACGGACATCTTCAATATATTACGTCTGCAGTCAGTCATTGTTTGATCCATGCTCAAAATCTTGCCATTTGTCATCGACCTTGGTGAGTTTTGCCAAAATATCGTCAAATTTGGCATCAAAAAAAATTTTGGATTTCGCATAATTCTAAAACTTTTAACTCTAGAATGTTAAAATTTTTTATTTCGAACTATTGTAACTTCTAACTGTGCTTGTCTTTTTTGACTGCAATCGACTGGGTAATTTATTTACAGGGTCATGGATACACCAATTCATTGAAAGTCTGTGGTCAATTACTACTTTGGCTATCCCTAAAATCTAGCAAACTATCTCAAGCTTGTCGGCTTTTGGCAAAATATCCCCCAATTAAGTGTCAAAAGCAAATCTTTCAAATTGAACGCAGCTTGGCGATATCGGAAATTTTTGGCTAAAAATCGCTGAACCTTAGTATTACTGCAGCATTTTATCTCTTTCAAACAAAATAAATTTAGATGAAGTGCGCTGAAAATATTTTTGATTTAATAAACGTGCAAGGAAGTAGTGTTGTCCACATCGGATTTTCTTTTTATTATGTATGCATATTTTACTATTTTTTATTTGAATACTTTAAAGAAAATTGTATAGATTGTTTTGTGTGCTAAGTTGAAACCAATTATTAATAAGCAAAGGAAATCAATTTCAGTGTCATAGTAAATGGTTGTTCACCTTATGTATGCTTTGGATATTTTTCAAAACTTTTATGAAATTGAGTAATTATATGCTTGTGCTTTATTTAATTTGACAAATTTCATTGTGCCTAATTCTTTAAGCTAATGTAATTAATATATTTTTGAAAGAAGAAATGGTTTATATTCAAGTTACCTTTTTTTTTAAAAATTCCTTTTGTTTCCCAAGATTCACATATTATTACAAAGAAAGGTTCTACTTCAACTTAACTGATCAAAAATCGTATTGAAAAAGTCTTTCCAGTTATTCCAAAATGTGGGACAACTGTATTCTGAATTTTCTATTTCATTCAGAACTTATTTTCAGGAACAGCATTTTTTTTCAAGTTTGTTTGAATCAGCTAAAGAATATTATTTGTGATAAATATTTTTCCCATGCATGAAATATTTAAGTGGAGAAGGCTTACAAACATGTTTAAATATTCTCAAGCCTCTGCGATTTATATACATATGTTATTTTGCATTTATTTATTATTTGTATATATTGGAACAAGGCTATAATGAGAGATTTGGTTTTTATATTGTGAATTTTTATGACCACTGTTTTGAAGTGGGGTTTGCAGCATGTTTTACAAAATCAGATTGGAAATATATTTGTGTTTTCTAATTTTGTGTGTGAAACTTTGTTTATTTGAAGATAGTAAAGAAAGCTTTTATAAACATACTTGCTTGGTTTTATTCCTTTGTCTGTTGTCATTTTTTGTTTAAATGAAATAAATTAATTTGTTACCCAAGTTGATGTTAATATTACTTTGATTTAAAAATGCAGTTTATACACTTAACGCATTTTTGCATAAAACTTGTATTCACTAGTGATTTTTATATTTGTTAAATTTCTACTGTAAAACATATTAAATAGAAATATTTTTTACTTCCTTGTACAGAGTATACGGAAATAATGTGCTCCCGAAAAATTTCGTGTGCCAAATTTCGACAAAAAAAAACAATTTTGACTACCTCTAAATTTCATTTTATGAATTTTTTTTTATGCATCTCACTGTAAGCTAGTATGCACTATCATATAAATGCGTCTGCAACTCATTTTGACTAGCTGCAAGTCTATTACGGCCAGTTTTTCTATGCCGTCTGTACGTATATATGTATGTAACTTGCATATCTGAAAAACTATTGGTCTTAGAATGTTGAAACTTTATATTTAGGATTTTTCTAACATCTAGTTGTGCACCTCCCCTTTTGGTCTCAATCTAATGGAAAATTCACCAAAATAGGCGCAGAATATTATTTCGTATAGCTCTAAAACTTTAACCCGTAGAATTTTGAACTTTTCTATTTAGAACTATTGTAATATCTAACTGTTTTCAATATCTTTTTTGACTGAAATACATTAAGGTGTATGGATGCATTCAATTCATTAAAAGTCTGTGGTCAATGACTACTTTGGCTATCACCAAAATTTCGCAAACTATCTCAAACTTGTCGGCTTTTGGTGAAATATCGCCAAATAAAGTGTCAGAAGGAAATCTTTCAAACTGAACTCAGCTTGGCGATATTGAAATATTTGGCTAGAAATTGCAAAACTTTACTATTACTGATATTTTAATCTCTTTCAAACAAAATAAGTTTAGATTAAGTGCGCCGAAAATATTTTTGATTTAATAGACGAGCAAGGAAGTCATGTGTTGTCCACACCAGATTTTACTTATATTTTTTTTTTACAAATTTGTGGTTAGCGAAAGGATTATTACTGTTATTTTTAAGCTATTTGATTGTTCAAAGAAATATTTACATGCGATGTAGGAAAGGTTTAGAATTGTTAATTATAATAATGAACAGCATTAAGTACAAATAAAAATTCATATTTTATCATTCCATTGATAAAAACATTACTGTTTGCTACGAAGATAACTTTAAAAAAAAATGTGCAGAAAATGCAGATGACATTTTCGCAGGTAACACCAATTAATGTTAGATAATTATTCCCTCCCTTTCCCTTTAAGTATTCTGCAATGGAAAAACAAATTGGATGATAAACATTTAAGGGGGGGGGGGGGAGCAGAGAAATATTTCTGCTACATTGTTGTCATTCATCTGGACCTGCAATTCAATTTTTTTTTAAATCTTATTCTCTTTTAGATTCTTAAAAATGTTTACAACCCACTCTTTTTCCTATATTTGATTAATAAGTAATGTAGACTGAAAAAATATATTTTAGGACTATATTTTTTCTTAATGTGAATGTTTGAGATTGTATCCACTCAACTGTTTTATAATTTTTGTCAAAGACAATCTCATTTCATCTGGGACATC
The DNA here is from genome assembly GCA_038373885.1 of Cheiracanthium punctorium. Taxonomy (NCBI): domain Eukaryota; kingdom Metazoa; phylum Arthropoda; class Arachnida; order Araneae; family Cheiracanthiidae; genus Cheiracanthium; species Cheiracanthium punctorium. Next base: position 220,481 of record JAWZYV010004976.1, read on the forward strand.
TCGCTTATTCTTGGCTTTTACCTGGGTTAGATTGACCTTGTTTATGCTGACAACCTTATCTCAGTCAGACAACCAGATTTAATTGACATTGCAACTTGCTTATAGCAATATGTTAAAAAAAAAAAAAAAAATTGGAGCTTTAGTTTTCTTTTAAATTCTTTTTCAGTATAATGTTTTATTAAAAAACAATGCTATAAAAGTAAACATTTTGACTGAAAAACACCTCTGACAGATTATGCTTCTGTAATATCACTATAAAATTAATTTTTGGTCGCCTCCCCTCTCCACAACACACATATTAATTCACATTGATACACCACTGCAGTTATTACAAGGAACAGATAGGAAGGGGTAAGATAGCTTGATAAGTTTTCGAAGGTAATATGGTGAGCAAATTATTAATATTAACCCTCATCACTAAAATTGTTAAACTTAATTTTTGTTTTGGAATTTCATAGTTGGCAAAACCCCTTGGGTGGTGATCTATTGGTTGGGAACATAAGATCCTGACCAGTAGTAATGAACTGTTCAGTAGCGGGCCTTCCAGTTTTCATGGTGGATGAAAGGCAAGAAAAATTGCTAAGGAAAGAAATACTCTCAAGATGAATATTTGTTTTGGTTTAATTAAAGGTTAAGTATTTTAAAACTTGAAAAAATATGCAGGTATATTTTTCGGGAAATTATTATTTGTTTGATTCAAAAGTTATAATTTATGAACTTTTAGGGGGACTTTCTGAAAGTATCTTCAAAAACCTTTTTCATAGCATTATTTTAAAACATTTTAAGTTTTCATAAAATTCTCAAGCATTTATATTTTACTGTGAGTCTTAGTATTTTCCTTTATTTTGAAACCAGTGGGCAGTAAGAAAAGTTTTCTACTAACAGATTTAAATGTGGACACTGTAAGAGTTGAACGCTGATCTAGACCATTTGAGTGTAAAGTAAACAGAATCTTAAATTTCATTTTATAATCAAAACATACTTTTATATTTACTGTTCCGCATAAAAACATGAAGTGTGTTGCTATTCACACAGTAGCATTCATTAATATTACTGAATGGCAACACATTTTCAAAAACTTTTAGCACATTTTACTTGAAAGTGGCGAAAGCTGATTAAATTGTACAATATAATACCTATTGTACCGATGGTATTTTTTAAATGATGATTTACACAACTTACAACAAAATAACACCAGTATATATATTTTTTATTAAGGTGATAATCTTTAATGAATAAGTATCGCATAATTTAATAAAATTTTTAAGCTGTCCAGTGCTTTTTCAGTTTCATTTTGAAAAAGTAGTGTTCTAAATTAAGAAAATAAAAAGAAGTCCTAATATTTAAATATTTTTTTATTATTTGCTACACAAAAGTTGTACAGAATATTAAGTACATGTAATATCTTGATAAAATTTTCAATTTAAAACAGCATGTAAATATTCAAAATAATTTCAATATTGGTAATTTACAATGTCTATTTGCATAGCATGAGTAGATTAAATGTGCATATCGAATGTACACAACAAATATAACAATAATACTGTATAAACAAGTAACAGCAGTAAGGATGAAAGCCTATATGAAGACCATTTCTAGTAAAGTTTATAAAATATCAAACATTTATCATATATTTATAACTACTCTATAGATATGACAAATTTTCTGTAGAGTTAATATAGTATAGCATCAATCACTTTTTAAACAAAGTCTGCAGTTTACAGTACTAAAATAGACCGGAGCCATTTTTAACTGCTCTCCACCATAGCTTATTTCAATCCCCCAAGGAAAACAATCAGTATGAATTGATCATGGCAATTCTAAGAAATTTAATGATTATAAAAAAAATTGCAATATGAAGCTTTTATGAATACTAAATACATTACGTAGGTGCTTAAAATGTAATTCTCATTTTCCTCTAATTTAAAATACTTAATTCAACCTTCCTTACTTTTACAGTATTCTAAAATCTGCTCTTTACTGGCTAAAATAAATGATATAATTATGTATAAAGCATTCAATGATTCTAACAAATTCATTTTGATGCCAAATGAATCTTGTTGTTTCTACTAATTTCATTGCTGCCATAAATAATAAAATCAATAGAATGATTATTACATTACTAACAAAATGAATTAATAACCAGAAATTTTCTTAGATTAACACTTTTTAAAATGAAAATTGAACCATAGTGTTTTTTTTTTTTTAAGCAGTAATTTTCTGCACCACTTAAATAGCTGATGTTCCAAGATATCATGTTTTTTACAGTAATCCTGAATCTACTAATATCCATGTCCCTATAATTAACAATGGCAATCTTAAGGGATAGGTCTGCAAGGTTTCTAAATCCTATAACTTTCTCCCCTTTTTATGCAACTGTTATGAGTCCCCAATCAAATATTTACATGTGTCTTTGAGAACTCTTACATCTACAATTAAAGTAGTTATTTATTTTCATGTATGGTTTACTTCAGTGGTCCCAACCCCCTGGCTGTAGACTGGTACCAGTTTGTGGATCAAACGGTGCCGGGCCACCCAAGGGAGCATTCAATTATTTTTATTTAAACTAGTTTATTGTTTATTAAACATTTCAAGATTATGAATTAAAAATTTCAATTATGGAATTCAGGGTTCTCATTAATTGTTCTAGTGAGTTAAAATACTAATTCATTTTACATTCATTTTTTGTTGTATCTGTGTTTTATTTTGAAGGCATATTTTTAAATACAATTAACTTAAAATATTAAATAAAACAATTTAACAATATAAACATTCAACGTGTCGTCATCCCTCCCCACCCTCCTCTCAGCAGGCCGCAGTAAAAATAACAAACGTTCACTGGTTCACGGCGATAAAACGTTTGGGGAGCACTAGTTTACTGCACAAATATTCATTATCAAACAACACGTGCATATTCTATCAAACATTTTCCATGTTTGTGAAATATGTGAATGTGTGCAACTAATTAACTGATGATTTAATTAGAATTACTAGAGCAAAATAACATTTAAACATTAAGTAAATGAATTATTTATACTGCTTCTGAGAATTAAAAAATGACTAATTGACTATTAGTCTTTCTTAATGATCATAAAATTACAGTAGGGGTTATTCTGATCACCTCTTTCACTAAGCTTCTTTCAGCACTTCAAGAACACAATGATTCTTGCATTTTATAAACTTTCTTAGAAAAATAACTTTTAAGTCAATTTGTAACATTTGCAAACATGCTAGTTGTGCATGTCATATCTTCCTCCCAATAGCATATTAACTGTTTCAGTTACCGTTTCCATCAGTGTGTGAATTACCATAGGGAATAAAGGGGATAATCTCTACTTGATACTTTGATGTGCCCTGTTTGGAGAAATGATTGGTCCCTGCCAGGCACTTATCTTCTTAATATTCTAACTAATGCAAATACTAAGTTATGTTCACAAAGAGGAATTAGTTTATGTTCAAATAACACTTCAATCTGACGAAATGGCTTTCCTCAATTATAATGTTACAGACTTGTTTAACACTTGGGGAAAATTTTTAATTACTTAAAAGTTTTTAGATACTCATATCATATTTTACACACCAGGGCTTCTCAAACACAGAATCATAATGCCATAAAACTTCAATAGCATTTAGAAGCTGTGATCAGACATTGGTCGATTATAAGAATTGCTTATGATTACTGCCAATTTCTAAAATGACTATTAATTAAAGATTGCTGCTTTTATGTAAATTTAATGGGAATGCAATTTATTAAAGTGTTTCTACAACATTTTGGAAAACACTAATTACGATTAATTGGTATTTTACCATGAATTTTTAAAAGTACTTTAAATAGGAATGAATACAGTTTTACCCAAGCAAAAATAAATAAAAAAATAAAATAATAATAATAATTTGGTGATATATGTGGCTCCAAATAACTTTCTTGGCTCCTAAGATTTTACAACTTTTCTCAGTCTTGACATAAATACTGACTAATTAGATTATTAACATCACATTTTCAACAATATGATAATACAGGGTCCTGTTCTCTTCACAGGGTGTTACTGAAACCTAGTAACATTTATTTCTTCTCTAGACTTGAGTACTTGATTTCAATGACTAGCAAACTTCAAAAGTAATTTTACCGCCTAATTCTTACCAATAACACCATTAGAATTTGAATAGCAATAAACTTTATGCAGATATAACTATCTACTTATTAAAAGTTTTTTTTTTTCACAATTTGGCAACATTTAGTAGAAAAGCATAAATTTAGGTAGAAATTCATATTCTTTTTGGCACTTATAAAGTTGTGCAGAAAAAATGCTATAAAATTTGTATAACCACAGCATTAGGGAAAAAATGTTTAATTTTTTTTTGACTACTCAGTAATATATATCTTGAACATATTACTACAATACCTGATATTAATTTCATGCAATTCAGTATGATTTTATCTCTTACATTGTGCGAGATAAATTAGAAATGCAATACCTGCAGAAACAAAAACATTGGAGAATTGATGATAAGAAAATACAAAATAGTATTTGTATTTTGCCAGAAATCTCAATATAGTTTAACCCTGCAATAAGATTAATCAAATTAAAGAAACTTAAATAGAATAGTTATTTATTTAAAATATAATTTTTTAAACTCAGTAATTTATCTAATTACTATTAGTTGCATAAAGATGATTTAAAACCTATTAAATATATTGACAAATTTTCAAAAATAAGTTTTTAATTTGAAACCATTTTACTAATATTAAACATAGTTAATCCATTGTATAAAGAACCCCTTTCACAATACTACTTAAGAAAAATAAAAAATAAAGTAGTTTGTTGTTATTGGCATAACTGGATATGGGCTATGATTTTCGCAGAAAATTTTTAATTTTTTTTAATTGTCCACAACAAAATGAAAAGGTTATATGAAGAAAAATGGAAATGTATAGTTAAACTTGAATATTATAAAAAAATTCGTATAAGAAACAAAAATTATCAACAACAAAGAAAAAAAAACTGAAATATAACTAACAGACTTACAAATGACTAATCCATAAAATGATTTGAATAATCATTAACAAAATGACAACAAAAATAGATTTATATCGCTAAAATAATCAAAATAATTCACAATTGTTTGTGCATAACATTGACTACCATAATGTAGTTAACACAAACAAGATAATATAAGAACGTCAATACAATAAATTTATTTTAAAAAATTATTCAAAGTAATTAATCATCTAAAACTAACATTAAATGCAAAAATTTCAAAATAGTTTATATTAGCAGAGTTGAAAAGGTAGGATTTATAACTAAAAAAATATAGATACTTACGTATTATACCGGAGGTCAGCCAAGATAAATGCTAGATGCATGAAATTATTAATGGTTTGGAATACGATTGGCGACAGTTTGCCAGAACATTTGACAAAAAAATAGTTTGGTGGAAATGACTGCCGGGATAATACGTAAGTACCAAAATATATTTTGAGTATAGTACATACATTTTGATATGCAAGGCCAATCATTTAAATATTCACATATTCATGGCAAACAAATACTGATTTATCACAATATACCACATTTCATATTTTACAAAGAAATTAAAAATAACATAGTACCATTCTCAGATAAAGAGATACTAATTTCTTTGGTTAAGAAGAAAAGAGGCAAGATAAGGTTTGACATTATTCAAGCATTTCTTCTAAAACACCACATTGTGCTAATCAGGGTTATGTACTTTTAGTTCTAAAATTAAAAAGTCACCAAAGCTGTTCCAAATATTTAAAAAAAAAAAAAAAAAAGGGAAGAGGGGGTAGTGTAAAATTAGTGCAAATGACAACTTACAAAATAGCAAATTGGGATTATTTACTATTGCTGCACTACCATGATAAATGGCAATATCTTAACTACATAAGAGTAAATTTTTATTTTGATATTCCACAAGAAAATAAATGGACTATTGTTGCTATTCACTTATAATCAAGGAAGAAAAAAGAGAAAAAAACTTATAATAGTAAATTAGCTTTGATTAATTTAAAATTGGTGAGTGTCTGATTTAACATAGCAAGATGACAGTGGAGAATTTCAAAACAAAATTGAAAAACAGCTTGAATACAAATAAAATAGGGCGTTTGCACTTTATGACTAGCTGTTTACGATAAAATCAGGACGTATGCATCATATTTTTTGTCTGTCAAGGGGTTGAGTTGCATTTAGTTTGATGTACATCCAGGAATTTTTAGAAAGAATTATGAATTTTATATCTTAATTTTTTTTTAGCAAAAAGTATAGTACAAAAACAAATCATCAATTAATTGCAATTAAAGTATTTTTCACATTAAAATTTATCTTTACCTGAGAATGAGCCTCAACTGTTAGTTACTGTACATAATTTACAAAGATAAACAATAATGATTATAACATAAGGGAAAAAAAATAATAAAACAGTAGGATTGCAACATAGGTACGCACTTATGGATGTAAAAATGCAATTTTTGCACTTCATTTATTTTAGAGATGAGGCAATTACTTTTTGCTTTGTTACTGGTCAGTTAGGTTCATAATTATGATTTAATGAATAAAGCCTTTTATAGACAGTTTACATTCTCTCTGAAATCCATTCTTTTACAATCTCTATGATCCAAATAATTTTTCATTATATAGATATTAACAATGAAAAATATGCATAACAATTCAGTTAAATTATGAAATTAAAATGTGAGAAACTTTCAATTAAGAAATCTCACATTTTGTTTTGGGTAGTTTTCGTTTGTTTTATTTCATAGCAAGTGTTATACAGGGTGCCCCAAAAGCTTTTAGGGGAGGTTGAAGACATAAAATGATCCAGAGTCGCATAGCAATGTAAGTTGAAAAATGTTGATTTCATATTCATCCACAAAATGTGTTGACAAGTTAATTAAGTTACCTTATCAAGTTTTAAAACAAATGGCTCATTCTTAAACAATTACAACATTCAAAATTTCACTAGCACTTCAACACCTTTTGTGGAAAAGGAAATGTGTGTTACGGCCAATCATCTAAGGGATCTAGGCTGGGGATGAGATTGCCCTCCGTGGGAGAAGACTTTTTAAGGGGTCCTAACCCGTATTTACACGAATTTTCGGAGAAAACCACGGAAAACTCTGAATGGTTAAGTTGGCAGACATGACCTGGTTTCGAACCAGGCACCTTTTGTCTCCCAGTTCAAAGTGCTAGTGCTATGCCACTGGTGGAGCCACCTTTTGTGAAGTTACTATAAACTGGTGTATGAAAAAATATTTTTGACCCACATTACTATGTGATACTGAATGCTTATTGTGTGCCCTACCTACCCTAAAACTTGATCACAATATTGAGATGCCCTGTATATAGTGCAGAATCCATTTCTGAAACTAAAGTGAATGATAATAATAAAATTTATTAAGTTTATGTTTAGGATACATACCATTATTTTTAGATTTCTACCAAAATTATTCATAAATTTGGATGTACATGAATTCCTAAAACAAGAAACTGATTCCATGTTTGTAAAATTGAAAAACTAGTAAAAAGTATTTTTTATAAATTTTTCATTAGTTAAACTAAGCATAACCAAACAGTTCACTTTTAATAATAATTGATTTAAAAATAATCTCATCTCATATAATAATTAATGGAGAATATAAACTAAATTATTTGCAATCTGCAATCACCTCAAACCCAAAGTGTATGAATTTCAGATCAATACACTGCACTTGTGCCGCAACCTTTCTGTGTGCAATTTAGGACATCTGCCAAGCCTTACAGTGAGCATCCTGAAACCACCAACTGTCGATATTTGTATAGGTTTTTGGTTGAATAGCAGGTTCGTGTAACATTCGACATAATTTACAAGCGTAATGCTCACTGGTTATGTCATAATTTCTCCTCCACTCAAAAAAGCTATTGTACAACTTTTCATCTTTTGCAACTTTGAAAAGGTAATTCGCCAAATCTTTTGGGGATTTGAAAGCTAAAGCATCAATATAAGAGGATGGTGGGGCAACCAGCGAGTAGTTAGCCCCGCCGAGCACGACAGGCACCATATCTGTATTCAAAACGTTAAACAACTTTTCAGTGACATAATCCTTGCAGATGGAGTTCTCGAAGGATAAGTAGAATCTGTACTGGCTACCCGCTTTGGCAAAGCATTCGTCGGACATTTTTGGCAGGCACGTCAATGACCCGCAGCTACCGTATATGTCAACTGGGATGCTTTTTTGCAGTTCTCTCACGAACCCTTCTCGATTGCTCGGGGTTTTGCAATTGCTCACGAACCAGGCTATCATTTTGGATTTCCCCCTGGCATAATTCTTCGGCTGGTAAACCTTGTCGGCATTCTTCTTGACGACGGGCGTCAAAAATATCTCCGAGTCAAGCCTGTAAGTGGCTGTCCAGTTGAAAACTCCATTCAACTGCTTTAGGAATTCAGGGGTATGAGGAGGCGATTCGTGGTGTAGAAGTACCCACACTTGGTTTGCACTGCGCCATTTAGGCATGTCTTTTAAACTCATGTCCCGCGCGTGAAATATGAGGGCATCTGACTTATTTAAATAATCTCGATTGCTGGTGACTAGACATTTTGGCAAAGGGCACATGTTTGACAGTTTTGGCACATAGTCTGTGGCACCGAAAAATTTGGTCCATAATAAAATTGTCTTCGAGATTTTAAAATTGTTAGCAGTTTTAGATAGAATTTTAACGTGCTCCCAGCGTTTCTTTAACCATGGATCCACTGTGCTAATTCTTTGGTGTTTGAACAGCTTTTCTTCAACCCAACTTGATGATGAAGGGGACAGATAATGAGTAATCAAAGTGCAACTTACTGCGATGAAAAATAATATACACACTGCTCTCAACACTTTCCTCTGTTTCTTCAGCATTTTTAACTATAAAATTAAGCATAGATAAATGAATGTTATTTTTTAGCTTAATGCTCTGACAAGAATTTAAATTTAAGATACATGATATAAGTATAGGCTTATTTCTAGACAGTGATCGCGATAATGCCTATGGATGCGTATTTCACACTTTAGAAATTCAGAATACGCCTTAAAAATTTTAGAATGCATATTTTTACGTATTGCTTTTCCATTCAAAATTAGGTATATTTTGATAAATAATTATGATTTGCTGATTTTAAATTTAAAAAAATCAATTATTGCACTAGTTTTTGTTGAACGGACATTTATGTACCTAGACGTATAATCAGTTATTATCAGTTATGTGTCAAATGCAATTTAATTATGTATTTGAATATTTAGCATAATTGGAAAAGAAAGTACTCTTTCTTAAAAGGTTAAGGAGTATTTTTACTCTTCTGAAAAAATCCTAGATCGATCACTGTTTCTAGGTAATGTATGTACAAATGTAGTAAAAAGACGAAAATCCCATTGTTAAAACAGTCTGAAAAAGTTTTAGAGTAACCAGAAATGAAATTCATTTTTATATATAAATTCTAATATTTTTTTAGCTAGTCATGCATGTGATGAAAAACAGAAGCGTGATTTGGCAGTATTAACTCTTTTTAAAAAACTCAAGCATGAAACATATCAATTGTTAATTATTATCATTATTTTTAGCATTAGATAAAAAATTTACAAAGCCAAATATGTATTTTAAGTAATATTTTTATTTTTCAGTCTTTAGGAAAATAAAATTTTATGACATTAAATTCAAAATTCATAGAGCGCACCTAAAACTTTTATTGACTTACAGTTCAAATAAAGTTTCTATTACAAAATTAGCTTGGGATAAAAGCAAAATCTCCTTTTATAACAAAAAATTGACTTTTTGTTGTTGTTGTTATTAAATGGTGAATATGTTTATTGCTAAACTGTATAAAGAAAGTTTACTAAAATTAAGAGTAATTGTAAACAAATTTCATTATATAAAAAATTTATTAAGAAATTTATTAATTTTTAAATTTTTTTTTAAATCATAAAAATAACTATTCCTTAATAGATACACATGTTTAACGGGTTTTAAAAGGAGTATACTGTCTAAAGAAGTATGGTTGGTTATCTTACCAAAAGTATGAGATTAATAGTAATTTACCAAAGTAGCATTAAAGGTCAGTAATGTTGAGTGTGTTGCTTGTGTCGAAATAATTATTTTATGTGACCAAAAATAATAAATAAAATAAAGTTGTCACAAAACAGAGAATTTAAAACAATAAAGGTTCATATTGATTGCACAGCATGATTAAAGAAAACAAACCAGAGCATCATAAAGAAATGAATTTTTTGCTTTTCAGTAAATGAGAAAAGAACTTTTTAGACAATATAGCCAGTTTTGATATTAAATAGTGTACTCAAGGGTTAATACAGGAATTTTTTCCAAGATAACATTTTTGAAAAATAACTAAATAAAAATGTTTATTTCTGTGAATTTTTATACCTATTTTCATAAAAGTGATATTTAAAAAAATACATTACAAATATCATCAAAATTTGGGATAAACTGCAAACAAAGAGGCAATTATAATAGACTGTATTTTAGGGACGAGCCGGTTTAGTGATTTTAATTTTGTGAAGGGGTCGACCAACACAAAACGGGCCTAAATTTCAACTGCATGAAAGCGTATTATTGGCGAAAAACCGCAAAAGTAAAGCAAATTTATCTGGAATATTCAAGTTTATGATTGTACAGTTAAACATTGATGCTGGAGATAAACAGACGTAACTTTTTCCTATAATAGGAAAGGATTCCAAACATTCTTATTTTTAAAACACTAATAAGTGTCGACTAAAGATTTTACCAGAATCACTGATAAAATAATGTTTTCTAAACACCAGTTATCATTTGATACTACACTATACTCAAATGTTTTACAAATATAAAAATACGGCATAAAAGTTAAGTCTTTATAACCTTAACAGAGATTTAACAACATAAAAAATATGAATAATTTACATCATACAATATTCAGCGAGAATTGGTTTATATAAAAAATTATAGTTTGGATACACAAGATTTTCCGCGTGTTTCGCAATTTGTCGATTGAGATAATATTAAAAATATTATCTTACTTATATCTTTTCGGATTCAATCTGACGTGACTTTAAAAGTGTAAGAAACTAAGACTTTAAAGAAAGAAATTTATAATAATTTTTGACTATAACAGAAATTGGAAAATAGTCATTACAAAAGTGCATTTTTGTGTTATGACTGTGAGGAGTGATTAGGAAGAGAAGTAAACAGTAAACAATACATTCTGGTAGTCGATACTGAAAGAAAATATCGATTGTAATGCGATTCTTCGATTATGGTACATTCACCTTTACTGCGAACTGCGAAGGAGGCTAAATCATCGATGCAGTCAGGAGATCGCCAAGCAAAGCATATTAGGTTTTGGAAGCGTGTACCTATACTCCGACACAAGGGCGGATTAAAGATGACGATTAAACGGAGGGGGGGGGCGGAGAGAGCGATCGCCCCCGAGAAGAAAAAAGAAGTTAATGTAAAAGATCCTATTTAACTTCAATAAAATGGATGTATATGTCAATCTTCTAACTAACCGCCCCTAGCGACAAGCACCTTTTGTTGGCATTAAATTTCAGTTGTTGGGATACTGCAATGGATTGAATTAGTTAAGCAAACCTTCGGTTTTGATTTTCCAGCGGTATATAATAATGTTTTGATGTAGGATTTTTGAGAGATAGTTTATTGAGATCTATTTCTCTTTCTAGGCATTTATCTAAGTTCTTCGTAATTACAAGACCATCTTTTTGTTTCGAGGTACACCCTCTCAAAAAAGTATTTGAGTACAAGCGAAATTTCCTATTTTGGGTTTGTATTTATTTAATTGTTTTCTGGAAAACACACAACGCTACAAAAATATGAAAAATTGTAATTATGCATAATCCGTATTCATATTTTGTATAAACAATTTTTAATGTACGAAACCTACGTAGGAACTTTGACTTTTACTCGAATACTTTTTTGAGAGGGTGTATAAATTTTACAACTCAATATTTGGACAAATAAATATATCCAGGATCCATGCAGGAAGAATGAAATTTTGAGGGTGGGGTTGATTAATTGAAATTTATCTCCATTTTATGAAAGTAAAAAAGGATCTCTTTACATTTTTCAGGTAATTTCTTTTTTTCATGTGGATTGAGGGGGGTCGCCCTCTTAGTGCATCCATGGGTTAATAGGATAGACTCAGGCTGCGGCCTGCGAAACGGCGGCTTATGCTTCTATTGCTCCGGGACAGGCGATGATTTCTAAACTCACCTCACCACTCCTCCGAACTTTCATTGAACTGCTGGGATCTCTTGCTGTCATTAGATCACAGGAGCACTCCGAAGAAAGGCGAAAATCTTCGTTGTCCAATAAAAAGTTTCTTCAGAATCGAAATCGATATTCAAATGGACTACTAAAATTGTTTTACAATCTTTGTGAGGAATATTCTAACTATTCTTCACGTTTATAATAAACAGTAGTGTTAGAAATATCTCTCCAAATATAGAAGATACTGCCAAGTTGGTTTCAGTTTCAGGAACTTATTTTAGGATGCCAGACTTGTTGAAAAATTGCCAAAAGTGGCAAACCTTTTGGTAACTTTTGACGTACCAGTCCAGTGCTCCTCCGATATGTGGCAACCCTTGAAAAGTAATGAGCCATTTCGCCACTTAGACAAAAATCACCATCTGAAATTAATAGGACTGAAGTGATGATAATAATAAAAGTAAACAATAAAAGAAAAATACAATACTTTTCACTTCCATCTACAAAACAAAGCAAATATTGCGATAGAGAAATTTTTTGGCATTTTGATGAGAAAATCGAGTTTGAGCAGCCCAGAGTGTACTTTGAAAAGTTTCTGCATGATGCAGCAACATACTTGTGGTATGCTTCAATTTATCCAAGTACACACGCATCGTCTGTATGTACGTTTGCATTATGCATGTACGTATCATAACACGCAAATCTCAAAAACGATTAGTCATAGAATATTGAAATTTTGTATTTAGGACTGTTGTAACATCTATTTGTGTACACTCACTTTTCTATTGCAATCGACTGAATAGTGTGTTTACGGGGTTTTGAAAAAGTCTTTCAATACATTAAGGTCTAAGGATATCGTCAATGTTTTTAAAGTTTATGGTCAATCATTGTGTAGGCTATGCCCGAAATCTAACTAACGAAACGGCCACCTGGATTCAGGCCCGATCCCAGAAGAAAATCTTGGGGGGGTGAAGATCAGCAATTTGCCGACTGAAAAAAAATGGATTTGCCGATTCAGTTTCTGCCTCACTAACAACCTTTTCAAGTAATGCTCCAAATTATGAGAAGCAACAAGCCATCACGCCCTGAAAGATCTCGGCGATTTACGTTAAAAGGAAGATTTAAGGTGGATTCATATCCGCCGCGCCGCATCGCAACCATGCCGTACTGTTTCGCCGTTTTGGACCGTTGGCTGTTCTCGCGGCGAGCTTGCCTTGCCGCAAGTAAATACACCAATGCTCTTAAGTAATTGGCTGTAGCTGTAAAAGCTCTTCTGTAATTGGCTGTATCTTTGCGGTCGCTGCGGTATATCTGTTCTCGCCAGATAATGCGCAAACCCTCGGCGCTCGCCGCGCGGGCGCCGTGTTGCTCCGCCACGTGACGTCATTGCGGCGTCTTAGCGGTGCGGTACGGCCAGTATGAATCCGGCTTAACAGCTTTAAAGCACTGCAGTGCAGCTGAGCTATCAGCCTTCCCCTCCCGGATAACAAAAAAAAAATAGTTACAACTTGATTACATAATTCAAATTTACATTTTATTTAAATCTGATTTGCATGTAATATTTTAACTCATTAAATTGAATATTAACCTTTTAAAAATACTAACACTTTATACAAAAACGTTTACTTTATCAATATTACTGAATGTACTTACATTATTTATTAACCAGTTTTAAGTTAATTCTCCTACGTTTCAACGTTGCCCACTTGATTACTGTGTCATCTAAGTTAATTTTATCTACAATGTCTTTTTCGGAGTGCAGAAGCAACAGGTCATCTAAACGACTGTCTTTCATAGTTGACCTTAAGTAAGTTTTAATTCGTTTTAATTTGCTGAATGACCTTTCATTAGATGCAACTGTTACTGGTGCTGTTAGGGCTAAACGGCAAAATCGATTAGCCAAAGGTAGAATGCCTTTTAATTCTTCGGCTTTATGCATTATTTTAAGTATAGAGTCTATACCTTGGCATCTATCTGCGAAGATTTCTAATTCATCTTGCCAGTTAAGCCATACCGAGAGAGCACTGATTATATATATTAAAAAAAAACCTTTCTAACACTGTCTTATTTGCGCATATACCACTGCATTACAATTAGTTAACCTGTTCATACCCGAAGGCAGAGATTTCTTCCTCCTGTGTCCATTTTTGCTTCCTGGCTTGGGTCGCTGAATGCTGCTGCTATGGCCACAGCCTTGCACAAGTGCATGTCTGGGCCACAGAAGAGCATTCAAAACCTATTCCGGGAAGTAACGATGGACACAGGAGGGGGGAATTTCTGCCATCGCGATTTTAGCAACATCGGAAGTGAACAGGTTAAAGCCAACAAGACATAAAAATATTTACTGCTCATAAAGCCTAATCCATGAGCGTTATTTTGTTATCCTTGTATAGCTATCAATGCCTACCCTTGAAGACGGACAGCATGCTCTCATAAACCTCAATAATAAATATCAATTTTGTTTTGCTTGAAATGAAGGAACGGAATTCTTTTGTTTGCTCCGGTAAAATAACTATAAATAAGTACATAGACCCTTTTTAATAGGGTCCATACAACGGCGGATAAAGAATTATTATTATTATTTTATTAATTAATTAATTAATTTTTGTGTGTGTGTGTGGGGGGGGGGGGGGGGTTAGGTGTTGAGGCTAAGCTTTAAAAAGTTTATTTTACTGAAACAAAATGTACCATAAACCAAAATTTTAGTCTAAGCCAATATTAAAATTTTGGGAGGGGCTAAGTTATAAAAAATGATTTTTTACGTATTTAACGAGTGTTATAAATTAAAATGTTACTCTTTTTTGGGGGGGCTGAAACCCCAGGATCGGCTACTGGGTACATGGTATTGTACATAGTACTATACTATATATAGTACATAGTACTATAATACATAATATTCGATCGATGAATATTTACTGCAGAGCACGGAGTAACAGACAAACGGAATTCATAAACATTCCAACTTCGTTGGAAAGTGTTAAAAAATGCTTAAAAAGACAGAATGTGAGGCTTAATGTGACACACAAAAAAAGATACGATCTGGAATAAGAAAAGTAATTCTAGATTGAAAAGTTAAATTTTCCTAAAATTTAAGAGAAAAATGAAAAATCAGAGATATTGAATTTGAGGTCCCTAAGATCGGGTCCCCCGTGTATTTGCCCTGCCATGCCTCCCTACTTGTTAAGGCCCTGTAATCCATACTCTTACATTTTATTTTTGATTATAACTTACTCATTATTTTTCTAAAATCAAATTAAGTTACAAAATTGGGGTTCTTCGTATAAATGATATGAAAATAAATACAAATACATAAAAAAATAGTACAAATATATTTTAACTATATAATTACCTGATCGTTGATGATCTTTTTCTTCGAGAATGCCGCTTCAAATGGATTTGAGGGAGCTCCAACAGTTTGAATGGAAATTCTCTTTCCATTATGCACAGTTATTTCGTGTCTTCTTTTATAGTCATCATCAAAACAACTACCACATTTAGTGCATTGCACTTTTTGTCGCTTTCTTTTAATAACTGGTGTCATATTTTTATTTACAACTGGTTTGGTTTCAAACTTAAACGCACACAGCAATCAAATTGAACTTAGTTAAATGTTAGATTTTTTTTTCCGAATTAGTGTACTAATTATATTTAAAAGCTAAAGATGTATTCTTTTAAACAAGCTATGCTATAGAGTTCCTCCAAGTATGTATATATTTAAATATAACTTTCACATGGTGGCTGTCCAGCAAGCAGGAATATGGGACACATTACACTATTTTCAACTATACAAATTGATTTCTTTTTCCCATGCATTTCAGAGAAGCAAAGAGAATACATCTATTTCCCAGAAAAAGTCACGCTGGGCTCAAAGGCAGCGATGGCCGAAAGCCAGTGGCGTCCTCCTTGCACTGTTTGTATCGGTATTTCGTAATTTTCCTCAGGGTGATTTATGTGACTGGACTTTTCTCGTTCCCAGACTGTATCACCCCCCATAGCAGAAGAGTTCTTATTAGCTTACTATGGGCATGCAAGATGAATATTTACATTCTGAAACAGGTGTCATAGAAGTCTTTGGTGTCGAATGCGAAGTGCGGATTTTCCGACTCCCCCTTTTGTACAGCAGTGTATTGCAAACGAATACCGAGTGCTCTATTATTCATTCCCACTTCATTCTTTTGACTAATGCAAATAAGAAAGGAATTTCCGACTCGGTGTTTTATGCGCAGCAAGGTGAACCTCAAATAGACAAAAATTAGGAAAGTGCCGATTAAAAACTCTTTTGAATACTAGAATGAAGAGTTTTGGAAGTTGGGAATAGCAATTTTTGCCGACTGAATATTTTAAGTGGGGGGGGGGTGTCTCACCCCCCCACACCCCCCCGTGGGATCGGCCCTGCCTGGATTGACGACTTTTGGCGAAATATCAGCATATCTTGCGCCATAAACAAGTTTTTAACCCATTTATGCCTAGTGTGCCTTTATTGGGACGTCATTTTCGCTATCCGTCGAAAACGCAACTTATTTTTCCTAGCCTTTACACGAATATTGAACCTAAACTCCACAAAATATTTTAACTTGGCCAAGCAGGATGTTGACATTTCAATTTTTATACATAATGATTTTAAGAAATCATCCCTTACTCAAGAGGCTGATATCAGAAATTTATCTATTATTGTTAGTATTAGAAAATATCGAAGAAAGTCGCACAAATGGGCTAAAACTAAACCAATCCTGGTCGTATTTCTTATACTCGTATTTTGCGAGAATATTGTTCAAATCTGGCAGATCACGATAAATTGTATAATAGATATGAAAAGTAAAGAGATAGCATAAAGGGCACTTCGCTTTAATTCTTCTGCAGAACTTATTGTTTTTACTTTTTCTTTTAGAAGATAAGATGATCTACAAAGCCCGTGATTGTTCTGCGACATACGTCACACTTTTAAGCTCTTTCTATTTCCGGGGACATATCTACCGCAATTTCAATGAAATATGTTTAGATGATGAGCATTGACAATGCGTGTGATTTAATCATAGATATTGGAGTAGCTAGATCACACATTCAATGTTTCTAATCGTGTACTTCTGGATGCCAAAAACGCACCCCATTTTTGCACTAGGATGGCTGCGGTCAATGTAAAGTACATTAACTGCATTTTTTTAGAAAGTTAAATGAATTCAAGGAAAAATATGTAGATTAAAGTACGTATTTAAATACAGATTTTCCTAAAGAAATTGAAATGATAATTATAATTTAAGCAATTATCATTCTGCGAATGCATGTGCCACTAGAATGGTTACGTTTGGAGGCATCAAGCTTTCCCATATTATGTAGTTGTTGTTGTTTCTGATGGCCCTGACAACCGCAAGTGGCGGTGCCAGATCCCCCGAAGCGAGGCGATGGGCAAAGGGGGCACGCCTTCCATTATGAGGGCCCCGGTGGGAGGAAGTACGACTTAGCCCAGTGGTCCCTTAATTTTGAATCCATTCCAGAAGAGGGACCAATCCCCTGAAATCAGCACCCTCAGAGGTATCGTTTAACAACTTGGAGGACATTGGAGCCACGACAGATTTTACGTGCACCAGCTCCCATTAGCGCACACGGTCCCACAGTAGTCGAGCCGAGAGGATGTTGACCCTCCCAAGCACTGGCCAAGTCGGATGCTGCTTCACTTGACGGGTACTAAAGGGAACGGAGTTTAGCGCTCAGACCACTGCAGGACCCCATGTTATGTTCATCCTAGTATTTCCTATATCAATGCGCTTAATAGAAGTCAAGAAATTTGGGATGGGCATAAATTAATGAAACTATTCGAATTAGTCGATTATTAAATGCATTCGACGTAATCGGTTTTGAAAAATTCATCCGAACGCTCAGCCCATAACATTCGAATAGCATATGGCATTCGAAATCTCGAATAGAAATCTTAAATGCTATTCGTATAGCAAACATCGCTAATACTATTCGAATAGTGAAACCATAGATTTAGGAATACCTAGACTACTCATCTAGTATTCCTAATCATGTGCTTTTTGTTTGCCAAAAACGCACCCCATTTCTGCCACTATTATGGCTGCCGTCGATGTAACATAGATCATTCTTTGTATTACTTTAGAAAAATAAATAAGTTCGAGAGAAAATATTTCGATACGAATACTTTATAAAACACAGATCGCTCTAAAATAATTGAAAATAAAATTATAATTTAAGTTACTACCATTCTGCGCATGTGCATGCCACTATCATGGCTACCGTTTGGAGGCAACAAGTTTTCTCTCGTTATGCTCAATCTAGAGATTCCTATATCTATGAGTGAAACCGCAAATATATGAGTATAACCACCATGGCAATAGGGAATATAGTGAAAATGCACTATTCGATTAATCGATTATTGATTCATTTCGAATAATAGTAATCGATTATAGAAATTATTTGAGTGGCCTATCACTACAAAAAGTCTTCTGGTGTGCACATTATTATTATTATTATTATTATTAGTTGTACACCCTCCAAAAAAGTATTCGAATAAGCGATAAATTTCCTACGTTCGTTTCCTATATTAAAATTATTTATCATAGAACATGAATTGCGCTATGTATAAATATGACTTTCCATATTTGTATCAAATTGTGCGTTTTTCAAAAGCCCAATTATTATTCACAAATCTAAAATACGAAATTTCTTTCTTTCTTGAATACTTTTTTTTGGAGGGTGTACCATCTTATAAATGCATTATCCCCTTTCCCCTTTTATTTTCGTTTTCCAATTACAATCTGCATTATTCATAGTGTTCTTGGAATTTTTTTTTTTCGTTTGAATCATTTACAACCGTCAATATTCTTTTTGTTCTTACTAACCACACGATATTTTTATAGCACTCGCAACTATGTCAGAAACAAACTTGAAGGTTTATCTGGCGCACATATTCAAGACCGTTCTTTCCTAATATGATATTGCATAAAACCTGTTAACTTCTTTCGGCGTTCGAACACAAATATTTACAGAGTCCGATCTCAGATGAATCCGGTCAAATAATTGACGGGCTTCCCTCCTGGGCCTTCTTTGACATATTTTGACAGAGTGAAAAAGTGTCAGGTTTTCAACGATTTACTACAAGGTCAAGGTTGGGATTGATTTATGCTACACTCTGTTCGTGTCGGCATCGACTCAGAAGAATTAAATAGATTTGCTTTGATTCGAAACACGATGACAATAGTTAAGAAGATGAGTTATATTTATGGAGGATCACCGAAATTAAAATAATCTCATGTTGACACCGTATAACTTCCTTGTGCGTCCATTATTTGAATTCTTAATGCACTTCATTCAAACTCAGGAGGTTTAACTAATGGAGTTGCCAATGTTGCGCTACGCAGTGCTAGGAAAGTGAAGCCTGTGCCACGCCCCCTTATCCCCCCCAAAAGATTGAAGAACGCATAGAGATGCATTGAAAAACGAGTTCTGGAAATTGTTAATAAAAATAATTTAAGAGTTACTAACCAATTTGTTAATCCATTTTACGTTTATGGAAGGTTGTTTACACGTATTAACTTGTTTTTTATTGTATAATTTCAAATATATAAATTGACATGTTTTCCAATGACGATATTCAATGCTTTGGGGGTATGAGGAGGCGTGGTTTTTGGCTTCAAAACGGGGAATATGGGCTTCTCCATTAGTTGAACCTCCTTGATTCAAACTCATTTCATTCGAAATCGAGATAAAATAGTTCAATAATGCCAAGATTTGGTAATTTCTGGCCAAATATAAAAGGTATCACCACGATAGAATCATTCCGGAATTGAATTTTGGCGCTAAATTTGGCAATATTTTGCAAAAAGTCACCAAACTTGTCCGAGTTGGCGAAATATTGGTCTTGGCAAAACAATGACAGTAGACTATTTTAATGCACTGCAGACGTCCATAGCGTACAGAGGACTTTAAATACAAGCATTCTTGTATTTAAAGTCCTGTGGATGACCCTGTTAATAAACTACCCTGTCGATTACAGTCTAATTTTAATCCTTTTTGTAATTGGAAGTGTGTATTTAGGTCCAACGGTTGCGAAAATAAAAGGTCAGTCAGTCTGTCCGTGGATACGCTGTGTAGCGCAACTGCAAAATAATAACACCAAATTTGCATCAGTGTTACTTGAAATCAAATGGCAAGAACGTAAAAAGGGCCTTTCAGATAAATCTATTTCAAAATGCCTTATTTTCATGCAAAATTTCAATTTTTAAGAATAAAATTTTGTCTTTTAGGTTCAAACTCTAGCAGAGACTCTAAAATAGCGTCCCATGATGCAGGCGTGCTATTTCATTTGATTTGTAATTCCTAAAAGATGTTTATAATTAAACTTCCTCTTTAACAGAGTTCTACAGCTAACGATTGCTATCAAATTAATATGTAGACTATACACAAGAGCACTCAGAGAATTTCGAATGAAAAAAATGTAGTTCAAAAAATGCCCATTGGGTAGCGCTTTGTATAAAAAAAGAAGCAAATTTAACAATGGAAATGGCTAATTTAAAAATTACATACAATTCCACCATTTATTCAATGTAGTTTTCGAACTTATTTGTATCATTTTTTGAGCTAAATTCACGATGCAAATCGTCACATGGTAGACATTTTGTGAATTTTTTAAAAATCTTTTTTTAGCGCATTAACCTAATCTGCTAGTAATCGGCTTCCCCATTTCAGCTTCAGAATCCTGTTTATAAGGGAAATTTAACTGTAACCATACTGTATATATACAGGATGTTTCAAGATGGTAACGCTTTAATTCTTTATCTGTTAGAAGAGGGGATTGCAAATTGAAAACAATGTTCAAAATATGGTCGGAAGAAGACTCCGTTACGAGAAAAATCCTCTCGTTCATTTTCATAAATTTACACACGACCCCCGTACCCCCCCTCCCCGAAGGGGGTGTCTTTCCTCTCCCTCAACAGCCTCCCGTTTCTTTGTCTAATAAAATAAATTTAATAATGCAAGTAAATACTCCACCATTAAATTCTGTGGGCTCCACAGCCGTGAAAGAATTCTGGGAAAGTGATAAAGAAAAAAAAAAACAGAAGGGTGTTTATTTTTTTCGGACCTCCACCCACATACTCTCCGGAGAAAAGAATTATTCCCTCTCTGGTTCTTCATTTTGGTGTCACGTGATGCTTGTCGAAAAATCTATTCGTTAAATTTTTTTTTTAAACGAAAGCTGAGCAGTTTGTTAGTAACAGTATATTTTTTAAAATATTCGATAGCTTTTTAGATGCGAGCTGAGATAGCCTCCTCGTTCTGAAAGTCACCCGAATTTGCCGTAGAAAAGGGTTGTCGATTTTTATTTATCAAAAGTCGGGAAATGCAGCTAATTCAAAAGTAAAGGTCTCTTTAGAAAGAAAACTCTTTCCTCTTTCCGATCGTGTAATTATTTTTTCTTCCGGGAGATCGTAAGCCTTTTTTTTCGGAGGGCAAAGACAGAAAGCGGTCGAAAATAATGTAAAATATAAAATAATTCAAAAACTAATTCAACAATTAAAAAACTACGCCCGAGGTGCAAACTCCGGGATGCTTGGGAACCCCCCCTGCAGAGTTTGATTAAATTCGGTCGGATATATTATTGGCTCCAGAACTTAAATACGTAATCTAATGGTGGAATCTAACCAATGAGAAACTTTTTTTTTTTTTATTTAACGGGCAGGAACTTTCTGATGAGGCATTGCCACTACAACTGCCCGAAGACTGTGACGATTCTGTTATGGGGGCTTTGACTCATCGAAGTACGCAAACAGGCTCCGTAGAAGATTCACGATGCCTCCGCTCTGAGCCATTTACGTTCCCGTCGTACGGTTGGTCTGAGCCACCGCAGAGCATTTCGACAAACCTAGCCTGCCTGAAGCAGGTCCTCTTTCTGCACGACCGATTTGGTTTCTTACAATGTTTTTCAATGGAACAAAACCCGATTTTCAACATTCAAAAAAGTGCTAAATTCAAATTTTTGTCTGATTGATTGTAATACACTGACGTCCATATTCCCCGTCTACCTCGACCGCCGGTTTGCAAGCAAACTCTCAATCGAACGTTGAAATGGTATACCACCTGAATTCAAATTTAATACCATTTGAACGTACGACCGAGAGTCTGCTGTGCTGTGAACCGGCGTTCGAGGTAGACGGTGAATAAGGGTGTGAGTTGATTATATGAACCTTCGACTTTCATTTTGCAGCTCTTTTGAAAAACAGTACAAAAGCTGATTACTGTCACGCAGCGCAGTTATTATAGGACCACGGATCACGTAGAATTTTAGCAGGCTGCCATTAAGGACGAATCCAAATGAACTGGTCGAGGAGGGGGTAAAGCTAGCAGAGTGATGCGGTTACGGCACGGAATGGCCAGTATGAATGCAGCTTTACTTCTTCAAAATTGCGTCACAATAATTCAGCGGCATGCACACATCTGACTGCCATCAAGTAGTGGATATGCCCATTTCCTCATCTAAACCGGATGTTTACGTTTCTATTCAATCCGTGGTCAAATAATAGTCTCATGAACTTATTTCTGGCCAGTATGGCATCCGTATACAAGGGTAAACGACCGCTAAAGATTAAAATGATGCCGAAGAGATATTTTGTTATAGACAAAAATGTGTTTATGGACAAGCTTGTCATAAAATGGACATAAAATGGACATAGTACTCTAACGGTCAAACCTAAACCCTTCATTGCATAAATTTTAAATACGTTAGCTGCCCATCATGTGATAATCAAGAGTGTAAGCTAAATTTTCTATATCAATTTTGTAAATAACTACAGTAAAATACGGCAAAAGCCCTCTAAAAAACGCTCCCCTTCCCCTGATTTTCTCGTACATTTCGTTTGCTCTTAAGGTGGATTCATACTGGCCGGAGATTTGCAGCGGCTAAGCGTACGGTCGTGGGTTCGATTTCCACTCATATCCTCTTTGTAAAAACTGTCTATCTCTGTGTTAACAAAAACTTATTGTGATACAATAGATGCCACCAATGAAATCACGTCATATGCCTTCGAAGCGTGACGTCAGAGCAAAGCTCTTCGCTGAGTGATTTCATCGCGACGTCTTAGCGGTACGGAACGGACAGTATGAATCTAGCTTCACTTGACGATAGAGGGGCACTGGAATGGTATATATTTCCGATTTTTACCGTTTATCCGCCCCCATAGATCGCGATTTTCCTTAAAGATAGGGGCGGGGTCTTTTCCGGCATTTTACGGTAATTAATCTTTCGAAAAATTCTGTGTTTAAAAGAAATGTCTTATTATTCACATTTTTATTATTCACTTGCAGCATTTATTATCAGA
This sequence comes from Cheiracanthium punctorium, assembly GCA_038373885.1. Lineage (NCBI taxonomy): Eukaryota > Metazoa > Arthropoda > Arachnida > Araneae > Cheiracanthiidae > Cheiracanthium > Cheiracanthium punctorium. The sequence goes on from JAWZYV010004976.1 coordinate 244,056, forward strand.
AACTATACAGGGTGATTTTACACTCTCCTGTACAAAATTTAAGGGGAGGTAGGATACCCTAGACGGTTCAGAATCACATACCAATGCGGGGTCGGACGTCATATTCAGGTACCTGTTAATAATCACTTTAGAAGAAGTGTTCAAGTAATAATAAACTTTCCGATAATGTTTTTTCAAAAACTAATCCCTCTTTCACCGATTGCACTTGATAAAAATTGTTGATTTAGAATTTTTTCTTTCATTACATCGATAAAATTTTCAGAGGAAAGCTCATTGTTTATGAAACTTTTAAGAAATTGGACGCACACTTCAATACTTCTTCCAAAGTGATTATTAACAGGTACATGCAGACGACATTTCCAACCCCGCATTGCTATGTGATTCCGAGTTGTCTCTATACCCCTACGCAACCAGCAAGTTTGTCAGTCTGGTAGCGAATCACCCTGTATTTTACATGTAAGTTCGACATAAGAAATTTGGCTCGCACTCTAACCCGGCAGTGAACGCGTTTTAAACGTACGATGCAAATATTCACCCCTGTGCAGTTAAGAGTTAAAACGTGAACAAGTTCTAGGTCCACCAAAACGCTTCCTGATAGTTCGTACGAGTCCTTAATTTGCTAAAATTCCGAATTTTCGAAAAATTGTGCTGAGATGTCTTAGTGGGTGCATTCGTAAACGACAAACTCGTTGCACGAGTTTTCGTGAGAAAACTGGAATGCGTGTGTTTAGAGCTGTCAGTGGCTATCAGTTTCTTTTGCCTTTACGAACAACTTCAGTTTATTTAGTTTCGTCGCCTAGGAGACGTGTTTGTTTAAAATTCGGGAATGCGTAAATTTTGCTGAGGAGAGTTTTTGGTACATACTCAATATGAAATCAACAGGATTTTTAAAAGAAAGAGTGGCCATAATTGAAGTGCAGAGATCAAAATTTAGAAATTTCAACATAAACTTCATTTTTTCGAAAGTATTTAGCAAGAAAAGTTAAAATTTCGCTAATAACGGTTTAAATTAACTTCAATCTCAACACTAAATTTTGAATTTACTAAAATAAAAAATACAAGAAAATGATTACCTTTGAAAAATTACGTACCTCCGTAGCATTTTCTAACGTATGCATGAATTTCTTCCTCGAAAAAATAATATTTGCAGCTTTAACAAACGTAACATACTTTTCCATAACAACGGAAGCCATTTGAAAACAGCAGCAAGTGTATCTTCTAAACAGCTGAAGGAACCTGATCCGCTTTCAGTTTACTTCGTTCGAAACTAATCGCTCTCAGTTTTGTATACAAACGCTCTAGTTTTTAAACTGATTACACTCAGTTTCCTTTACGAACACCTTAGATAGAAACTCGTTGCTCGAGTGCAACTCGTTTGGCGTTTACGAATGCGGCCACTATTTGACAAGAGACCCAAGATAACTTCTTTCTGAATTTTATAACAAAAGGAACATTTTAAAATATCAGATCGCTTTAGGACAATATTTCAAAAGTTCGGAATTTTAGCAAATCCAGACGCATATACGAACCGTCCATTCGAACATTCATTTTATTTTGTCCGTGTTCTCAACTCTACTGGTATCTTTACAAACTCCTCCTCTGGTTATAGATGCATGCGCTTAACCCATTTGTGCCTAGATATTTTTGCGACTTTCTTCGATTTTTGCTAATACCAGCAATAATAGATAAATTTCTCATGTCAACTTCTTGCACAAGGTATGGTTTCTTTTAAAATCATTATGTATATAAATTCAAATGTCAGCATCCTACTGGGTCACGTTGAAATATTTTGTGGAGTTGAGGTTCAATACTCGTGAATAAAGGCTAGGAAAAATAAATAACGTTTTCGACTGATAGCGAAAGTGCCGTCGCAAAAAAGGGACGCCAGGCATAAATGGGTTAACCCGAGACAAAGCTTCAACCATAAGGGAAGTATTGGGTAGGTGTGTGTGTGTGGGGGGGAAGATGACACCTTTAGAAATTCATTTAGTGCAATTTATTTCATCATGTGAACAGATTATCAGCATTGCCGCAACCTTTACTGAGACTAAAAGCTTAGGTCATTTGCTGAGTTCCACTGTAAAAAAACTGTTCACCGCTTTCCTCTTGGTCACCCAGATGTGTGTCACGGTTAGCACGGACTTTCACCAAAACGGGAGTTTATGAGCACGCCGAAACAAATCGAGATATTTCCGAATCTGCAAACATCATCCACCACACATCTCATCAGGAGGAGTCAGTATAAAAAAACTAGTTCGAAACCTTTATGATTCTTTGCTCCCTGACTGCAGTAGGGCGTATTGTTGCTTCTTTAGTATGTATGTTACTTTATTTTGCTCTTTAATACTTCCAAATTTGCCTGAATAAAGAGTTTACTGGTTCCCGTACAACTTACGGAAAGTTGTATTCATATGCTTGTAAAATTAATCTGAGTGTACATTGAGTTTAATAATTAAACATCTTTGTCTTAAAAGGTGTTAAGGTTTTAGCGTTCAGAATTTAACTTAACGTTGAGCTTTGAAAATAATTCATTGTACATACGTTATAACTGCAAGTATACATTGCGAACTATGTTGTACAGCTATTAATTGGATTAGGATTTATTTGAAAGGCTACTCTGTGGGATAACTACCACATGAGTATTTAAAAGTGTTTGTAGTTTTTCAATGTCTGACGATAAAATTTTTTGTACATTAAAAAAAGTTTAGCTGTTTTGTCAAAAGTACCGTATGCGAGTTATTTAACATTCTAAATCTGACAATCCATGCATTTTTTAAGATAAAGGTATATCTCATAGTATTTGCTATTTTAACTAAAATGTTGGTCTTATTTGGACAGTAAGGATAACTTCTAAGATCTCTGAAGAGAACTCTGGATGTGCTTTAATATTTTTGGTCAATGCATTTACTTTGGATACTGTGCGCTGATGGATGTGGGGAGGGTGCTGAAAAACATATCTACTCGAAGTATCTAATCACTCTTGGAGCTTTTAAATAGCCAGCTATATGCTGGTAACGTCAATCAAAACTTGACAGGATGTCATTCATCGCATTCAGTTGAATCGCATTAGTGTAGATTACTTAAGATTATTCTTTTGCCTATCATAAACTCTTCTTAAGATAAGGAGGTATCCTCCTCTCTAAATAAGACATTGTTAATGACGGTCATTTTATCTCTCGCCAACTTTATTGAAACTGCCCGAAAAAGTGTCCCAAAAATGCGACATAAGAGACATAAAAGTATGTGACGCAATTTTGCATATATTTAAATACTATTAGTTCACAACAGCTTTAATCAATTGTTAGACTACTTCGTAAGCTGTAGAATATGCTTCACGCGTATTTTTTTTATATATATTTAACTACAAACACGTAAACACGTTTTTTATATATATTTAACTACAAACACGTATTAACACGTAAATACTATTAGTTCACAACAGCTTTAATCTATTGTTACAATATTTCGTAAGCTGTAGAATAGAAATCGCATGTATTTTTCTATAAATAGGTTACAATCGGCAAAATTTCAACAGCTTAAGAAAATTGTTGAGTATTGAATTGTTCCCCCCCCCTTTTTTTTTTTACTGTGCAATGTCTTATCCTCCTGAATTCTGTATCCCTCAATAAACAAATGGATGTAATGTAGTCAATTATATCGTTTTAATATGGCAATAAGGAAACTAAAAAATTAGGGGGTTCAAGAGGGAGGGGGGGTGTCTTCCCCTGACGAGTCTCGAACAGCCGAGTTTAATCTATTGTTATAATATTTCATAAGCTGTAGAATATGCATCACATGTATTTTTCTGTAAAAAGGTTATAATAGTACAAATTTCAACATAGGGTTACCAGGCGACATACACGAAAGATGAGATAAAGACATAGTCAATTAATACAGTTTTAATATGGCAATAATGAAACTAAAAAAATTAAGGTGGTTCAAGGGGGGGGGGTTCCCTCCTGACGAGGCTCGAACAGCAGAGTTATTTAAATAACTGTAGACGTCTAATTTACTCGTTTAAAGTAAATCCTGTATTCTGAATTGAATACCCTTTGCCATGGAAGGAACCGAAGTTATTTGCATCGCATTTATTTGCATCGCATCTTTAAATCGCGTTTTTCACTTTAACTTGCATTAGGGCAATTGTTTTTATACTTTAATAGCTTCAGACCCGAAGTAGCCTATTAAGCACTAATAGTTTTTTCAATAACTTATCAAAAATGATGGAATGCTGAAACTTTAGGCGAGGACCAATTGAAACCGACAGAGCCGCGGTTTAGATTCCCATACACGAAATGGCCAATAGAATTAATATTTTCATTTTGTTCATTCATCTCGTGCGAAAAACGTTAGACAGAATATTCCATTTCTTCGTTAAAATTATGCAGTGGATAATTAACGAATGTATTGTAAGAACGTTAGTAATAACTTCTATAGTGTCCATAATGCATAAATTTAACGAACTAAATATTTATTGACTTGGGCAGCTTTTTCAAGAGGTAGCAAGTGCTGAAGTATCCTGAAACTATAATTTTATCAATTCTGTCATTACTTTTTATAGTTTAATGCTTCTATGAAAGATTTCGAGAAATGTTTTTTTTGAACTACTATGAAAGGCAACGAAATTTACTTATGGATTCTATTCTTGAAATAAAAGTTAGCACACATGAGGGACCAGATTTTAAATATTTTCGAAGCGTAACGCATATCAATAGTTGAGGTGATACACCAAATTAAATGCGGTTTCACCAGCGTCAATCATGTAATGTTACGGTATGGGGAAGTGAAACTGTTACTTTAGTTTGCAGAAAGATTCAAATGTGGCAATTTTATGGAATATCATAAGTAGTTGTAGAAATGATTAAATTTTTCGAAATGTTCCGATAATTGCTACCGGTTAACTTTTTCAGAAAAATCTCATAATTTTACCCCAACATGAGAGAATAAATACTCAATAAAGCGTGCATCGAAGTACACTGGACGCCTTTAAATGTTTTAAAGCAATGTCGAGTCGTTACATAATCGAAATTTCAAAACACATTTAAAGCTTCTATATTGTTTGACTAGAATGACATTACATGGGTCTTTTTCCGCTTTCCCCAGTAGTTTAAAGTAACTCCAATTTTCGAAAAAGACAAGTCAGATCTCAAATTTGGGTCAGAAAATAATTTGCAAGATTTCGGCATAGAATTACTAGGTTCTCTGGTTATTTAAATGCGCCTTAATCAGTTCTACGGCATATCAGTGTTATTGTGTAGTTAGCTGAATTAGAATGCAATATAGGCTGTGAAGAGCTTTAACTCTTTTCCTTTTCAGGTAGTTGTAGCAGTTTGCTGGCGAGAATGACTCGGGACTGTTCCGTCGTTAGTCCTCACTGTGCTTGATTCATCATGGATGTGAAGTCCTTGGCTTGACTCCAGCTGAAGTTAAGTAACAGAGCCAATATTAATATTTTTATTATACTTGACAGACTATAAGTAACTATTTTAGTGTGAATGTTTAAGATTATTTATTGTCCTTGGCAAACTAATATTTTAATCGTCGAACTTAAATTAATGCTGCAAAAGACTTCAATAGTCGCATCAAGTCGAACTGTTTTCAAACGAATGAAATCTAGTTTTGCTTACCTAAAATTAAAGTTAAAAATCGATTGAATTGTTAAAACAAGCGCTACAAAACAGCAGTACGAGTAGTTTATCAGAATCTCCAAATTTCTTGGCGACATTAAATTTCAGTTTTATTGCATGTCTTCTGCATTTTACAAATTGAAATCTATTAGAGCTGTCTTATCTTGCCTTCGAAGTTTGCTGTATAGTCGTTGAGAATTAGTCGCATTTAAAAGTTGGTCTTGGATAACGAGTCTGGATTATCAAAGGGCACAAGACCGCTTTAAGGTTCGAAACATTTAACAATAAATCATGGTGTAAAGCTGGAACGATGTTGAGGCGATTTACCAGTTAACGGAATAGTTATTTCTTGGCTTTCGAAATTCTTGCTTACAATGACTTTCGACGTTAGTGCGATGGCATGGTATTTTACCTGTTTTTCCATTTAGCATATCTACTTTAAATATCTTGTGTGGGATATTTTGATGGATTTGAGATTCTATTGTTTGATTTTCAAGTATTGAGAATGGCCATGTAGTTCAATTCCTTTAAACTTTTCAAGAATTTGAGTAATTATGCTATCTATATTCTTACTGAAATTCATAAGGGTTTCAGTGTTAGTATCAAGTATCTGATTTTCCAGTGATGTTCTACCTACTTTATTTTCACATTCTGAGAGTAAGTTCGTCAATATCTAAAACTTTAGCTGAATCACATTTTTTTCATGCCAAAACGATGTTAGTGCAGCGTTCTTATAGTTCCAATCTATGACGGTTTTATCGGATATATCTGCTTCTTCCCAAAGTCTATCAACGTGAGGTCTTCTGACCACGACCTTGGCGTTTTTTTTCATGCACAAAGACTTGTTTTTATTGACTTTAGTTTAGCGGTAGTTTAAATTTTCATGATAAGCAGTCAAGTACGGTTACGACTGAGAGAATTCGCCAACTCACTTAGCGAAAATGACGGACAGTATATTGGATAATGACCTTTTATGAAAAGTCTATTACAAATGTTCTTAGTCTTAATTGGTATCTCAAACTTCGCGAATACACGAAATTAAATATCAAAAGTTAAGGGATGTGCTACGAACTAAATACAGTAATTTCTTAATCAATTGATGATTTCGGTGGAAAAAAGTCAATTTTGCAATAAAAACTTCCAGTTGAAGTAAAAAAATAGCTTGGATAAAAGCTTAGAATCTGTATTGGGCCCTTAAAAATCGATTAATGCAGATTCTAAGCTTTATTGCATATTTCATCGGAGGAAAAAACTCAAACCGATAAGTTTACGTAGTTCCCTAAAAGGCGATTGTTAATCTTTACTAATCTTGAAAGTCAGCACGAAGTATTTAAAAATAAGAATTGCAGTTTGGTCTAAAATAAGATTTATTGAAAATTTTTGATAATTCTGAAATTTGAGTACATAGATGTTAATGCGGAACATAACATTTAGACGGATTCTCAGACTAATTGCCGCGATACGACATTTGTGCTTGTCTATAAACTTATGCTCCTTCTAAGCATTTATGTTTTAAATTTTAACAACTTTCTACATGATCACCAGTGTGATTAAGCAATTTTCCAGTAGTGCTTTAGTAATTTTTATTTTGGCTTAAGCTACATATTGTAAGATAGTATAGGTTTCAGGGATGAGTGTCCTAGGTTTGTTTTACCGATGCCTCTAGGTTACTATTTCTAAAATATAATGGAATCCAAATCTAAAATCACTTTACTATAATTTAAAATGGAGATTAACACTAGGTTCGATACTTAAATTTTAATTTTCAGACGATTAAAGATTGTTGAATCCATTGCATTGAACTTACAGTTTGGATTAGAGCGTCCAAAATACCAGCACGCTGTGACGAAGTTCACATATTTTTCGTGTCTTAAAATATGTTCCTTGGTTTCGTCTTTCAAAACCAAAATCTCATATTCCGTATTAATCTCTCTCCACTTTGTTTTTCGGCTCGATAAAATGTTCTTTCTTTTACGCGACGGTATGTCTCAGATTTTCGGGGTTCCCCTTCTAAATTTCGCTTTAGCATATGCTGTGTAAGCTCTTGGTGCCTCCCGGTCGTCAATCTTTGCTTTCTCACGGGGGTTGTAGGCTTTTGTGCTGGCATTCGCCAAATTCTGGCACTGCTGCCTTGGCAATTTGCTGTTCCGTTAATTTCAAATTTTTATATTTATTACGCCTACCGGACAGTCATGGTCACGTGGGGCGGTGGCTTGTGAGTGCTCGTATTTTACTCGCCAACCTGTAAAGAGCTGGCAGTTTTGTAAGTTTTTAATAGACTTCTCGATAGCTCTCCGTCAGAGGAGGTTGTGTTCTTTTTTATGGGACTCCGGCACGCTTGTGGCCGGAACGATTATATATGTACCTGGTGTTAATTTATCTTTAGAAAGCAATGTACTGCATGTGATTGAACTGTTGATTGAACTGTTCTTTTGAAACTGTTTTGCTGATACCTCCAATAAAAGTAGCTTTTCAGAATTCGAGTAGTCTGCCTGCTTTCTATGTCTTCAGCGTTAACTCGTGGATTTTATAAACACGTTATACGTTATGTAAAACGGCCGAGGGAAAGTTCTTTTAGTCGACCTCCGACAACTTCCTCATACATGTAGGGTTATAAAATTAAAAGCGGGAAAATTTGTTTCACTACGCATATGTAACTTAAAATCGGTTCTTCGTATCAAATCTTAAGTTTATCTAGCGTTCTGTATTCGAATGTTAAGATTTAACTTTTGCATTTCATAAGGGAAAGACTAAGTAATCGATGTCATTGCATGCCTTGGATGATAAACTATCCAGTGAAAGTACAACTTGGTGTTTTCCGAGGTGTTGTTGCTTTTCTGAAGTTAAAGGCTGCAGGAAAGATAAAATTATCTGTTTATTTGTGCTGTGGCCAAATTATAATTTGGAAAATTCGCATGAGGATTGTTTAGAGGTTCGGGATAATATCATGGGTGGGACAGCTTGAGGTTATCGTGAAACTGGTGTTTAAGAGTCTTGTGTTGTGTACGTGCAGAACCAGTTTTATTTCCCGAAAAATAGACCCTATTGGTTAGGTAGGCTTAGTTTTTCTTACAAAATCGAAAAACGCAAATTTGTCGGAGCGGGAAGGTGGTAAAGTTGTAATGTTAACGGTGCTCGGTCACTCTCTAAACTGTCGAAAAGTTCAGTAAATAAAAGCTGAAAAGTTTGAGAGCACCTGGATAATAGCTTAATATTTGCTTACGCATGTGCAAGAGAGCAAATGAATCTCGCTTCAAAACATTTGCGCATTTCTAAATAAGGAAACCAAAAAACCGCGTCAACTTTCGCCAACGAAGATGAGGTTTTCCGCAAGCTAGAAAGTTTCGTGAAAGGTGCACTTGGTGAAATGAAACGTAACCACAGCCTGGAGGAGGGTTAAATTTCATCAGTTCTATACCAGAATGAAATGAGGTATCAATTTTTGAATCGATTTTGGCGCACAACGGGGAATAGAGGGGCGAGGGCCATTCATAACGAGGCATACAGGTTCTTGCTTAAATGTTAACCCTTCGAGGCGCAACGCTTTCCCAATGCTGAAAAAAGTTCAGCCGTTGCCATCGCTCGACTTAACTACCAGCAAGATGGCGGACGATCGAAATGTTCATCGCGTGCCACAGATCTAGAGACCCTTTTGACGACATCTGGCTGTGCCGGGCACAGCCCTTTATTCAGCATTAGGTGCCCTTTATTCAGCATTAGGTGCCAGTGCTGTTAAAAATAATCGTCACAATTCTTTTACGGGAAATGACGTGCTAAAAGGTAAAGGATTCTGGTGAAGTTATATCACCCGCAACTATTTTTTTATAGAAATCAAATCTATTCTTCGTGATTGGCAACAGTCAAAACGTCAGTTTGGTGTTCTCAGAGCGGGAACACTGCGCGTTAAAGGGTTAATCAATGCAGTTGCCTCAACTTGCGGGGTTCTGTTGACTGGCTTGACTATTAATGTAACAAATCTGTCTTGTAGATGACCATGTAAAACTAAGACTAGGTTTAAATTTTAAGTTCAACCCTGTAGCTGGGATTGAGGCTCAACCAGCCCACTACTATAGTCGCAGAAATACGATGCCGAAAATTCCCTTTCAGTGACGGTATTCCTTCCCTACTTCGGTCTTGGGATGCTTTGCCGAGCACGGCGCTACGACTGGGATCCCCGTAATGCTGTGCTTAGCGGGACATTCTACGACCAAAGCGGAGAAGGGATGTTGTCACTGAAAGGGAATCTTCGGCATCGTGTTTCTGCTACTGGAAGTGGGCTGGTTGAAGTTTGAATCGAGGCTTTTAATTAGATTTTGCTTTTCTAATTAGACAAATTCTTTAATGTGCAAAAAATTAATCTAAACAAAATTTTAATGGCAAATTTCATTCGGATTTTAAAATAGTTTTCTGTAAAGATTTATTGGAATTGTTTCGATAGCTATAGTTTTGACGGTTTAGTTTGGACATAAAAATGTTTTCGGTCAACTGGTCCAAGCGGGAAGGCGAAGAGAATATTATAGAACACTTTACGTTAACTTCGTAGATTTTTAGAGAAGCCCTTTATTCTTAAATGGGATCAGATTAATTCATCAAAAAGAAACATTTTACAGGAAATAAATTTGAAATTTGCGTAACGTCTATTCATAAACAGTAGATATATTTTGCAAAAACTGCTTTAGTTTCTGAAAGACGCCGGAAATTCGAAATAACTATTTCAGTTAACATTTCTTACCCCTCTCCCAATCTAAAAAAACGGTAAGGCTAATTTTATGTGTAGGTTTTAATGTATCGGTGGAAGGGTGAAGTATTTGCTCTTTATCAGTAAATTGTGTATTGACGTTTCCTAACGATCGTTGAGTATAAATATTTAAATCTTCGTGAAATTTCTAGTACTACTTGATTCGATGCGATTACATTAAACTTTCTGGAATTTTTAGAGCTTTGAAATTCTTACTGTCCTAAAGATCATCGTTGGTCCCTTGTAACTGGCGATTTATTTACCAGCTAATCGGAAGGCGTTTTTGAGAATTTTCGATTGTCACCCTTTCATTATTTTGCCCTTTGAATGTCAATCGTACGTTTTGAGATAATGATCGGTGATAACGCTTTTTCAAAACCATGAGGTTTTCATTTCGAACTTGGTGGTTAGGTAGGAAATGTAGTAGGAAACTTTAATGTAAAGTCGCTAAAATTTGATCACCATTAAATGGTCAAATTTGAAGATGGAAATTACTTTGAAAGTATCTATGATGTAGAGCACTTAATAGTGCTTGCAATCTTGCCAAGTATCTACCCAGTTACTCCTCAGTTGTCGGTATTTCTGGATAGTTATTTTTCAACTGCTTAAACAGCATCCAACCTTTTATGGTAAAAATTACGTGAAGGTTTTGAGGCATTTCAGTAGCTACGAGATATTCTGGTTTCTACCTAAAAAGCCTAATGCTTTGGGTATTCGTCTTGTTAATTTTTTCTACTGTAATTTTATGCTTATGACGAAGGATTGATTTTCATGAAACTGATGCTAACTAAAATGCTTCCATGTCGTATTGCGCATACACATGTAGTTTCTAATTGCATAGGCTTTCGCATTAGAAAAAATTCATTGAAAAAACAGAAAGGTTGTTTATTTCAAATAAAATAATTATGAATTGTGTAAATTTCTAAGTATTTGTAATAGCAAAAACAGGCCTTAGATTGAAAAAGGAAAAAATATAAATGAGAAATTTTGAGTGTTCTAGATCGCACACCTGGAGAACGAAATAATTGTTTGAAATGATATTAATGTATCCGCTAAATTGTGCATTTCATGAAATTTCTTTGAAATGTCTGCATGGATACTGATTATTGCAGACTGTTTTTAATTGAAAATACAGTTGTAATGAAAAGGACAGTTTTCTCTTAATATTAAGTAGCTGGTTAGTTTCCTCTTCAGCGATTCCAGAATTGTGCTATTTTTGTCCCAATTATCTTCTGTCCTTTTAAGATGAGTTTAGAAAAATTAAATGTTACATATTTGAAGCGATGTTTGAAGATTATATGCAGCTTTATTTGGAGTATTAAGCTTAAAGCATTTGTCATTAAATTTGCACTGTTATCTTCAGCACGGTTAGTAAATTAACTTGAAATAACTTTACATGCTTAAAACCTGTTTTTGTATTTCGGTAAATTTATGTGAAAAATCAAGCGTATTGGAGTACAAAAGCTTAGGGTCTCTAAATTTTACTATTAACTTTTTAAAAATAAGATCGTGCTTAGATCGTGCTCTCGTGCAATGTGGTGAAACCTGAATAGCATCTCGCTTGTCTCAAGTAGCTGGAGTCGAAGAAAATTTCAGATTAACCCAATTTGAAATGATTCTTGGATATTAAATCTTTGAAAACATAGATTATAATGGTAAAACTTGCTGCTTTAGTCAGATATTTAACATTTTTAATGTTCTTGATTGGTTTCTAAGACAGAGAACTAGTCCATGTGCAAGTTGTACAACATGATACTGGAATGAAAGCAGGATTCTGAAGGTATGGAGAAGCTTGGTATGTTGAGACTGAACACTGTTCCTTTGCTGAAACTGGGCTCGAATAAAGTGGTATCTGGTATCTACTGGCATCCTTTCCTGAAACTGGTATCTAATCTCCTGGAACTGGTATCGAACTATTAATCACTGGATGCATATTCCTGAGGTAAACAATCTGCTTTTATTAATTTTTCACAATTTTTATCCAGTGTAGATGAAAAAGGCTGCATTCTAGAATACACTTAAGGGCAAATGATAACTAATCCTTTAACATATGCTTAATAGAAAACTAATTTCAGCATTACTGGTCACCACAATTATACATGCGGAGTGAACATAGAATAACTGGAAATACTATAGTTGGCTTATACAAGTAAAAAGCTTACTATTGTCTTAAACTCGACCTCTTCCGGATCGTAACGTATTCAAATTCACTTGCCCTCATGACTAACGAGATAGTTTCGATTAGCAACTTGCTTTGGTCAATGTTGATAAGGATAAGCTTCCGGTAATCAAATTTCTATATCACTTCGACTTACGTAAATACTTAATTCTTCGCGCTACATTGAAAGATGTTAAAACGCTAAGCGTTCCTTGAAGATAAAACTTACGGCTCAGAAAGAGTACAATTTCAAACATATGCAATAACTCCTGAACAAGGACGGATTAAAAGGGAAAGGCCGGAGCGGGCGACCGACCCTCCTGAGAAAAGAAGTTAATGTAAATGATTCTAATTTACTTCATTAAATGGATGTGTATGTCAATCTTCAAATTTACTGCCCGAAACATGATGCTCCATTAATCCGCCTTCGCTTTTGAATTAACCTACTGAAACTCTCAGCTATCAGTTTGATTGGGTAATTTTTCATTGACATCGGTAAGAGGCCTGAAGGTCATCTCACTTTAGTGAAGTCATTACAAAAATTTCGGGCATTATGAATTAGCATTTGAGTTTATAAATCAGTTTCAAACTTATAACTTCATCTAAAGCAAAACTTGTGCTTTTAACCCTTTAACGCGCAGTGTTCCCACTCTGGGAACACCAAACTCTGACGTTTTGACTGTTGCCAGTCACGAAGAATAGATTTGATTGCTATGAAAATAGTTTCGGGTGACATAGCTCCACGAGAATCCTTTACTTTTTAGCAAGTCATTTCCCGTAAAAAAACTGTCACTATTTTTTAACAGCACCGACATCTGCTGAAAAAGGGAAGAATGCGAGAACAGCTGGATAGATTGCCCAATGTTGAAAAAGGGCAGCCGTTGCCATCGCTCGACTTAACTACCAGAAAGATGGCGGACGATCGAAACGTTCATCGCGTACCACAGATCTAGACCCTTTTTTGACGCAGCTGGCTGTGCGCGGGCATAGCCAGCTGCGTCAAAAAATGGGTCTTTAGATCTGTGGCACGCGATGAACGTTTTGATCGTCCGCCATCTTGCTTGTAGTTAAGTCGAGCGCTGGCAACGGCTGTCCTTTTTTCAACATTGGGAAAGGGTTGCGCCTCAAAGGGTTAAAAGGAGTTAGAAAAGTGTACTGAGCAGACACGGCTCGAAAACATTTTGTAGATATGCAAAATTAATTTCTTGCAGGGAATTCCCATTTTTAAATACTTTTAAATAAATGATGGATCTTTTGCAGAAATAGCCCTTTTTTACTCGTTGTTCATGTGGCCTTAATCTAAGCAATATCTCTAGTTCGATATATTTTAGGCTAAACCAAGAATCCCCGCTGGCTTTCCGGTGGACAATGGAGTCTTCAAGAAGCAGATTTGGAAAAGTTTTCACTTTCCTCCTGTTAGTGGATCCACTGATTCCAACAAGTTCCAGCCTGAGGTAGTAGCTGACGGGCCTCGGCGCCAAGGTATGAATTTGCCAGCGGATACCTGACATGAACCCGACCGTTCTCTGAACCGGACTTGAACCCGTAGAACAAGAAGATCCCATCTCGCCGCTAGCTCGGCAGTCTGAATTTGTCACAGGTTTCGTCAAATGCTGAAACGAAGAGGAAGCTGTTTTTCACTTGGTCATTTTTCTTCATACTTTTAGAACGAAGAAGTTAATCAATGATCTGAATGTAAACTATGAAAATCTGAAACTTGCATATTGTGAAACTGTTGTATAATTAAGGTATATGGCTAAATGTTTGAAACAATGAATGTTTCAGAACCTTTTGAGTTTCATTTGATGGGAGGATGGTTTTGGAACGTTAACGTAAACGCTTAAAATCCGTTAACGCAAATACCATTCAGCCGAATAATAAAAAAAAAATTACGAGCAAAGGTTGAAAATTGCGCCTTAACGTGTAATATTTTGAAAACTAAGCAGGTTGTAGGCCCAAAAATCGCTGCGTGACCGTCATTGAATTAAAAATTTCTGCATTTCCTTTCTGAACTCTTTCGAGAGTACTGTGGGGGAGGGGAAGAGATGGCTTTCAGTGTTGCATCTAATTTCAGTATTAAAATGTTAGTGTCAGCACTTACTAGAAAGATGGGAAAAGAATTGTTAGTATCGGGAAATTAATGTCCAGACTAGCAAGTCTGTATTACAACTTTTGAAACGTTGTCAACTTTCATGAAACTGTTAGAAATGTCAAATTTAATTGTTAAACTTGTGTAACTACTACAATCAAAAGAAGCTAGTATATTTCTGGGAAATAATTTACGATAGGTTAAAGGTTCTGTTATTGCTAGTTATGTGACATGAGAGAAGTTTTATTTCAAAAGTGCAGAAAATTAACTCAACAGTTTCATTGGAAGAGTATTTATATGCATTAATTTAATGGAAATTTAAATCTTGTCACTTCAGCATGTTATGAATCATAGACATTTGAAAATGTCGGTCTTTCCATGGTATCACTCTAGACTTAACTACCTCTCATAAGTTTTTCGGCTTATGGCAATATTAATTTACTTGTGATTTTTCTTGTGCAAAAACTGCATTGGAATTAATGCATGAGAAAGTACTCAAATGTAATTTATATCGGCTTCTTAACTGCCAGTTTTGCAGTTAATGACAGATGTAAAATGCTACCGCATGTTGCTACATGTAATTAGTTAAAAACTAGCCTAAAGTAATTATTCAAAATCTGATAAATTTACTTGAACGTAAAGAAACCATTACTATTGATTCCTGGGGGATGAGGAAAGAGCTAGTGAGCTACTACTCATTATCGTGACTAAATTAAAGTTCGGTTTAATCCCGAATGTTTCTGCCAAATCCTCAATTGTCAAACAGTTGAGGGCTAGATCATTCAAAAATTGACAATTAACTAGTGAGGACCTGTTTCGTAGCTGCTTGTTTACTTCAGTGAAACTGTCGCAATTAAATTCGAACGTGAAATCAACTTTAGAATGGTAGAGGCGGCTTAACTCCAAATTAAATTTCTTAACGTTCTTACTATCATCGTTGCAAAAAAGCGGAGTCGAAAACTCCCTCTCTGTGAAAGCGTTTCTTCCCCGCTTCGGTCTTCGAATGCTTTGCCGAGCTTTGGCGTTGCGAATGGGATCCCCGCAGCGCTGAGGTTCAGCGGGGCATTCAGCGACCAAAGCGGAGAAGGGATTCTTTCACTGAAAGGGAATCTTTGGCGTCACGTCTCTGTGATGGGGACAGTCGGCGAGTGCAGACCTCAGCCAAGGTTTTAGCGATTTCATTCTAGTGAAACATTAAAAAAATGTACACCTGATGGCTAAGCTTGAATCCTCTGAGCAAAGTTTCTGAAAGAAATTGCTTCTTTTTAAAATTTGTTAAGAATATTTAAACTTGTTTAATGAGGAGCCATTTTAAGCGATGACAATACCAAAGAAAAATTGTCATCGTTTCATTTGCGATCTCTAAAAATTATACTAGTTCAGAATTCTTTTAATTGTTTTAACAGTTCTTTCAAATTCCTAGAAAATAATTTATGTACTTTTAAATATGTAGTCTGTAGTTTTTCTTTCTGCAAAATATGCATCGGATTAGTTTGTGATGCGAGGGGGGAAAATTAGCCGATTAAAATGGCGAAAAATTTTTGCCCGGAAGAAAAAAAAAAAAAATTCTTCACTGCATGGTTGTGAAGAAAACGAAAATTTATTCTTACCGCACAAAATTAACAATCGGCCATTTTTGTATAATCAAATATAAAATTTTCGATTTCTAGCATAGTAACGCAAAGATATCTGCGTAAACTAAAAACCTTGCCATAAAAAATGAAATTGATAACTGGAGCTGTTTTTAGTGATAGTTCATAGAATTCCTTTTATAACTAAATTTTTTCTCATATCTAACTTTAAAATGTTATAGAATATTTTCATGCCAGGGAAGTTTTTTAAATGTTTCCAGACTTCAGAAGGTATCTTTCCGTATAATAAAAATGGTAGCTACGTCTCTTTCCCCTCTCCCTGGGAATACTAGCTCTTTAAAACTGTTCAACCATTTGAAGTCACCGGAATAATATAAACCAGTTATGCCTTGTTTACTTCTGTAATGAATTGGCCAATATTCATATTTTTAAGAATGGTAATTTTTAAAACTCATTGCTTTTAAACTATTACACTTGCAGCATTATTTTCATGTGTACGTTTAAAGAATGATCACTTATTCGTAAAATAAAATTTCGCTGTTAAATAATAGCTTTTGACTGCCTATAGGAACTGCTAGATTTAGAACTGTTTATTTATTGAATAATTAACTTATCCTGAAAGATATTTCTCACAATTTTTTAATCAAATTTTAAAGAATATGGATAATACAAGGATTTAACGAAACAGGTCAGAAGAGCACATTTGAAACACCTTGCATTCCTATCCTTCAAATGGTTAAGGATGGTTTTCCTTTACAAATCTACTGTTAAATTTTTATTGCAATAGCTAGATTCTGGATAAAAACTTGTATTTTCTAAAGATAATTGAAATGAATTTGAATTATTGTAATTTTGTGTACAAGAATGCGCTTTTGACTGGTAAAAAAAGCATGTGTTCATGGTAATTTTTTACTGACGACATTCTAAATAACTAGTATTTAATCCTAATTTTACAAATATCCAAGAAATCCTCGGAGATATTCAATGCTGTCGATTTCACTTCTGTATATAATGAAGCAATGCTTTGCCCAATGTTGTGTAAAAGTCTAACTTCTATTTAAGCGCGTTCAGATTATCTTGCTTTGGAAAATGGCTATGCTCATTTAAAACATTGTTTAAAAGTTGAAATAGTTTCTCATTTTTTTTTTAACATTGATGTTTAACAGAATTAAGGAGGAAGTCAACTGAGCTACTGATTAGCTGACGAGAATTCCTAATTTTTAGGCAAAATATATTTTGCCAAATAACGGACAATAAAATGGAGGGCTTGTTTGATATCTGCTCAAATTCAAAAGCAGGACAAAATTAAGCACTATTATTGGGTTGGAGAAAAGAGCCTAAAGCTTTGAAAATTAATATCTGAATGGCTAACACGTGGCCATCTTCTATATAGAGGCATATTTAAGGGATTATGTCGAAAAAACAAAATTTGTCTCTGTGTTTGACCACAATTTAACTATTTGCATGATGGCTGAATCTTTAATTTACACTACTCTTGTGAACACAGAAAATTGAGAAGCAAATTTTTTCAGAGTGCTACATTCTGTAAAACTTAAAAATATTTTTTAAAATATTAAGATTTAGGAATTTATACAGGTCTATCACTTGTTACTGTATAGCAAGTCTTGTAAAAAAACATCTTAAATTTTTAAAATGCTTAATATAGTTAATTTATTTTAATGTTATAAAATCCGAGGATTTTTTCGAAATGCATGATTATCTCATTAACAATAACATACGTTCAGTCGTTGAAGTATCTAAATTTCCACTCTGATCCCCGCTTAGTATTGTAATTTTAGTGAACTCTGCTCGAATAGATTCCTTAGCCTGCCCACTATCATTCGCAAAGTTAAAATGGCGAAGATTGCCTCTCTTTGGCACAGTTTCTTCCCCGCTTCGGTCTTCGAATGCTTTGCCGGGCTCAGCGCTGCCACTGGGGGCCCCCGCAACGCTGAGCTTTAGCGGAGCATTCAGCGACCAAAGCGGAGAAGGGATGCTGCCACAGAAAGGGAATCTTTTGAGCATCGAATAGCTGCGACGATGATGGTCGGTAGGTTGAGCCTGGGTGATTTTTCTCAAACTAGTTTTAAAATTTATTGATAAGCTGATTGAAACTAAAGTATTAATAAAAAAATTCTTTCTCGCCTTCAAGAGTCATAGTTTGTAGTGAAGTATCTTTTTGAATGATGAAATAAACGAGAAATGACAATTCTTTTATTTGATATCTCTAAAGTTTTAGGATTTTTAAAGCCTGATTATTTCAGAAGTAGTTTAGAAAACTTCCGCCAATACTCATAAGTCTTGGCAGAATTCTACGTATTAAATAAAAAATTTTAGTTTGTAGTTTCGCGTGCATCGTTACGTGCAATACACCCTACGGATTCACTTGCTTTGTTTGTAAGCTTAGGAAATTTTTGATTTCTTAGGGCTAATAAATTCTTCGCTGGTAGAATCCTCAAATACAAAACGCAAGTCATCGCGGGAATCTGAAAGAGTTGAATTTTAAATATTTATGTATTAATGCAATGTGAAAGAAGCAATTTCAAATCTTACTGACGTACCCCAAATGCACGCAACCCAAAAAATACAGCTTTTAAAATTATAAATTTAAAACTTGTAACTGCAGCTGTGATTACTAGCTTAATTTCTGTCCGAGCATTTGAACTGAATTATGAGGTTTATGTTACTAATGAATCGGTTAAACACTAAATTTTCTAATCTGAGTACTTCGAAAAGTATTTAGATAATTGAAGGGAAGTTCAGCTGCATCCATGCACCCCAAATATCTGAATATATGTTCTTAGTGATCCTTTGCATTTTATAAACGGATCAAAGTATTTTTAATTTATTGAAATTACTTTAGACACTGCATAAAAATGTCAGTTTACATAACGACTTGTGCAGTGTAGTATTGTCTACTGTATAACGGCAAGGCCTCAAAATTGTTTTGCAAGATACTTACTAGCGTATTTTTGTCCAAATAACTGACTAGTCAGTAAAATGAGATTATAATGTTGAATAAAATTAGACATAGTTGGTGTATTTAAAATATCTTCTAGAACTACCAAAAATACTCATGACATTTAAACATCCAATCTCCAATTATATGTTGAAGTGAAATCTATTATTTTTGTTTCATGGAACTTTTGTTAAAAATACTTATTCTTAAAGGAACATCTGTAGTAATGTGTATGCTGTTCGAAATAAGTTGAATATATGCAGTTTTTATTTACGTTAGACATTACGATTTGTTTGTAGCGTAATCGTATAACCTGTTTGTAATGTTTGTAAGAATGGATGTTAAACATTTGAACAGTTGAAACTGTCCGAATTTACTTCAGTACAACTAAGAAATTCTCCCTAAATGGCCAGCGAGTCCAGAAACTAAATACTTTGAAACTTCATTTTGCGAAATTCGAAATATTCATTAGGTAAAGGATCTTAGATTTTCGATATTGCGAAAGTAAAATAACTTACTAAAATGTCATTACCACTCATTCACCTATTTTTACATTACATTAAGGTTTTAAGGTAAATTTATGCGTAAGTTCTTAGTTTGGTAAACGCCGTGAAATTTGAAAATTTGAACAAAAGATGCGCACCGCCTAATTTAAACTTCACTGAAAATACTTCGACTTGTTACACATTTCTTTAATTTACTTTCTGGTCTCCCTAATGAAGTCTTGTTACGGAGCATTTAGCATTATTTTAAAATGGATAAAAGTGCAATTGGGTCATTGCCGTAATAATTTATTTCAAAGATTTATGTGAATTTATTAAAAAAATTAAGATTGTCAATATTCAAAACGAGTTAAACTTGGAGTTGTAGTAAAGCTTTTATTCCTTTGTGATATGTACAAGGTGAAAAGAATCGTCAATTTGGCCCATAATTGTGTATTCGCAACTGCTTTGTTCGACAGATTTCTCAAACCTTTTAGCATTAAAGATAGTTTCTAGCTTTGTAAGAAATCTTAAAATCCTCATTGTTTTATAAAGTGAAATCGGAAATTTTGTGAGAATAACTTAGTTGCACTACCTATGTAATAGATAAGATTGATTGAAAAACGAGCGTATATTATGGAATAAGTATGCATTGTTAAAATTTGTATTTCATGAAGTATGTATTTTGTATGTTAGTTTAATAAACATTTTTGTTCACATTTTTGGTATCTTCAATTCAACAAACGCATTCATTCTTTCAGGTCATATTTCAAAACATTGCTAGTATGTTTAGAGGAGGGTTAGGTGGGGTAAAATAAGGTCTACAGAAAATAAAACGTAAGAAATATTTTTAAAGTAACTTATTTGATTAATTTATATTCTTTCGGTATGTAATGACAATATCTAAGAGTTTAAAGTTTGACTCTCTATTGAACATTAAAATTCACTTTCAGGTAGTTGTTTTGGGATTCAAAGTTCTAGAAATTTTGATACAAACGCTAACTTAAAGATAAATTTCTGCTTAAAGTTATATTAATTTTTTATTTTGGCGCAGTTTAAGTAGGAGTAAAAGGATCATAAAGTTGCGCTTTAATTTAGTGCGGTGTGTAATTTTGCATGTTCTATCAAATACATTTTATAAGATGTTAAATAGTACTGTTGAGTAAATAAAACATTCAGTCATTCTATTTTAATGCTTACCTCAAAATGAAAACTCAACTTACGAAATCTGAATCGTACATTCATAAATAGGTGCCAACAAGAGGATATTTGCAGCATGTTTGAAAGGAAAGCATGGAGACCACGGTATAAAGTAGAAATTCTTAAATTTAAAGTGTTAAATGGTTTAGCGTCAAAATATCTGCTGGTTAAGTACCGTGGTAAAAAATTAATTCGTTGATTTCGTCTAAAGAAATAAGATACAATTAAATACCTTCTAAAATCTAATTTGGAAACATAAATTTTTAGGAAATATGATGCAATGAAGTTGAAACTGAACAGATGTCAAATATAGTATTTAACAAAGTTCGATAGTGTAGGGCACTATAGTTTAAATTTTT
The DNA here is from genome assembly GCA_038373885.1 of Cheiracanthium punctorium. NCBI lineage: Eukaryota > Metazoa > Arthropoda > Arachnida > Araneae > Cheiracanthiidae > Cheiracanthium > Cheiracanthium punctorium. The sequence continues at coordinate 265,260 of JAWZYV010004976.1, forward strand.
GATAGCCGAAGTAAAAATCCATGCAAAACTGTTTTATAACGTACATGTGATCAATTTTTCAATAGATCACATCATAAAACATGATTTTCTAGGACTTGTTTATTTTAATCTGTAATCATTCTACCCCACACATGGGATAAAATGATCATAAGTCGGCAAAAAGTAATGATTTGTCAGCTTCGTTTTTAGAACAAACTTCTAGCAACTCATGGTGCAATGAAAAATATTTTCCAAAACGTTCTAAATATGATGTATCCTTTACTGTGTAGCTTACGAGTTCAAAATAGCTGCATTTATGGTCACTTTAGCGCCCACCTAAACCTATTGCTTATGCTCGACTTTTTGACATTGCATTCTTCAGCAAAACTATTTCAGATTTTTGAAGGCGCTAGTCGGTTCGATAAAACTGCAGCAGATTTAGAACAGCGCTTCTCAACCTTTTTAGCGTCGTGCCCCCCCCCCCCCTCCAAAGTTTTAGAACATTTAGTTTAGAACAGCCAGCAGTTTTAGAACATTTAGTCGAATATTCTACAAATTAATGTTATCGGTAAAGTTTGAACATTTTAAGTGAAAATGTTTATATTTTTGAGTAAAAAATGAGAATAAATAATATTTTAAAAACAAGAATCACTACTTGCTCTTTGGTTTTTCTCGCCCCCCTCCCTGCAAACGCTCTGCGCCTCCATTGGGGGGGCACACCCCACAGGTTGAGAAACGCCGATATAGAAGCAACTTCAATTAAAATTTAGGTGAATGTTTAAAAAATCTGTACGGAGTGGAATAAGATTTGGAATTTCATAAATTGATCTTTGATTTTAATTTTATATTTAAAAATTCTAGCGCTTTCTTTAAATGGTTTTACTTTGACACATTTTAAAGATATGCTTATAGAAGATCAGAATGATTCGAATTGAGGCTATCGTATGTATACTGGCCAGCTTTTATGGTTAATCGTCAAAATTTACAGATTCTGTTATGTATGGGTGAACGAATGCCGAGAGAATTTCATTAGTTTGTCAATTTTTCAAGGCCCTGCAGTTCTTCGGTTAAAATCGATTGCACTGAAATTAGTTACTTTCATCGGTTAAAATCAAATTTCAGCTCTTTTGGATTTTTTTCCGTGACGTCACAATGCACAAAAATTGAAAGGTTTTAAATATTCAGCACTCCTTTTTTTTTTTCCCCCCCCCCAGAGGCTTCCTTTTCTCGTGAAACAATAGCGGGAAATCTAAGCAAGCATAAAGTAAATAAAACAACTTTGTAAAAAAAAAAAAAACACACATAAGATGTAACAGGCCAGTAGGTACGTACGTTTCGACTAAACATTGTTTTAGTCTTCCTCAGTCAAAGCCCTTCGTCACTAAGAACAGAGGGAACTGAAAAAAAGTTCAGTTCCCTCAGTTCAGAGTTTTTTTCAGTTCCCTCAGTTCTTAGTGACGAAGGGCTTTGACTCAGGAAGACTAAAACAATAAGTCGAAACGTACGTATCTACTTACCTGTTACATCTTATGTGTGTTTTTTACGAAGGTTTTTAATTACTTTATCGTTTATTACCAGTATTTTGAGGTTTTTGCTAAGCAAGCATATTTTGCTCTGAAAAACGCTAGGACGTTTTTCTAGTAAATGATTGGAAAGAACAGTGGAAGAATTGGTTCTGTTATACTGTTCCTCTCTATTCTTTAAAAAAAAAAAAAAAAGCCACTGTTAGAGCTTCTTGGGCTATCGTCTCCTGAACCGTGGAGATTTGAATTTCGAGAAACATGTTCACAGATTTGGGAAAATTCAGAGGAACTGATAAGCTGACTTAAATTTCGAAAATCTAATTATTTTGGAAGATAGTAATAAAACACTGAAAAAATAAAACAATGGTTGCCAGATTTGGCACAAACTCATTCATTCCTTTGCAACAAAGCGATTCCGAGTATGTATAGAATCGCGTGAAAAAATGAAATAGAATTCATGTATGTATAGTCGAGTATGTATAGCCGAGTATGTATAGTCGCGTGATTGACAAATATGAAATAGAATTGCACCCGTTTTACGCCAAATTAAAAAGTATATGAAATAAATAAATCAAAGGGGGTTACACAAAGCTGACAATCTTCAAATAGTAAGTTCGCTTAGACAACAGGAGTTAGCAATTATTGGTTTTTCCCATAACAGAATAACTAATTGTAACTGAATTTAAAGCGCCATCTTGGCATTAGGCACAATCTGGCAAAATGGTATCTTTCCAAGCAGGGTGAATCTAAACCGTGATTTCAAAAATGTTAGAACCCAATATCTTGAAAATAAAAAATAATTAAAATGCAGATTATTTTAAAGCCGGTTCGGTCCAGCTGGAGTATTTGCTACCAGTAGAAATACTTGGTGGCGTTAACTGTGCCATTATAGCAGTTATAGTACACTTTCGATAGCTCTTTAAATTCGATTGCAAAATTTGTACAGACAAACATTCATGAAAGCAAGAAACATAGAAAAAAAAAGGTTGTAAAGAAAGTAATGAACTTCTTCACACAGAAAAATTCAACACGGCTTGATAAAATATTTCGCCATGCATATCGCTTCCCAAACCCCTTAAACCTTCCAAAATCCCCCACTGAATTGACCCTTTGAAAGGTAACCATTTCCCAAAGCCGGAAAAATGCAGCCGTTGCCATAGCTCGACTAACTACCAAAAATACGGCGGTCAATTGAATCGCCCATCGCGTGCCACCGAACTAAGAAACGTTACTCGACACAGCTGGCTTTGCGGCAGCAGCACAGCCAGCTGTGTTCCTGAGATCTGTGGCATAGGATGGGGGATTCCATAAACCACCATGTTGCAGGTTGTTAAATCGACAGATGGCGGCGTTCGCACTGTTTCGACATTGGGCAGTCTGTCCAGTTTTTCTTCTGTATCGATGTATATCTTCATGACATTCTCCAGTTCTCAGCAGATGCCGGTTCTGATAAAAACAATTCTGACATCGATTTTGCAAAATAATCTATACTTCTACAGATAATTATGCGCTGAATAGAAAGGGATTCTCGTGTAATTATGTCCTCCTTAAGTATTTCATTGTAATCAAATGTATTATCCGTGAATAAAAACAGTCAAAATGCCAGAGTTGTGTTGTGCCAGAGCTGTGCCCGGCACAGCCAGCTGTCGTCAAAAAAGGGTCTCTAGATTTGTAGCATGCGATAAACGTTTCGATCGTCCGCCATCTTGCTGGTAGTTAAGTCGAGCGATGGCAACGGCTGACCTTTTTTCAGCATTGGGCAATCTATCCCGCTGTTCTCGCGTTCTTCCATTTTTCAGCAGATGTCAGTGCTGTTAAAAATAATCATGACCATTTTTTTTTACGGGAAATGACGCTCTAAAAAGTAAAGGTTTCTCGTGCAGCTATATCACCCGCAACTATTTTTATAGAAATCAAATCTATTCTTCGTGACTGGCAACAGTCCAAAACGTCAGAGTTTGGTGTTCCCAGAGCGGGAACACTGCTCGTTAAAGGGTTAAATCTTTCAGAGATCCGCCACTGAATTCACCATTACGTCACTGAGTAATACATTTCTTTCGGGTTACTCTCCTGAAATCAATACCAAGACGCCCACGGCGATTATCTCCGACTAACATATAATCCTAGCCTTGGCCTTGTAATAAATAAATAATCTAGCGAAAACCCGAGCACTCTCTTCGTAAGCTGGAAGAAGTCACATTGTCAGAACTGTCAAATAAGAAGACCGCTGCTCGCCAATATAACTTCGTCGCCATTATCCCACGACCTCCAAGAATAAGCCTTCTTCCGACATCGGATTCTTTGTAAATATTTATGTTCGAAAGCGTCGTTAAGATCGTATTCGTAGAAAGAAATGGTGTTATATAGGCTGGATAGGGGTTCGGAATTTCAGTTTTTCAAGAAGTAGATGCGGATTTGTGCGAGATTTTCTTATAATTGCGAATAGATGCGAAGTATATGCGACTTGTGAATGGACGCGTGAATTTATATGCGAAAATGTTTTATTTTTGTGAATAGGCGAAAATATAGCTTTTTCTTTTTAAAGAAGAAAATGACGTTAGAGAATGTAAAGTAAAGTCCAAAAGTAAACTCGATTCAAATAAACTTCATATCTGAGCTGTGTGTCCGAAAGTAATAAAATAAATTAACAAATTACAAGATTCCAGTTCCCCATTTGCTCACCATTTGTGGAACAAATTCGAAAGCTTGAAAGGAGCTCTTGAACAACATTTTCAGACGATTTGCATCTAAGCACGATTCTAAGAACAGCATCTTAAAAAAAACTTTCAATAAACTTTCTTTGCACGTGAATTTAAATACAACAAATGAACCAGTTTTCACACTGGTCAATTATTTTGCCTATCTGGGGTTGCAAGTATTACCACCTAAAATTATATTGCTCGGAAGCGTTTCAAAAATTCTTTTCTTCAATCAAGAAACAGGAATAAAGATCTCAATGTTAAGAACATATTATGAGCTAATAAATTCTCTTTTCCAACCTTCGCTGAAACATCTCTACAGAGCATTTGGAGACAAAATAATAGGGTAGAGGCAGAAGGCTTCTTTTAGTAATGATAATGCCATTGTTGAGGACAAAAAAAAAACAATTCTAAAACAGTCAAATGTTACCATTACAACCATTTAGCTTTTACAATTACAACCATACTTAGAACTTTCACTTTACTTAGAAATTACAACAATTTAGCTTTTAACCCTTTAACGCGCAGTGTTCCCGCTCTGGGAACACCAAACTCTGACGTTTTGACGGTTGCCAGTGACGAAGAATAGATTTGAATTCTATAAAAATAATTGCGGGTGACATAGCTCCACGAGAATCCTTTACTTTTTAGCACGTCATTTCCCGTAAAAAAATTGTCACGATTATTTTTAACAGCACTGACATGGTACTTGCTTTGTATGGGAATAAGGAAGTTTTTATAAGGGGGAATGAAGCTTTCGCCCCGTGTCCAATCTTTGAAGCTATAGTGAATCGAAGTTAGCAGCCGACCGACAGCCTTAACAATACAACAACAAATAGCAGGCATAGGTTAAATTAATGCAAAAATCAATAAAGTGGGAATAAATAGATGCAAGATATCAATAATTAAACTACATAGTCTCATTTTAACATGACCGATAACGCATCAGACTAATTGAAAAGTTTTCGGTAATTTTTCAATCGGCCGATCTCAGAAATTGCAGCAAGAATTTGCAAATGAATTGTCAAATTGCCCGTGACATAATTTTAAGAATTTGGATTACTTTCAGCATTATCAAATATATAAAATTCTCGTGTCACAGTGTTAGTTACCATACTCCTTCGAAACGGCTCTACCGATTTTAATGAAATTTGATATGTGTATTCGTTAAGTCTGAGAATATGTTTTTAACTATGTCTCTCACCGCTAAGTCATAAGGGCGGTTCACCCGAAAATTTTTAGCAGCAGAGTGCTATTCATTTCAATCAGGTTTTTTGTGTAAACATTAGTGTGTCGAGTCACTTTTCAAATGTGTTTGCCAGGTGAGAGGGAGGGGGGCGCATTAATAAAATGTTGAAAGTCGCACAAGGTTTGCAATTTTTGATAATTCGCTAAAAGTGGTGCCAAAACGTGACAATTTATTATAAATATATTTTGAGTATAGTTAGGAAACGGCTGGCGTATATTGTAAATCAGTTTTATTAGGTGATTTTAATATAGATTTCTATTCCGAAGAAATGCTTTGTGGAACAAGAAAGGAAAATACGGTACACTCATGGATTATGGTGCCCATTCCAAACAGTATTTAAAATGTCTTTACGGTATAGTTGTAATATGCCTATAGGATGAATATGCCTGGCGAAGATTGTAAAACCGTTTCAGTAGGTGATTTTAAGATAGATTTCGATTCCAAAGATGTGTTTTATGGTACAAGAAAGAGTTGATTCCTATTTTAACGGCCCCACTCTCGCCAACCTAAAAAAAATCCCCGTACTTTGCAGTCACAGGTCTCTGGGAGTTATGCACAAGTTTCAACGGTACTTATACGTATTATTCCGGCGGTCCTCTAAGACAAAGCAATTTTTCACCAAGATAAATGCCAGGCACATGAAATTGTTGATGGTTTGAAATACGATTGGCAACAGTTTGCCAGCAAATTTGAGGAAAAAGTAGTTTGGTAGAAGTAACCGCCGGGATAATACATAAGTATCGTTTCAACGCTCCCAAAAGAACTAACTGAAAACTAAAGTAAACAAATTAGTGATAAACGCACCAGTTAAGGAATTTGAAGACACTTAATTATTAAAACTACATTAATTGGCGATCCAAAATAAAAAAAAATTTAACGGTATGCTGTACTTACTTGTTGTTCCAAATCGCCATTTTAATTCTAAAATACGATTGCCACATAAATGCAAAAAATCGTCATTGTAATTGCATATGTTTAATGATTGCCACCTTGGTGAGAGTCGAAGCGTTAAAGTAGGAATCAACCGAAGAAAGACAAACACAGTACACTCATGGATTATGATGATCTTCGAAACAATATATAATACGGTGAAGTATAGTTGTAATATACTTGGCGAAGATTGTAAAATAAATTTAGTAGGCGATATTAAGATAGATTACGATTCCAAAGATGGGTTTTACGAAACAAGAAAGAAAAATACAGCGCAGTCATGAATAATGATACACTCTCCAACTTAATGGAATTAGGAAGAAAAATAGGAGCGACGCATAAATTATGATACGATTTTAATGTATAGCACTATAGTGCGTAGTTAAAATCTGAAAGTGTTTCAGATTTTAATCTTTTTTTTTGGACAAAATATTGTATGGAATTACTATCAATATGTCTCAAGGGCAAACTATGTCTGTTTGTGGCTTAGATTTGAGCACACCATGTTTTTCACACGGACAAATATTCGTGGCATGCTCTGGAGTGGGCAAACCATCCAGTTTGTTTGTGTTAGCTAAAGATGGGATAACAAAATATATTGTACACTATTGCGTTAAGGGATTGATGTTATTTTTTAGTAAAATTATTTTAATTAGCGATATATGTAAATTTAAAGAATAAATTATAATGAATTAAAAATATAAATGTTTGGTATTGTGTTATTTTTATTTTCCAGCATCGTTCACAGCGCTCCATGCCTCTTCCACTGATATACCACATCCTCACATACTTACAATTAGTTAGTCATTTCTTTCTACTAAAATAGTCCTAGGAATAATTTATATATAGCAAAACAACGTTTGCCGGGTCAGTTAGTTATGCATGTATTCTTAAAACACCAGATATAAATTTAAGGGCACTACTCAAATTTCAGAAGCATAATTTTTTTTTTCGTCAAAGAATTTCTTTTAATTTATTCATTAAAATGCAATTAAGAGAACCTGAATCTAGGTTTTACGACAGCAACCTGGCGGGACTTTTAATAAAAGGGCTCTAGTGCTTGTAATATTTTACGGACGAATTAGTTTCTTTTAATTATGGTATTAAGAATTCATCGTTTTTTCCCTCAAACAGATGTGAAAATGTACGAGAATTAATTATGGGAAGGTGGACGCAATAGTAATTCTGAGTAACATGCGGAAATGCGGCGGAAATGCGGCGAAAAGGGCCAGTTTTATTCTGCGGGAGAATGTTAAAAGAATTGTATGGAAATGTACAGTGTCACAAAAAGGTGGTAATGCGTTTTCATTCTTTACCTATTAGATACAAGTAAAGTAATAAAAAAAAATAAACATAAATTGAAAAATTAATTTGAACGTAGTTGAAAAAATGTGACGTAACTGAAAAGTAAACGTTAAAATTGAAAATCGGAGGAAAGACTACGTTAAGAAAAATTTCCCCTTGCTAATTTTAAAAAAGTGACTCTTGCAAAAAAACCCCCAACAAAACTAATTAATAAAATGTACCCCATACACTATTGAGGTGATTTACAAAATTACAGCTCTTCATCATAAAACGTCTCAAAGATATATATCTTCAAACAAATATAGAGCTAGGGGCTATACATGAATTTAAATGTAAACGTTTATTGCTAGAGTGAGAAAAAATGTTTTCGTTCGTAATTTAGGTACGATCGCTGAAACGGAATCGCATAACGAAATTTTTTCCCTGTGAGAGCCACTGCTAAGTGATTTAAGTCAGCACACATTTATCTTCATAACTCAGAAATTTTGTAAATCACCTCATTAGTGTATGAAGCACATTTTACTAACTTGGAATTTCTTTTAACTAAAGTCGTACAAATTAAAAACATGTTACATTTTTTAAAATTAACGAGAAGAACTTTTTCTTAACGCAATCTTTTTTTTCCTACCTTAATTTGAACATTTTTAAAAACTTACATTGACAACTAATCTCTAATAGATAAAGAATAAGCGTGTGAAAACTTTTTGGGGATACACTCTATAAAATTTGAGCTACAGATATCAATTGATGAGCTTGATATTTTTTTAAATAAAATAATAGTACCAAAATTCACCAATAGATGGCACTATAACACAAGTTTTATTTATTTAAATTTATTGAAAATCTGAAACATCATTTGCGGTACAGCGTATGTCTATTATTATTATTCTTTGGATAATAAGAAGACGGATTCTGCACGAGCATTAGTTACTTCTCTGCACATAACGCCTACGTTGCAAGAAAAGGTGCTTCTGACAAAATTGTTCTACCAAAAACAGGAGAACTCGCACCACCTCACATTGATTGTCATGTAAAACAAAGGCTGAGACGGTATTTTACAAATGCACGGGTGATCAGTCGTATACATATATTTTTTCCCCCAGCAGCATGGCCTCTTTATTTACCGGATATTGTTTCCTGCGACATTTGTTTGCAGGATGTCTACCACGTCAGACCAACATTTGTACCAGATTTGAAAAAAAAAAAAAAAAATCTTTTGAAAAGCGACTTTAAATTTGCCTATGTCCGTGGTAGCCCAGTATTTAACCCTTTGAAAAAAGGGCAGCCGCTGCCATCGCTCGACTTAACTACCAACAAGATGGCACGCGATGAACGTTTCGATCGTCCGCCATCTTGCTGGTAGTTAAGTTGAACGATGGCAACGGCTACTCTGTTTTCAGCATTGGGCAATATATCCAGCTGTTCTCGCATTCTTCCATTTTTCGGCAGATGTCAGTGCTGTTAAAAATAATCGTGACAATTTTTTTACGGGAAATGGCGTGCTAAAAAGTAAGGAATTCTCGTGGAGCTATGTCACCCGCAACTACTTTTATAGAAATCAAATCTATTCTTCGTGACTGGCAACAATCAAAACGTCAGAGTTTGGTGTTCCCAGGGCGGAAACACTGCGCGTTAAAGGGATAAAGGTGTTGGACTTGTAACCGGAAAGCTGCGGGTTCGATTCTGATGTACCAATAAAGACCACCGTGTACATTTTGGTGTAGGTGCACATTAAATACGTTGTTCCGAAAGTCCTCTCGGCGGTCGCAAGCAGTTTCCAAGGGGTGCCAATATTCAGAAGTCAACCACCTTCTGATGAGGATCCAAGTTGTGGCGGGAAACCCTGGGAAGGACGTATGCAACTCCAGGGTTTGCACTGTCTCTTATTAACATTTCGCCAATTCATCCGCCAAATTAGATTTTTACGGACCTCATTAAGAAAAGCAATTGTCAATATTTTCGCCAAACTAATTTTATTTTCACAATTTGCGACGTTGGCGATCGACAGCGCGACCCATGCAACACTAAACAGCACATTCAGAGACGTGAGCTGTCCTCTCCTGGCAAACAAACAAACTACCACTGTCACAACATCCCGTGCTGTAGCCATTACAATAAAAACAATGAAAATTAAAGAATTTAACAATTTCAAATCCAACAGCTCTAAAAAGTATACATTTGGGAACTAGAAAAACAAATGATTTTTTATAAACAACTGTTATCCCTCGAGCTCATATTAAGGTAATGTTAAAGGAAGTACTTTCCAAAGTCATGTAATCTACAATATTTAACTTCCAGCGAAATTTCAACTATTCTAAAAAACGTGAAAAATATCCATACCAACATATCATCGCAAAAAAACATTTTAGCATAAGAAGACTCTATACCACGGATAATTCATCAAAATACTTTTTTCAGCAAAAAGCTTCTAGCTATGGAGAAACTTTAAAAGGAAAACATACCCTTAATGATCCCAAATCTTGCGTGCTGCAGAAAACTCATAAGTACTTACAACATCAAAAGACCAGCATTTTAAAAACTTACTTTATGTAACCACGCATTTTTCTTTCTTTAAAAAAAAAACATGATTTCGTATTTATTTTTGGAAGTGCCAGATTTTAGTCTTCCGACAATTTTTCACCGCGGAAGTCACTTGCTTACATAAATGCAAGTTTTATTTTCAGTCGTGTTGAAGAATGCTTTTGACGTAACGAAAAAAGTATCTTACACCAGTAAAATAAATTACTTTTTAACGATTATAAACTGTGATTAAAGTCTTTTTGACAGAGAAAATACGGTACAATCTGGATAGTTCGACTTATAACAGATCAGACAATGCAGGATTATCCGAAAATTCTGGATTATAAAGACGTGCCGTTTTTTACAAGTTAGTTAACCCTTTAACGAGCAGTGTTCCCGCTCTGGGAACACCAAACTCTGACGTTTCGACCGTTGCCAGTCACGAAGAATAGATTGGATTCCTATAAAAAATAGTTGCGGGTGACATAGCTCCACGAGAATCCTTTACTTTTAAGCACGTCATTTCCCGTAAAAAATGATCACGATTCTTTTTAACAGCACTGACATCTGCTGAAAAATGGAAGAATGCGAGAACAGCTGGATAGATTGCCGAATGCGGAAAAAAGAGCTGCCATTGCCATCGCTCGACTTAACTACCAGCAAGATGGCGGACGATGGAAACGTTCATCGCGTGCCACAGATCTAGAGACCCTTTTTTGACGCAGCTGGCTGTGCGGCACAGCCAGCTGTCAAATCAAATCTATTGAAATCTGTTAAATCAAATCTATTCTTCGTGACTGGCAACCGTCAAAACGTCAGAGTTTGTTGTTCCCAGAGCGGGAACACTGCACGTTAAAGGGTTAAAAGCAAAAGTTTTGCTTCAGATGAAGTTATAAGTTTGAAACTTATTTATAAACTCAAATGCTAATTCATAATGCCCGAAATTTTTGGAATGACTTCACTAAAGTGAGATGACCTTCAGGCCTCTTACCGATGTCAATGAAAAAATGACCCAATCACAAACTGACAGCTGGAGAGTTTCAGTAGGTTAATTCAAAAGCGAAGGCGGATTAATAGAATTGTGTTTCGGGCAGTAAATTTGAAGATTCACATCCGCTTTGGTCCGTCACATCCGTTACTGTGTGATTCTGAACTGACTTTTTCCCCTCTACCATCCTTTAAATTTTTGACATATAGTTTAGGACCACCCTGTATAAATACACTACAAAAAATAGTGCATTAAGTGTGCATTAACCCATTTATGTTTACGCGTCCCATTTTTAGGAGGGTATTATCGCTATCAGTCGAAAAAGTAATTTATTTTTCCTAGCCTGTATTCACGAGCATGGAACAACCTCAACTCCACAAAATATTTAAACATGACCAAGTAGGGTGTTGACGTTTCAATTTCGATACATACGGTGCATTCGCTAACGACAATCTCCTTGCACGAGTTTTCGTAAGAAAACTGGAATGCGCGTGCTTAGTGCTGTAAGTGTCAATCAGTTTCTTTTGCCTTTACGAACAACTTCAGTTTATTTAGTTTCGTCACCTAGGAGACGTGTTTGTTTTCAGTTCACATCTGTTGTTATTTTTGCTGCAGAGAGATTTTAGTACATACTCAATATAAAATCAACAGGTTTTTTTAAAGGAAGAATGGCCATAATTGAAGCGCACAGATCAAAATTTAAAAATTTCAACTTCATTGTTTCAAAAGTATTTAGCAAGAGAAGCTCAAATTTCGCTAATAACGGTTTAAAACAACTTCAATCTCAACACTAAAATATGCGTTTTTTAAATTTACTAAAATGAAAAATGCAACATAATTTAAAAATTATGTACCTTCGTTGCAGTTTTTAACGTATGAATGAATTTCCTACCGGAAAATATAATATTTGCAGCTCCAGCAAACGTAAAATACTTTTCATAACAACATACTTTTCCGTAACAACGGACGCCAATTCAAAAGAAAAACAAGGTGCAGTAAGAGTATCTTCTTAATAGCTGGATGAACTCTCCGTGCTCAGTTTACTTATTGTTAGTTTGAAACTACCCGCAATCAGTTTTGTATACGAAAGCTCTAGTTTAGAAACTTTACGAACACCTTAGATAGAAACTCGTTTGGTATTTTCGAATGCGGCCATAATGGTTTTTAAAAGAAATCAACTCCTTGTTCAAGAAGTTGATATCAGAAATTTTGTCTATTATTGCTGGCATCAGCAAACATCAAAGAAAGTCGCAAAAATATCTGGGCATTAATGGGTTATAAAAGTGCAGTTTAAAATAAATAAGAAATTCTGAAAAGAAATGACATGTTTAGTGTCAAAGACCAGCAACCAGCGGCTTTCAACAAAAAATATTAAGAAGAAATAATCACATGTTAAGATGTACTGGCAGATAGGCGACACACACTCACAACACAGCATAAAATGGCTTTCTTCAAGCACACAATAAACGTGCCAAATCAAGTGTTTTTCTGCAATGTGCAAAAACAGATTAGAAACACATGGAAGATTTTTATTTACCAATTTTGTAATTCAAGTAAAAGTGTACTGACCAAAATGTGTTTGTTGAAGAGTTCAATAAAACGGTAACTTTTATTTTTGTATTACTCAAAAATATGACTGTACTATACCAAAGTGTTACTAAAGTGTTTGTGAACAGTTTTAGCTAAGAGCTTTAACCCTTATCTACTGAATTAAGAATTGCCAAGAATATCACCTTGAATCTAATTGTTTTCTCTTGTTATAGTTAGGCACAATGAATGATAAATACTGATTATTGTAATAAAAAAAATTACAAAGAAAAATAATTAGAAAATACTAAGCTATACGTTTGATGACTGGTTTCATAAGCAGATAAGGAGTCTTTTTAAAAAGAGTATAGGATCTACAAATCTGAAGGAGTCCAGTAATACTTTGATGGACACACTTTTAGAAAATCTAATCCTTTAATCATAAAACAGACGTCGGAAAATTCACTAATGTTCCTTTTTGGGGTGGAGGGGGTCTAGACATGATTAGAAAGTGAGTGAAAATCTGTCTATTTAAAGCAATCTACTCTAATAGAGCATGCAATCGTGATGTAAGCTGATTAAATGAAGTAATCGGTAGTGATTTTTCAAAGGAATAGTAGCACTGAATAGATTTTTAGTTTTTCTTTTCTTTTTTTTTTAAATTTTAATTTAACGAAATTTCTAAGTACCGTCGGTAGATAAAGGGTTAAAAAAATCATTCGCATTTTTGTGACGTTGACGAAAGGATACTGTAGGTGCTACAATAATCAATAGTGTGACTGCTGAAGGACAAAATACAGTTTCGTGTTACAATATTAGTTAAATATCACAAATTTACTTTTCAGATTTTTTTTCACAAAAATTATTCAATTCTGACTTATTCTAGAATGAAAATAATCATTCAAATATCTTTTAATACACATTGATTAGTTTATACAGATTTGCAAAGACAGCCCTAGGGTACGTGGTGCCCTCCTGGAAACATCAAAAAGGTGCCCCCTTTTATGCTCCAGATCAAGTTTATTCTTAGTTGTTGAGTCCAAAATGGCAACCCTTCGAAGATGTCGCCCCGATGCGATGTTTACCCTGCTTAACGAGTGTCGGGCCGCCACTGCAGATTTAATTGGTATCTTGCCAATTTGAAGCCCGATGGTACAAAGGTTAAATAGAAAATCACGTTCTTAATATTAGTTTTGCATAGGTGAGCTGGAGATGAGACGGGCTCAGCCAGAGCTCGAGCCCGGGGCCGAACCTGGTTTGGGTCTGTAATTCACGATTGTGTTCGGGCTCGTGATAAATTGCTTCCTTCTTGTACACTACCTGCTTCGTCCTATATTAATCCTGAAGATCTTCTGGATATATTGGTCTTTATCAAAAAACGGAAAGGGAAAAAAAAAGTAAGAAAATCTGAAACACTTTCAGATTTTAAATACGCACTAAAGTGCTATATATTAAAAGATTATTATAATATATGGGTCTTCCCTATTTTCTTTCCTTATTCCATTAAGTTGGAAAGTATATCATTATTCATGAGTGTGATTAAACAAAATTAAAACTGATATTTTTAGCATGCTTTTTATGGATATAGACATTACAAATAGACGGGAAAAAGCTCCGCAGAAAAATGCACAATTCGAACTGAATGAAAATTTCAAAAACTTATTCAGGTGTATTCATAATCCAAGTATCAGATGATAAAATGACAATAAATTGCGCCAAGCGCTAGAATAACATCTTCTCAAAATCGCATATGAATCATTTTATTTTTCGCCAAAAAGTTGCACGTTTTAGTCTCAGGAAATTTCCAAATCCTATTTTTCTTTTGAGTATAAAACATTTCATTCCTGTTCTGATTTCAAATGCGCACGATATTTTAATTAAAAAATAACCTTACAAGTAATCTAAAAAAATCGTTATTCTTTTATTTTTACTTCAGAAATCTGAATTATTTAATAAACTTGCCAAATATGACAACCTAGATATGCTTAATCCTCACTTTTTCCACTGCGGGGTTACAATTGCGAAATGATAAAAATTTAGCCTTTCTGCTACATGTTTTTCATCGATATCTCCTAAAAGAATTCAAATTTCGAAAAAATCGCTTCGAGTTATGTCGGGACCAGTTCTGGAGAATTTCCGTGCAAAATTTGGTAGGTTTAGGAACACCCGTCTAGGAGCTATGCGAGATACTGACAAACTAACTAACTAACTAACCGACTGACATTTTACAGTTTGTTTTATTTATATAGACTAGGGGCTTAGGTCCCTAGACTCGCTACGCTCGCTTTTCGTATGAGGCATTCAGCCCCTAATAAGGCTTATTCGTAAAATAAGGCATAATTTCAACAAACAGAACCCAAAGGTTGGATCAGATAGAATGTTACGAGCTACACATTGCTTGGTTCTTCATGGTGCTTGGAAGATAAAAATTTAAACTTCGCACTATTTTTAATTATGTGAAACCCATGGAACACCTTGCGTATTAGCCAATTATGGCGAATTTTCATAATTTGACGACTTGCGTATATGTATAGCTAATAATTAGCCCTAAGAAAACAGTACTTCATATGTTTTCTTTGATAAAAACTACGGAACAGCTAGGATAGCTTGCCACCGATAACGACTTCTCAGTATTTGGCGATTTACACATGCTCACAAACTATAATTACTGTTCATTTATGGTTCCCGGAAAACCGTTATCCATATTTTCATATACATAATCCTTTGCAGATTGGTGTATTTAGTATCACGAATTATATCATCTTGCCGAGCTGACAAATATCCAAAGTGTACTATAACTGCTATAATGGCATAGTTAACGCCACCCAATATTTCTACTGGTAGGAAATACTCCAGCTTTACCGAACCGGCTTTAAAATAAAGTGCATTTTAATTATTTTTCATTTTCAAGATATTGGGTTCTAACATTTTTGAACTTGCGGTTTAGATTCACCTTGCTTGGAAAGATACCATTTTGCCAGATCGTACCTAATGCCAAAATGACGCTTTTAAAATCAGTTACAATTAGTTATTCTGTTTTGGAAACACGAATAATCGCTCATTCTAAACTCCTGTTGTCTAAGTGAACTTACTATTTGAAAATTGTCAACTTTGTGTAAAACACTTTCAGTTATTTATTTCATATACTTTTTAATTTGGCGTAAAATCTTCATTCTACTTCATGTTTGTCAATTTCACACGGTTCTACATACTTGGAATTGCTTTGTTTAAAAGGAATGAATGATTTTATGCCAAATCTGGCAACCATTATGTTTTATTTTTTTAGTTTTTTATTAGTATCTTCTAAAATAATTCGATTTTCGAAATTTAAGTCAGTTTATCAGGTTCTTCGGAATTTTCCGAATCCGGGGACACGTGTCTCGAAATTCAAATCCCTACGGTTTAGGAGGAGATAGCCGAACGAGCTCTTGACAGCGCCGGCTGCGGCGACAGAGGTCGTTACTTTTTTTTTTAGAATAGAGAGATACTCATTGTAAAAAGATTTTAAAAAGTGATTCATGGGAGAAATGAACTAATTACTATTATTGGATAAACTTTGAATATAAGGAATCAGAAAGTGCATCAAGAGTTTGATTGCTTTTATATTTGTCTTTAATTTGCACAAGCTGCAAAATTTATGTTCTATCAATGAAGTAATTGATTTTTATTTATCTACTAGCTGAAGTACCCGTTCTTCGCACGGGAATGAATGGACTTTTTGATATTACGATTTGTGGTGATTACTATTCATTGTAATAAACAGATATAGCAAAGTGGATATCGCGTTATATTGTGTCCAATAATCATGCATACCGAATTGCAAGGCAATCGTTTGTACGGTGCAGAAGGCCATGCGGCGTAGCGCAATCTAGTGGCGAGTTTTACCAAAACGGATACGGCGAAAATATTTTTCGCATTCAGATATCGATGTATACGAATTTTCATGACTATCGGCTGGACAGTCCTGAAGTTCATGTGTTGACGCGACATCTAGTGGCAAGTTATAGGAAAATGGATAGCGCCAAACTCTTCCCCGTGGTCAAATATCTATGTATACCTATTTTCATAGCGATCATTTGCACAGTCAGGAAGTGATACACTGCAGGGCCATCCAGTGGTTCAATAAAGTAATGATTTGCTACAGCGCCGTCAAGTGGCGAGTTATAGCAAAATGGATAACGCCAAAATATTCTCATTGTTCTAATAGCTATGTATACTGATTTTCATAGCGACCGATTGAATGGTCAAGAATTTGGCCTGCTGCAGCGTCATCTAGTGGCGACTTAAAATAATAATGCATTGCAGTGTCATCTAGTGGTGAGTAACATAAAAAGGAACTCAGTTAGAATATATTCTTCGTGCTCAAATGTGTAAGTATAAAAAATTTTTGCCGATAAGTCGAACGGTATAGAAGTTGATGCTTTTCAGCGCCATTTAGCGGCAAGTTACAGCAAAATGGATAGTGAAAAATATTCTCCGTGTTCTAATATACGCGTGTACCAAATTTCATCGAAATCGATTGGACGATATTCGCATAACAAACGGCTAAACGGAATAGAATTCGACGTTCTGCTGCGCCACCTGGTGGCAAGTTAGAGGAAAACGGATAGCATAAAAAGCTTCTCCATGATAAAAGACTTAGGTGAACCAAATTTCATGGTGCAACGGTGCTCAACGGTGCTGGAGTTTTTCAACCTCATACACTCATACCAACATTCATTTTTATCTATAACCAGTGTCATTATATATCCCAGTCTCAAATAAAATCCAGTTTCAAATCTAAGCCTCGCCAAAGTGCCAACATACGCCATTTTGCAAGCGTTTTTTCAGGAAATCATTCGAAGCATTGACTTAGCAGCAATAATATATGGGAAATGGTTCGACCGCTAAAAAGTAAAGCAAGCCTTTATTTGAAAAGTTGAATCCCTTAATACAGCCGAATTTTTTAAAATTATCAACTATAACGTGTTTTATTCATCATTACTCCGATGTACTAAATGAGAAGATTTCAATTTTCTGAAATTTGGCGGAATTCCTCCAACTTAAATCAATGTACTCATTTGGCGAGAATTCTGGAGATAGATCAATTGAAATCCCTTAATAACTGCATTATTTCTTCACGGATCATTAAAATTTAACGCTGTATTCTAATAAAACCTTTGCACTTGTTTTCAAAAATCTATTTCCTTAAACTCTCAATAAATTGCGCCAAGCCGAAATCTGTGCAAACCGCTAGAACTCACTTTCACGAAATCGGCATTTGAGCCATTTTATTTTTTCGCCAAACTAAAATAATTTACCTATTAGCCTCGGAAATCTTCAATTCTTATTGTTTTGCGTGTAAAGCATTACATTCCTGCTCTGATTTCCCATGCACACGATATTATAATTAAAAAAAAATAACCTTACGAATATAAACTAACAAAAAAAAAATCATTATTATTCTTTTATTTTTACTTTGAGAATTTAAAACATTTTATTCGGCAAAATCGCCACACATGGCAACCACGATCCTTATTTTACACTTTTTTCACTACAGGGGTTACAATTACGGAAAGCTTTTTGCGTGAATAGCATAAAAAATCTCTCAAATTCCGGGAACGGGTGGACTTTCAAAGTTTTAAAGTGGACTACGATTTATTCTATATTATTTTACATATCTGTGCTAAATTTCAGGCCGATAGGTTCATTTTTGAGGATTTGTATACGAACGACATTTTATTCGGCAAAATCGCCACACATGGCAACCACGATCCTTATTTCAAACTTTTTTCACTACAGGGGTTACAATTACGGAAAGATTTTTGCGTGAATAGCATAAAAAATCTCTTAAATTCCGGGAACGGGTGGACTTTCAAAGTTTTAAAGTGGACTACGATTTATTCTATATTATTTTACATATCTGTGCTAAATTTCAGGCCGATAGGTTCATTTTTGTGGATTTGTATACGAACGACATTTTATTCGGCAAAATCGCCACACATGGCAACCACGATCCTTATTTCACACTTTTTTCACTACAGGGGTTACAATTACGGAAAGATTTTTGCGTGAAGAGCATAAAAAATCTCTTAAATTCCGGGAACGGGTGGACTTTCAAAGTTTTAAAGTGGACTATGAGCTATTCTATATTATTTTACATATCTGTACTAAATTTCAGGCCGATAGGTCCATTTTTGTGGATTTGTATACGAATCAAATCCACAAACAAACAAACAAACAAACAAACAAACAAATAAACAAACAAACAAACAAACAGAATTTCATTTTTATTTATAAGATAAACTGGAATTTCGGGCTCGGGTTGTGACTTAAATATTGGGTTGTTTGGAAAGTAATGTCGTTTCGTCGTATGTCAATATTTTGTCTAGACAAAACTATTGTAGGTAATAATACGAAATTCGGCACGCATATGAGTTTCTTAGCGTAGGTGCTAGATTGGAAAGCATTTTCCGAAATTCGTAACTTATGGGGGATAGGGGGACAAAACATTCTTTTCATATATCCTGCGTGATCTCTAAGAAGAAAAGAGATATCCATGAAATTCTTGCTATAAAATACAGTCCTCGAGAATGCCTAAAAATCGATTTCAGAACATTTCAAATAATATGATTCTTCGCGGAGGGTAGACATGAAAAAAGGGGGAGGGTTTCCATTTTCTAAAGAAAAATATGTATTATTTATAAAAATTATCATTTTAAAATTTAACAAATACGGGTCCTATGCCTAGGCAAAGCTTGTTTGTAAATCAATGCTTGTTGAACATTTATTTGTTTGAATTCTATGTAAAAAAAAACGACATTACTTTCCGAACAACCGAATAATATCACTCGGTCTCGAATTGAAAGTCTTTGGATTCTGGCTTAAAAAATGAGCCCGAACTCATGTCTAATGCCTACGTATTCTGAACAATTTACTTGTAATATGAATTAAACTTAACGCATTAAATAAGATTTATGCATTACTCTAACAACATCTCTAAGTTTCTTATTTTCGAAAACATTCCCCCACCTAGACGCAGTCTTTTCTAACTCTTAACGATCTCGCTGTTAAAACTCATCTCGAGAAAGGGAAAAATCCTTTTTACGTCTCTCGTAATCTTCAAAATTGGTTTCACACCAACAAAGCTTACGGCATCGTCTGCTGAACCGCTGTTCTTCGAGGCTAAATCGGTCTTCTTTTATGACGCCATACTGACGTAATTATTTCCGAGAGATACAAGTAAAAATTTTAACGACCGTCTAAACGATTGATTGTTTTGAAGGTAATCTTTGTTGTGTGCGGCAATAGATATACGTCCTGTGCATGTGAATGGGGGCATTTTGGAGGTGCTAAACAAAGTTTATGGATGCCAGTTAAGACATTTAGGGAAATTTTGTCACTTTTAAGGTGTGACTCTGTCACTGTATGTGTTTATTTAGACACATTTTCCCATATTCTTCCGAAAATATGGCACGAAGTCATAACGCATTAAGTAATCAAACTTTGTACAGCCTTTAAAATGTCGGGGTACAATTATTATAAGATTTTAAAACAAATTTAATTAATGTTAGGGAAAGCTGTTTTTCATCATTATGTTTGTAGAAAACGTAAAGTTACTTTGAGTAGAATAATAATGCCGAACAATGTTCTATCGCAGTGTAGTGTACTTTCCATTTTTCAACCCATCGGGGTTAAACATCTTTTCGGTTTTGAGCCTGTATGACGTGCCAGGGCTTTATCTATCTATATAAATAAAATTAGACTTTTGTCTGTACATTTCTTGGAATTCAAAAATTTTACGATTTCTATCCGTTTCAAGCACCCGGGATTCCGATGCGACCCTCAAAAAAAAGTTTGTCTGTCTGTCATTCTGTCATTCTGTCCTTCTGTCATTCTGTCATTCTGTCCGTGACGCTTTTTTTGTTTAAGCATCACGTAAAAACGACTGAAGCGAATGATATGAAATTTTGTGTCATGATAGGTGGTCACTCAACTTAAAACATAGGCGTCGAATTTTTGAAAAATCTTGATTAGATTTTCCGATTTTGCGAAAATCGTTTCAAACTGCGTAAATTTGTGTTCAAGCATCACGCAAAAACGACTGAAGCGAATGATATGAAATTGGGTGTCATGATAGGTATTCACTCAACTTAAAACATAGGCGTCCAATTTAAAAAAAAATCCTGATTGGAGTTTGAGATTTTGCGAAAATCCTTTCAAACTGCGTAAATTTGTGTTCAAGCATCACGTAAAAACGACTAAAGCGAATGATATGAAATTGGTTGTCATGATAGGTGGTCCCTCAACTTAAAACATAGGCGTCCAATTTTTAAAAAATCCTCATTGGATTTTGAGATTTTGAGAAAATCCTTTCAAACTGCGTAAATTTGTGTTCAAGCATCACGCAAAAACGACTGAAGCGAATGATGTGAAATTGGGTGTCATGATAGGTGCTCACTCAACTTAAAACATAGGCGTCGAATTTTTAAAAAATCTTGATTGGATTTTGAGATTTTGCGAAAGTCGTTTCAAACTGCGTAAAATTGTGTTCAAGCATCACGCAAAAACGACTGAAGCGAATGATGTGAAATTGGGTGTCATGATAGGTGCTCACTCAACGTAAAACATAGGCGTCGAATTAAAAAAAAATCTTGACTAGATTTTGTGATTTTGTGAAAATCATTTCAAACTGCGTAAATTTGTGTTCGCACATCACGTAATAACTGCAAAGGTGAAAAAAATGATATTTGGTGAAATGATAGGTGGTCACTCACCTTAAACTATAAGCATCTAATTAAAAAAAATTGATCAGATTTCGAGATTTTGCGAAAATCGTTTAAAACTGAGTGAATCTTTGTTCCCGCATTACGTAATGGCGACTAAAGCGAATGATATGAAATTTGGTCGCATGATATATGGTTGCTCAACATAAACTATAGGAGTCCAATTTTTTAAACATTTTTATTAGATTTTGAGATTTTGTGAAAATTCTCTCAAAATACGTTCAATGATGATTTCTTCAAACTTCACGTAATAACGACTAATACGAATGATACGAAATTTAGTGATATGATAGGTAGTTGCTAATCTTAATTTATAGGCGTTGAATTTTAAAAATATTTTGCTTACATTTTGAGATTTTGCGAAAATCGTTTTAAAATGCTGAAAATTTGTTCCAGCATCACGAAATAAAGACTGCAGGGAATGAAACGAATTTGGCTGACATGATAGGTTGTCACTCAACTTAAATTCTAGGCTTCAAATTTTTCAAAAATTTTGATTAAATTTTGAGATTTTGCGAAAATTATTTCAATATGCGTAAATATTCGTTCGCGCATCACATAATTACGACTAAAGCGAATGAAATGATATTACTTAGTTACTCTCTAACCTGTAATATTTTAACAATACATGAAAATTATAACTTCGCTTTCTTTACTTTGTCATTACATTTCTTGGAATTCAAAAATTTTGCGATTTCTATCCGTTTCAAGCACCCGGGAATCCGATGCGACCCTCAAGAAAAAGTTTGTCTGTCTGTCATTCTATCGTTCTGTCGTTCTGTCATTCTGTCATTCTGTCCGTGACGCGAATGAAATGATATTACTTAGTTACTCTCTAACCTGTAATATTTTAACAATACATGAAAATTATAACTTCGCTTTCTTTACTTTAGCAACATACTCCATCCATTTTGTGTACTCCTACAATGCTGACGAAAGTTCTTGCTTTTTGGAAATATGCATTCACTAACCCGTCAAGGACGGGTACTTCAGCTAGTTATATAAATAAATTCGAAAGTTTACAGTCACAAAATTTTGAAAATACAATGTAATAAGCAAATAGAAAGAACTATTGAAATACAATTTTGAGAATAATACAAAATAACTAACAGATGGAAAGAGAACTAAACACTTATACATAAAGTTTAGGAAAACAGCAGTTTCAGCTAATTCTTAAGATTCGAGAGTAAAAATATACTACTAGAGAGCAGATCGCCATTCAAAATTACCAAAAGGTTGAAACTGACAATTTTTCCTTTCATTTCCTCTTTGATCGCTTTACTTGACACATACCATTCTGGAAAAAAAAAAGAAAACAGATACATCGGTAAAATTCTCCTATAAAATATAACACATGAAAAAATCTAAAAATATATTTTAGGCCATTTTGAAGTTAGTCCTCGAAGGAGGAAGGGAGGACACCATCTCTTTTTTTCCCACTTTTTTCTTGAATGTTTGTTTGTTTGTGGGATTACGGACGATTAGCTACGCGTGGGTTCTAAGCCGAAGGGTGGGGTGCCCCCGTGGGGGTCTTTCTAAAGGGTCCTAACCCGTATTTACGCTAAGTTTCGGGGAAAACCACGGAAAACTCCGAACGGTTAGGTCGACAGACGCGCGATGGGACCCGAACCCGGGACCTTCACACTTCGCCCGTCTACCATTTCCAGTGACCACTGTGCCATGGTGAGGCCCTCTTTTTTCTTGAAAGAATAAAAAACGATTATCTATAAAATTCTTCATTTAAAGTGTAAATAAATATAAAATACATTGTCTTGTCGCTTGAATTTATCGTGAAAAAGCGACATTAATTTCCGTTACACCTAATATTAAAAAATAGGAACTTGAAAAGTAAAACACCTGGTTTTAACCGTACTAATGTGACTTTTGTTGATAGTGCCCAAACTTAGGAATGAAAGCTCTAATTACATATATATGCGTGATTATAGAGAATTTCCTCTCGTCAAATAATCTCACCCACACATTTTCTTTAATTCATTCAGAAAATATTTTTAAATAATACCCGCATTCAGAGAAAATTTAAAAGCAATCTCAACGCAAACGTCATTCTGAAATAATGAATGTCCTCGGAGCTTCAGTGGTCATGAATTAATATCAAAATAGTAACGAAAATCTCTCTTTGATGCCATCACGCTCTGTTTAATTCAAATGGAAATCTCGAGATGTTTGGACGGAGTCAGATGTTTTAAGATTGAGAAAGATATTCCCCCCCCCCCTTCTTTTGACGTTCTTTGTTGTGCATCTCGAAAAAAGATTAATGATGTACTATCTCTCTCTCGCTCTCTCTGAGAAAGTATTTATTAATTTAGTCCAGATTGATGTGGTACGAGCAAAAGCACACTTATGTCTGATCCGGTATTGCAGGTACATTAAAAAGAAATAAAGATAAATTATATCACACGCATCGATTATAAAACACTTTCCGACGTAAGTCTTCCATCCTGAAAATTGGCGATGTATCATCTTCAAACTTTTCGATATTATACGGATCTCAAAGAAATTGTACATCGGTATTCAGAGTTGGGCAAAAACTAACTTTCAACTAACAACTAAAACTAATTTAGTTAGTTGACAGATAAATGACAACTAAACTAATAGTTGTTAGTTGTAAGGTTCAACTAACTCTGCTCAACTAAATTAGTTTTAGTTGAACAGTAAACTAAAACTAATTTAGTTGAGTCAACCTAGTTGAATCATCAACTAACAACTATTAGTTTTAGTTGTAAAGTCAACTAACTCGGCTCAACTAAATTAGTTTTAGTTGAACAGAAAACTAAAACTAATTTAGTTGAGCCAAGCTAGTTGAACCTTCAACTATCAACTATTAGTTTTAGTTGTAAAGTCAACTAACTCGACTCAACTAAATTAGTTTTAGTTGAACAGAAAACTAAAACTGATTTAGTTGAGCCGAGTTAGTTGGACCTTCAACTATAACTATTAGTTTTAGTTGTAGTTTTCGAATAACAACTAACAACTAACTGTAATCTATCTGTACTTAGGGGAAGAGTTGGGCATCATTATGTA
Organism: Cheiracanthium punctorium; assembly: GCA_038373885.1. NCBI lineage: Eukaryota > Metazoa > Arthropoda > Arachnida > Araneae > Cheiracanthiidae > Cheiracanthium > Cheiracanthium punctorium. Next base: position 289,787 of record JAWZYV010004976.1, read on the forward strand.
AAATATTAGCTGCATTCTGAGCTTTGTTAAACTGTGGTATTCAGTGGACCGTTATTTGAAAATTACTGTTTGTGAATTGTGCTGCGCGGATTGTTCAACGATCTCGTAGAAGCAATAAAATTTCAAGTTTTGTCCGGACATCCGGAATAGTTTCTCAAGCTTTCTATACACCCATCAGCTCTCGTCCCATTCAGAAACGGAAGAACTCCCAAATTCACAGTAATATATATTTCATGTTTAGAAAATTTTGATATTACTTATATAAAAACAATTAGACTTTTGTCTGTCCTTTACTTGGAATCCAAAAATTTTGCGATTTCTATCCGTTTCAGGAACCTGTGAATCCTGTACTACCATAAAAAAAAGTCTGTTGTTCTGTCCGAGACAATTTTTTTGTTCACGTATCACGTAAAAATGACTGAAGCGAATGAAATTAAATTTAGTGAACTTAAAATATAGGCGTCGAATTAAAAAAAAGTTATTCGATTTTGAGATTTTTCGAAAATCATTTCAAAATGCATAAATATTTGTCCATTACGTATAAACCACTGTAGCGAATGAAAAAAAAAATTGGTATCGTCACAGGTCGTCAGTTAAACAATAGACATCGACCAGTGGCGTAGCGAAAAATTGTTCACGGGGGAGGGGGTTACGACTACTGCAACTCATATATATGTATACGTGTGTGTGATTAGAGAGTGAAGAAAATACATTTTGTATGACAAAATTCCTCATTGGGTGGGGGGGGGGGGGTTGTAACCCCCTAACCCCTTCCCCGTGGCTACGCCACTGATGTCGACGTACTTCAAAGTTTTTTTTATAGATTTTGAAACTGAAAATTGTACGATTCCTGAAAAATGACAATGGAATAGAATGAATTTAGGAATAATGTTAGATGGCAAGAAAACTGGTCACCTTTTCATTATAAAGTGACCAGTTTTCTTGTTCCCGAGGGTGAGGATTGTCACCTTAGACAGCTTCCCCTTTATTTAGTTTCTGAAAAGAACAAAACTCTACAGAAATATGAAAAATCATAATTCGGCATAACTTAATTAATATGTCATGATCAATAATTTTTAATATGTGAAAACAACGTAGTAAGTTTGATATAATACGTTTTTGGCCTCACCATGGCACAGTGGTTATATCACTGAAAATGGTAGATGGCCGGACTGTGAAGGTCCCGGGTTCGGGTCCCATCGCGCGTCTGTCGATCTAACGATCTGGAGTTTTGGTAGGTTTTCTCTAGATGTAACGTGAATACGCGTTAGAACCCCTTAGAAAGTCCTCCTAACAAGGCACTCCCCTCCTTGGCATATCGCCCTTGCGTAGCGTGCCTAATCACCAAATATCGTTTGAAAGGTGTACATGAGTTTCTGCTGAAATCCGAATCTTAAAATGCTTAAAGTACTGTTCGACCTTCAACGTGGCCCCCGAAGACTATTTACGGTAGCGCCTCTTCCCTCTCAGATTTAAGCATAGACATTTTTCATCGAACAGATTATGTAGTACCCCTTCTAGAATAGTCCTCCAAGAGTTTGAGTAAACATTTTAAACGGAAATAGATATGTTCTGGAGTAAAAATAAGAATAAGTGAGATGATTTTTTTTAAAACATGCATTATCACTTGCCCTTTACTGTTTTTCTCGCGCTCCCCCTGCAAACGCTCTCCGCCTCCCTATGGGTGGGGGGCGCCCCACCGGTTGGGAAACGCTACTTGCCTGTAGAGCGTAATGTGTTTGGGTGCTCCGGTAAAATATCTATTTAAGCTATATGCAAATTTCAATAGATTCCTGGATGCGGTATATATATAATATAGAATAGCTAACTTACGTAATATGGAATCCCAAGATAATCCATCGAGCAAGTGAAAAGTAAACTTAAGTAGTAAGGAAATCCAGGTAGCACTTGATACCAATTAATAAACTGAAGCCGAGAACTAAATTGGAAAACGGTGGCCATAAATATTGTGTAATCAGAGCCTTCAAAGCCAAAGAATGGTTATAAATTTGTCAGTAAATCAATATATTTTTAAGTCAGTAATTATACGGATAGACGGAGAGAGAGACAAACCAAAATCCTTGCTGGAAAGTGCTTAAAAAATCATACTTCGTTTTTGAACTAAATAACTTCTAAATCCTTGAAAAAAAGTGCCCTAACACAATGAAACTGTTAACTAGAATGCAGAAACGTAATAACAGCCATTGGTAAAGGAACACGAATACACAGCTTTGTGCTCTCACAAGTAAAAAGCGGATAAGTTTTCTTTATCTGTCGGCATTATTAGTTATTAGTTTTTATTCGACAATTACAACTAAACTATTAGTTGTAGTTGTGAGGTTCAACTAACTCTGCTCAACTAAATTATTGGGTTGGCAACAAAGTAATTGCGTTTTCTTGTATAAAATTCAAGCAAAGAGTTTTCAACAAGTTTTTAATTACAGGTAAGCTGTGCCTGAACATATGATTCATATTTGTTACATTTTAAAGTAAGAATTTCACTGGCAGTATTTTTTTTCGTCCATAAAAGATGGCCACCCTCCCCCTTTTTTCGCTTCTATCCTCCTTAGAGGACAATATTAAAAATGTCCTGAAATTAATTTTTAGGTATTCGTGACTGCTGCATTTTACAGAAAGAATTTCACGGCTATCTCTATTTTTATTTGAGATCACGCGGGATATGTGAAAAGAACTTTTTGGCCCCTTACCCCTCCTAAGACTACGAATTTTGCAAAATGCTCTCTGATCTAGCACCTATGTTGAAGAACTCACGTACGTGCCAAATTTCGCATAATTAACTTCAGTAGTTTTGGCCAGGCGAAATATTGACATACGGAAAAACGCAATTACTTTGTTGCCAACCCAATAGTTTTAGTTGAACCTTCAACTAAAACTAATTTAGTTGAGACGAGTTAGTTGAACCTTCAATTAAAACTATTAGTTGTAGTTGTAAGGTTCAATTAACTCTGCTCAACTAAATTAGTTTTAGTTGAACCTCCAACTAAAACTAATTTAGTTGAGACAAGTTAGTTGAACCTTCAACTAAAACTACTAGTTGTAGTTGTAAGGTCCAAATAACTCGGCTCAACTAAATTAGTTTTAGTTGAGCAGTAAACTAGAACTAATTTAGTTGATCCGATTTAGTTAATCCTTCATCTAACAACTATTTTAGTTGAACATTTAGTTGTGTTCAATTAAAACTTCCCTAGTTTTTAGTTGAATGTTTATTTCAATTAACATTTTAGTTAATGATGCCCTGTCGCCTTTAGTTAATGCCTTTAGTTAATGATCTCTGTCGGTATTAATGTAATTTTACGAGACACTGTAAAATGACTTTAAATGTTGATTTTTTTTAATGAAGAGTAAGCTGTTATAAACGTTTATATACTTATTGGCTGCTAAGGCGGCCATCTTCACCGCTCCGTACTTTACAGTTCTTTATACTCAGTGCAGTGTTGGCCAAATTATTGGACCCATTTCAACGAAAATCATGTTTCTTAGTTTTAACAGTATTTGTCATTAAATGTACTATTTAGGTTAGGGTTGCTACAAATTTCGGGTGTCATCATAAAAGCCGATGGGTGGTGGCCATGGTGGCGATGCAAAGTACTAACATTTCAAAATGTATGAAAAGACATTGGTGACATTTCCATTCATAAAATGATATATTGTATTGGGTGATAACGTTCTGTAGAAATTCCTGCAGAAATACTTCTTAATTGCAGAAGCTGCGGGCTTTCTCAAATTTGTGTGGTGTTGTTCTATTCATGAGCTTTATGGTTCCGTTTATGGGTACTTTTTCAGTTTAATAACACCCCAATTAATGTGTCAAAGTTACTGCTCGCCCAACGATAAAAGATCGGCTTTGGCGCGCTGCCAAAAAAAAAAAAAAATGGATGCTGCGATATGTTTCACAGAGAAGATGGGTGGTTCAGATGTGCAAGGACTCTTAAAATTCCATACGGTATTAGTGTTTTTAGAATCATTTGGACTTTCATTTCCGATTTACAAAAGACTTCCGTATTGCCAGTTGGCCAAAATCTAGCCAAAAAGTGGCTAAATTGGCAGCCCTGTCGTCAACCCTGATAGATAGACGGAGATCTTATATCGGAGTTGACGGCCCTGTCCGCACATACTAGAGAGAGAATTTCCTGCACATGTGAACCATCTCCCCATTGAAAAAAATCGCAGCATCCATTTTTTTGGCAGCGCGCCAAAGCCGACCTTATATCTATGGGTGAGCAGTAGGAACCTGGTGTTCATGTATATGGTTGCATTATTTAATACGTATCCTTGGTTACCATAATATAAAAAAAACAAGAAATGGGTAATATGTGCTTAAACCTATTGGGATAAACACGCCAAAAATTGTAAATTAGATATTTTAAAGCTCTGAAAATATCCGAAAGATCTTGCATTTTCGCATGTGCATTATTTTTATTTTGCGATCTAGCCACTGCGAGAGATACGTAAGTAAAAGTAACCCGTAACGAATATTCTGGCTTCATGTACGTCATTGAACTATTAATTGGATTTTTGAGCATGTGTTATTGTTATTATGCTACTACGTGCTTACATCTAGTTGTTGCCATTGGCAGCGTAAAAATATCGACGATTTTGGTACCGCGTACGTTAGTGTTTTACATAAGTAGATTGTATTCTGCTTGAAATAGATAAATGTCTCTAAACAGCCGTGAAACATAGTATATTGGAATTGTTTTGAGAGCTCCTGTAGAAGAACTGTAAATGCTAAAGACATAATTTTACACGAACAGCATTATTTTGCAATCCTTAGTATCAAATATTAATTTTATTTTGTTTAAAATCGGCGAATATCTTTAAAATAAGCGTATAGAAGGTAGAGATGAGACGGGCTCAGCCCGAGCCCGAGTCCGGGCCCGGGCTCTGTAATTCACAATAGCATTCGGGCCCGGGCGGGCTCGGGCTCGTGAAAGTTTCTATTTTATTGAACATACTCCTTGAAACAGATTTTTAAAAAGTGATTCATATGAGAAATAAAAGTACTTATAAAAAAAATAGCAGCACGGGTGCCTAGAAGGCGCGTGAAGCTCTTTGGGTATTTCAGAACAGCCTCTTATATTGCTTAGTTAGTCATGAGATCGGACATTATTTCATAAACATAAATATAAAGAATTAGAAAGTGCATTGAGAGTTTGCAACTATATTTCTCTTTAATTTGCACAAACGGCAAAATTTATTGTATTCAATCAAAGAATTACTTCTTTGAATTTTATGGAATTTTATTGAATTTTATTAGCTTTAGCTGAAATTTCGGCTCGGGCTCATGCTGAAAAAAGGGCAGCCGTTGCCATCGCTCGACTTAACTACCAGCAAGATGGCGGACGATCGAAACGTTCATCGCGTGCCACAGCTGGCTGTGCTCGCTCACAGCCAGCTGCGTCAAAAAAAGGGTCTCTAGATCTGTGGCACGCGATGAACGTTTCGCGTGCCACAGCCAGCTGCGTCAAGAAAAGGATCTCTAGATCTGTGGCACGCGATGAACGTTTCGATCGTCCGCCATCTTGCTGGTAGTTAAGTCGAGCGATGGCAACGGCTGCCCTTTTTTCAGCATTGGGAAAGGGTTGCACCTCAAAGGGTTAATCATCTCATGCGCGTCATTCCTTCGTGCTTCCGGTTGAATATGTGAAGCATGCATTCCTAAGAACATTCAGCGACAACAGTCACGTCGTGGAATAACGGAACTTCCTTATATTTCTTAGCTAGTAAACCACAAGCTCACAGATAAAGACAACCAGATGTGAATCTTCCATAGACGCTAATAGCAATCCGATCTGACACAGCCCGGTGGGGTGGTGAAGACTACGCGAGAGGACATGGCGTACAGGAGGTACGCAGTAGCTGTGGCGCCGCACAGTGGAGTATTTGTGTCAAAATCCTGGCCAAAAATATTGTTCATGTGTTTTAACGTTAAAATGATTACTGTTGACTTTTGACTGACTTTTTAGCATTATATACTTCTTAAATTAAATAAAAAAGCGTGTTGGCGAAATATCGCGAAACGAGTCGAAGTTGGTTTCTAAAAAATGTCTTGTTCGGGGTGTGTCCGTTACTGGGAAGTACTGCTATTGTATAATACCACTTATAAATGTAATACCACGAGGCTGTCGATCTAACGGTCTGGAGGTTTGGGCGATTTTCTTCAGATGTCACGTGAATACGCATTAGAACCCCTTAAAATGTCCTCCGCCCAAGGCAACCTTCCCGTTAGGCCAATAGCCGTGTAGCTGTGCCTTAACCACAATAAAAATATACAAATGTAATACTTTACTTATAATGATACTTATAAATATAATACTACTTATCTATAAATCAATTTTTATCATAAAAATTTTTAGATTTTTCACTTTTCTAAATGTAGTTACTAAAGGGATCTTAGTTTTCTAATGACTTCTGAAGATTAACTTCTTCATTCCGATTCTTTTGAACTCTGATATTCGTCTTCACTCAGAATCACTTTCTTCTTCTTCTTTTTTTTTTGAGAGAGAGAGAGCGACCACCATCGGGCACCTCAGGAAGAAGTTGTAGGGTCTCACTGCTATAAGGCTTGCTCATTTTTCTTGGCCTTTGTCTAGAGCAGCTAAAGCGACACTGCTTAAAAGAAGTCTCCTAGCAAACCCACAAGATCACATTCCAAGCAGGAGGAGAAAGTAATTTATTTCAAGCCAGCACTTCAAAATGACTTAAAGAGCTAGCACGTGTTTCTGTTTACACACTCACACTTCCATGACCCGAAGTCACAGTTGCCAACCTTTGAGAACCAAAAAAGGAGAGTTTTTGCTTTGGACGAAATTTACGATAAAAATGGAAAACTAAGCTGTAAATAGATGGGACTATTTTACAGGGCAGATTTTACAGGCTATTTTACAGGGCTAAGAAAGGGCAATTTTGGAATATGTAGAAATTTTCTTCTTATAGCAAATTTACATCAGAAAAACAAGAAATTACATACTGAATTTAAAATACTGATGCTAAATCTTAACTGAGATGAAATTTTATATACCTTTATAGAAACACTTGCACATAATTTATAGTTTATGAGAAATACAAGCGCGTTTGTTTGTATCCCTTTTGCGATCACCCGTCGAAAAATTATCGAAAAAATAAAAATGGCGCTATATATATAATTCTTTTTATAAAAATGGTGGATGTTGGGGAAACATTTTTTTCTTAGAATATAGACACTCAATACTGTAACAATTACGATTATAGTTGAAATTAGGCGTAACAAGCCCCGACACCCCTTCAAAAAGCTTTTGGAAATGTTGATTTTTGAAAAAAAAATTTGAAAAAGAGTTTACAATTTTTAAAATAAAGTCATATTATTTTTTTCAAGCTAATAGATACATATAATTAAAGTACATATATTTTACTACAAATGTACTAAGTTTCAAATCAGTAAATTAATTTAAAGAGCCCGTAAAAAATGCACAACGAAGTAATAGAAAACGCTGAAATCTCTTGCCGTAAATGAAGAAACTTGCTTTTCAACCGAGTGTCTTTTGGATATGAATTATATTCAAGAAACATGTATCTCATCAATCAGCGGCATAGCCAGAAATGTTTCAAGAGGGGGGGTTACGACTACTGCAACTCACATATATGCATACATGTGTGTGATAAAGGAGTGAAGAATATACATTTTGTATGGCAAAAAATTCCCCATAGAGGGGGATTATGACACCCCTAACCCCCCCCTCTTGGCTACGCTACTGCATGATGCATCAGTTACTAGGCTATCCAATAAATTATATATATTACTGTTTTTAAGCAAATTTAAAATTTTCGCTTTTTGGCCAGGATTTTGATACGAATACTCCACTGTGCGGCGTTGAAACAAATGAGTCAAGGAAATAACTTTTCACATAGATTAACATGGAATAGTAAAAATTGAGTGAGATAACTCCTCCCACAACGCCGAAAATAAGAGTAAATCTTCATATTTAAGCTTAACGCATAACAAACACGAGTCAAGCAAAATGATATCGGCAGTATTTTCCGGTTGGAGAGTTGAGTTGTAATAAAACTAGTAGTTTGAATTTCTAGTAATTGTAAACAGGAGCTACTTTTAGCCATTTGAAATAGCCGTGACCTACTTAACAGCATGACGTCGCTGTTTGCAGGAGTAAAAATAAAACTCCTCATATCCTAAAATTTTCTTAAATATTTGAAAGTGAGGTTTCTCGAGAAAAGCTTTTTTTACTTCCTTGTCCGAAGTACAATTAGGAGTGTTATGATATTGAAAAAAATTAAATTTAGATTTTGAAATAAAAATCGATTTTCGACATTCCTAAATACTTCCAGTGCGACGACTCAGCGTACGTATATACGAGGCGTATTCGGAAAGTAAGTTCCATTTGGAAAAAAAAAAAAAAAATGTTTTCAAGCCAATTTTATTTTTCAATGAAAGAGCATGCCTTAAACTATTTTTCTACATAGTTTCCGCCAATGTTCGAACACTTGTCGTAGCGGATGACCAGCTTTACTGTACCTCCTTCATAGAAACTTCCCACCAATGACGACTTGCCAACCACGACTACGACGAAGAAAACTATGGCGTACAATTCAAAACAAACGTAGAGGAATGATCAGTAAAGGAATTGTGTTGCTCCATGACAATGCTCGGCCTTATACTGCTGGTGACACTCAAAAGATGATTCGACATTTTCGTCGGGAGCAGTTCGATCCCCCGCCGTACAGCCTAGGCTTGGTGCCGTCCGACTACCACTAGCTCCTGGACATGAAGCGCGAGCTAGGCGGCAAGCTATTTGAAGCCAACGATGAATAGAAAAATGATGTGGGGGGTCGTGGTTATCGTCATTGGCGGGAAGTTTCTATGAGGAAAGTATAGAAAAGCTGGTAACCCGCTACGACAAGTGTTTGAACATGGGCGGAAACGACGTAGAAAAATAGTTTAAGGCATGCTATTTTATGTAAAAATAAAATTGGCTTGAAAAACAACTTTTTTACTAATTTTTTTTTCAAAACGGAATTTATTTTTCGAATACGCCTCGCATTTATGCACGTAATTAAGCATGTACAATCCATTTTGACGGAACATCAGGGTTCTTTGCTTAATTTTGGTTAGCTTTGAGGTGACGTCTTGGGTGATGCATAATCATAGATAGGGTATACAACAACATCTAAATTATTTCAACAAAATATTATGGGAGATAGGGCACATAATAAGGAATCGGAATCACATAGCAATGTGTTGTCAAAAACGTCGTCTTCATGTAGCTGTTAATAATCACTTTAGAATGGGCGCTGAAACAACAGTGAACTTTCCGACCATTGTTTGCCAAAAACTAACGTATTTTTCTGAGAAAACATGTGAGTAAAATTCGTAGTTTAAAAATTCTACTTTATTTCTTGGATGGGATTTTTGGAGACAAGCCCATTGTATACGAAACTTGCTTAAGAAATTTGACAAGCACTTCAGAGTTTTCCTAAAGTGATTATTAACAGCTACATGTGGACAACGTTTTTGACCCCACTTTGCCATGCGATTCCGATTGCTTATTATGTGCCCTATCTCCCATAATATTTTGATGAAACAATTTAGATACACCCTGTATATATGTATGTTAACGCCCACACACACAAATGACTTCGGATTCTACTTGAGAAAATCTGCTGGCGTCAGAGGCAAAAACTCGTGGCTCACGAGATATACAGGATACAGTGCTGACATTTTAGTTACACTCCTTTGCATTCGAAAAGTCATGTCACCGTCCGAGATAGCCATACCAAGGTGGTCACACCCCCAGGTCACATGATTCTTCGAGTGTAAAGGGGTGTGGCCAAAATGTCCGCGCTGTAGCCTGCATATCTCGTCAGCCACGAAAAAACTAGAAAAAACCCGTGTGTGCAATCTGGGTGCACACAGAGAAAGTGAAAGCTTACCTGCAGTGCTGTGCTGGATGACTACAGCGCACATACAATGTAATTGTTATAAATTGTATTAGAGTGTTTAATTAATAATCTTCTCAAGTGCTTTTTTCTTTTATTAGCATTAGAGTGCTATTTCGCTCACTCAGGTTTTTCCTGTTAACATTTGACCACACGTATATTTAAAAAAAATAAATAAACAAACAAGGCATACGTTTCTAATGGACAAAGGGTTTGTGTGTATGTGCGTGTATTATATTTACGGCATGAATTAGAAAGGCATTGTTTATGATATTGTTCTTTCATTGCTTTCGTTTTGCTCTATCACGTTTTATGTTTGTGTAATTTTGTTCATTTATTGAAATAAATGTATAAATCTATAATAATAAAAATGAATGTTTGTAAATCTGTCTGTCTGTATGTGTGCGGTCTCCAGACAAACCTACTGCACGCAGAACTCTGAAAATTTGAATACATAAGCCCATGAGTCCGATAATGTGCACCTGAGAATCAGAATTTTAAAATTTTAATTACTTTTTCAATTATTAATTAAAAACCGTTTTCAGGATGCCATGCTCGGCGAGTTTCGCCAGCATGATACTGTGAAACAAAATCGCATGCATTGGAAAACATGAAATGGCACGGAAATTTAGTCAGTTTTGCGCCAATCTATATCAATAAAAATGAATGTCTGAAAATCTGCATGCGTGCGATGTCCAGAAAAAACTACTGGACGCAGAACTCTGAAAATTCGAACATATGAGCCCATTCCTTCGGTAATGTACACCTGAGGCTCAGAATTTTGAAATTTTAATTACTTTTTAAATTATTAATTAAAAACCGATTTTAGATCGTCATGTTTGGCGAACTTTGGCCTCATGAAAAGATTTATGCTTGAAGTGAGTGGTAACCGCAAAAGTAAAAAACCGTTTTTTACGTTGCCATGCTTGGCGAGTTTCGCCCGAATGCTACTATAAAACAAATCGTTTGCATTTGAGAAGCATGAAATGGCACGAAAATTTCATCAGGTTTACGCCAAATCTATCTATCTCTATAATAATAAAAATGAATGTTTGTAAATCTGTCTGTGTGCGGTCTCCAGACAAATCTACTGCACACAGAACTCTGAAAATTTGAATATATAAGCCCATGAATGCCGATAATGTGCACCTGAGAATCAGAATTTTAAAATTTTAATTACTTTTTTAAATTATTAATTAAAAACCGTTCTAAAACGGAAATTTTCTTACCCTGTGTTACGAATTTTGGGAGCAACCCGCTGTTCTGGGGTTTAAAATAGTTTAAAATTCGTATTCTATGCGTTAAATAGTTAAATTTTGCTTTTTGTTGCATTGATATGTAATGTTCTGGAAATCTCGGGTTCTATGGGTCGTAGGTCTTCGAAAACCTAATTTTTGGGGACTTATTTTTGGCGCCAATTTTGGCGATATTTCGCCAAACTCGCCAAGTTTGACGATTTTTCTGTCATTTGGCGCGTTTTTCCTAATGGGACCTTTTCATGAAATTTTTATGGTACTTTTATGGTATTTAATACGTTTAATGACCTAACATTTCCTAATTTTAAGAAATTTAAATCGAAAATTGTGGATTTTACAAGATAATTTGCTTAATTGGATGAAATATTTAATAACTCCAGAAATTTTAATGCAAATTACACGATATTTCTGGGGGAAATATGTGACGGCCACGGCAGTGAGTTGTCTTTAGTGGTGCGTTTGTAAGTACGTACCTGAAACTCTGGAACCATTATCTGCACATTCTGTTATACAATTGCGGCCTAGAGTACTAATCTGGAGTTGCAGTTTACATGTCAGATTTTGTAAATCGCATAATTTAAGGGGTTCACGGACAACGCCGTGCGGGACTGCTAGTAATTAAATAAAAAGGGAACTAATCAAAATTTATGTTACGTATTGGTATAAAAATTATTGAGCATTAATCAAAACCTCAATTATAGTACTAAATAAATCACAAGAATAGCGAAACTATTTTTTTTTACTTATTTACTTTATTTTATTAATTAATTTTTTCTTTTTCTGGAGGTGCTTAGGGGGGGGGTTAAATATAGATTTAATTTCTAAATAAAATTGTACATTTAGTTCCGAAAATCACTCAGCTTGGAATTTTTTTTTTTTTTTTTTTTTTTTTTTTGAGCTTTGTTGATTTGCCAGTTTATGATTAATTATACTGTCAATGTTTTTTTTTTTTCATACATAATTTGAAATATTTTTGAACGAACTGCTCTTTAAATGAACTATATGTATTATTAATTTAAGTAATTCATTAAAAATTTTCTGTATAAACAAAAATAATTATATTTAACCCATTTTCGACAGAAATATTAAGAACTAGAAGATAAAGCCCGTTGTGGAGCAATTACAACGGGTACTAGAAACTACATTCGACAAAAATATGTGCATACTTAATATATTTAATTTTTTCCCAAAATAATTTTATGTTCAATTTTTATTATATATTGAAATAGGAATTGCATTTTCTTCTGAAAACGTGCGAAAACATTTTGCATTCGAAAACTTTTGTTCCGCTGGGAACTTCCCCTCTTATATCAATGTTTCATGCAGAGGAAATCTTTCTGTTTCTGAAAAAATGTTAACCCCTTGCCCTGGAATATATTTGAGAAAAACGTACCAAAAAGAGAAAAAAATATTTTCTTTAATTTTGTTAATTAACTTTGGTCGGGCATTCAAAATTGGCACGCTTGCGTTGCTCGAACTGAGTTTGGATGTCACAGGCAAGATCTTAAACTGGCTAATCTAGAAAAACTATTTCGAACGAATTGCAATTCCAATTTTCCCTTCAAAGCCTGAAAACCTTCATTTAAGTAAGACGTCATTATCACCCGAGATACCTAATTTTGCCATGACAACGATTCAACTTTTTTCACTCTCGGAAATACAATACAGCTGAAAATAGCGAAAAATAACTTGAAAATTAGAGAACTGATGGATTTTCAGATTTTTAATGTAGCGCAGATGATTTTCTTAATTTTTACATAATTATGAAAAATTTCAAGCGGATCGAACCATCGGCGTAAATTTTATTACGTTTTTGTGCTTAACGTTTTGATCTCCTTGGAGTAATGGTGGTAAAACTTTTATCTTGGAGTGGTTGCCTGGAATTATTGTAGAGTAAGGAATCAGCGCAACTATACAGTAGGATAGTAATGCTCTTTGTAAAAATGCTTCAACAATGGTTTTGACTTTAGTTAATATAGATTAATGAACTGGTTAATGAATTTTTTAAAAGACGAATTCCGTACTTATGTAAATAACCCTGATCACGCAACATCTATTACTTGAGAAAAATGTTTCTTAACTGCTGAATATAACAAATAAAATTCGAACTCTCCGTATTTACTCTTATGCGAATAAAAAAAAAAAAAAATTGATCTTTTCTGTTTGAGGAGTTGAGATGTAACAGAACAACAGACGTCGTTTGGATTTCTTGAAAGTGAAAACATGAGCTACTTTTAGCCATTTCTGAGCTGTGACCCACTTAGCATCTTGACATCTGCGTTTGCAAAATAAAATAGAACGCCGAACTCTCCAGAAATCCACAAAAATATTCGTAGGTGAGTTTTTTTTTTAACAAGGAATGCCCCCCCTTCCCCCCATCCCTACTTCTGCTCGATTTCTCGTCGGAGGATGATTATGAAAGAGAAAATTTTGAGAAGTCGAATAAAATTTTCGAAATGTTTTAAAAGTACTTACCAAACTGACCCCACGGTTTTTTTTTTGTGTGTAGATTGGACTTTCTTATGCATGCATTTTTTATTTTCTAAAAACTCTAGAAATGACTTCGTTGAAGTAAATAAAAAACTTTGTAAAAACACACATAAGATGTTACAGGTAAGTAGATACGTACGTTTCGACCAAAAATTGCTTTGGTCTTCCTCAGTCAAAGCTCTTCCTCACAAGGCACAGAGGGAACCTTGTGACGAAGGGCTTTGACTGAGGAAGACCAAAACAATTTTTGGTCGAAACGTACGTATCTACTTACTTGTAACATCTTATGTTACAGGTAACTAAAACAGGTTATGTTTTTTACAAAGTTTTTTATTTACTTTTTCGTTTAACACCAGTATTTTGAGTATTTTTTCCGATGACTTCGTTGGATTGTTGAATAACGGCTTAAATAACAACAGTAGATTCTATTACTATGGTAGCTGTAATATTAAATGCATAATACGAAACTAGTTATTTATTTGAATTGGACAAATATACTATGTACTGAGTGTAGTTTTCATTAATGCAAATAAGAATTATTCTGCTGTCACACGATTGTTCATTACATTAATTTTGATCCATGTTAACAATCGTTTCTATATCTTCGAAATATGGTTGAAAAAAAAAATAAGTCCTCTAAGCCAAGAATCCTCAACCTTTTTGTACCTTTGAGTACATTCTACGGTCGAGATTAAAGTGAAACGCGCGCGATCGAGTTCGAATCGAATGTTTTTCAGTACCACGTTCCCACTTCAGTCCGCAGAATGCTTTCAATCAACAAACCTATCACGCTGTCACGTGATCAAACACGATTGGTTTGTTTCAGTTGAATAAGAAACATTGATATATTTCGAAGTTTCCCCTGTTCGACGCGGAAAACGTTCGAATTGTGTTTCACTTGAATCTCGCCCTAAATTACCGCTCGAGAGGCATACGCCATTTATTTTTTAAAGGATAATTTTACAGTTGGACACAGTTTTACTCGCTCATTTTGTTCTAGAAAACATTTAATTCCAAAAACTTTATTTAACATTTAAAAATTCTTATTAATTTTCTTGTATAAAATAAATAATTACTAAATAATGCAAACAAAATCTAAAAATCTAAAAATAAAATTTTCGGAGTTAAAAATAGACAAAACAATGTTCCAGGCGGAAGCGACTTTCGGTCACCGTTCCTGACCGCAGTCATCGCCAGTTTGCTCTCTGCTTTCTTTATTGTCTATGCCGATGTCTTGTCCTTTGAGTAGCACCATATGGCGCAATCTTTCGTCGATCGGAGCATGCGCTACAATTTTTTTTTTTTAAAATATAAACCTCTAAGTCGGTTTAATTTTGGGTAATCCATCTAAATGGGCGTTGCTTCGTAATTGGGAAATTAAGATGATATTCAACCAGGTCGGTTGAGGCTGGACTCCAATAAGAACACTGAAAGTGAGTCAGCGCGGGGCCATCGTGATTCTACCGGGCCTGGTTGTATCTGATGAGTCACCCAAAGAGGCCTACGGATGCTCACTTATTAGTTCCAGCACTTAAATACGTCATCTAACGGCCGAATCTAACCAATGAAGAAACGTCCGTAGGCCTCTTTCGGAGTGCACAAGCAGGCCCGGTAGAATCGCAATGGTCCCGGTCAGCGCCCACTTTTGTCGGCTACTTCTTGCGAATGGGCTATTGTAGGAGCGTGCTAAGGCTAGAGGCAGCTAGTACACGTAAAATTTCCTTGTCCATTTGATTAACCCTTTGAGGCCCAACCCTTTTCCCAATGCTGAAAAAACGGCAGCCGTTGCCATCGCTCGACTTAACTACTAGCAAGATGGCGGACGATCGAAACGCTCATCGCGTACCACAGATCTAGGGACCCTTTTTTGACGCAGCTGGCTGTGCCGCACAGCTAGCTGCGTTCAGTTGGGGACCCCTGCCCCAATAATATTGGAATACAAGGAAAAAAAATATAAATTTGTTTTCACTTCAAGTAAAATTAAGATTTTGTCGCTCATATGGGTGAAGGAGGGTAGAGATGAGTTCGGGCTCATTTTTTGAAGCCCGAGCCCGAAATTTCAGCTAAAGAGAAATAAAATTCAATAAAATTCCATAAAATTCAAAGAAGTAATTCTTTGATAGAATACAATGAATTTTGCCGTTTGTGCAAATTAAAGACAAATATAGTTGCATATTTTTAATGCACTTTCTAATTCTTTATATCTATGTTTATGAAATAATGTCCGATCTCATGACTAACTAAGCAATATAAGCCGCCGTTCTGAAATACCCAAAGAGCTTCACCCACCTTCTATCCACCCGTGCCGCTATTTTTTTTAAGTACTTTTATTTTCCATATGAATCAAGTTTTAAAAATATGTTTCAAGAAGTATGTTCAATAAAATAGAAATCATAACAAATATACCATTCTCCCGTTTTTTTACTTTTTAAAACTTCCTTAAAAAAGTATTTATTAATGACTATATCATTTTATCTCACAATTGTCCCAAAAATGCGACATTAAAGTATACGACATAATTTTACATATGTTTAAATACTATTAGTTCACAACAGCTTTAATCTATTATTACAATATTTCATAAGTTGTAGAATATGCTTCACATGTATTTTTCTATAAATAGGTTACAATCATAAAAATTTCAACATAGGGTTACCAGGCAAAATACTCGAAAAATGAGAGATAAAATGAGATAGTCAATTAATATCGTTTTAATATGTCAAGAATGAAACTAAAAAATTAGGGAGATTCAGGGGGGTCTCCCCCTGACGATTCTCGAACAGCCGAGTTTTTTAATTTTTAAAACTACCTTAAATAAGTATATATATATACATATATTTTTTTTTAGAAATCTGCTGCTTTTTTGAAATTATGGTCAAAATCTCGCAAAGTTTGTAGATGATAGATCTTCAAAATTTACGCAGTAAAAGACAGTTATCTTGGAAAGTGTTTTTTAATTTATACGCTTGGCATAACTTATCTCTCTTGTTGTCAGTTTCATTGAGATAACTGCTTAAAATGCAGAAAATAAGTCTAAATTTCAGTATTTGTGCTTCAACTTCAGAAAATGGGAAGTAACGATGACATTTTCCAGTTGAGGAGTTGAGATGTAATAAAACATCTGAAGTCGTTCAGATTTCTCAAAATTGAAAACATGAGCTACTTTTAGCCATTTGAGGGCCGTGACCCACTTGACATCTTGAAGCCGGTGCGCTACGCTACGCAAATAAAAATAAAACCCTTTGACTTTCCAGAAATGCGGAAATATTATTCGGAAGTGAGGTTTTTCTGGAAAGTTTTTTTTTTGAGTGTTTTCTTGCCTCGTCAATTGGAGGAGGATTAAATAAAAAAGAAAAAAAGAATTTCTCGAACATCGGACTGAAATATTTCAAAAGTTATTTTTAGCTTTGAGCTCAAGGTTTCTGGCGTAGATGGAAAAGGATTTGTTTGATATTACATAGTAAGGAAGAAACTGTTATTAGAATATTCTTCGATACTTCCGAAAAAGATTGGAATTTGTTTATAATTCAAGTGTACAACCGCTAAACTACCCATTTTACCGAAAAAAGAAAGAAGGAAGAACATATTCTATTTTTACATTCCAGAACTGACAATAGTACTTGAATAAATGTTCTTTTGTTTTCTTCATATGCAACACATGTATTAGAATAGAACTAAGTATAATAAAGGATTTTTTTTATAGTTCGTCTCATGCGTGATTTTCTTTTTCTTTTTTAGAAAACTAAACTATAACTAACATCTCTTTTGATGGATCGTTTGGTTTTTGGTTAGGCTACACGTCAAAATTTTACAGTTTAACGTTTTTTACTAAACTGTGAGACTTAAAGTGAGAAATAAATGACAGTTGGACTTCTAGAGATTTTTAAAAGAGTAATTTAGGCATCGAACACATAAAAAAAAATGTTGCAAATAAAAGACAAAAAATTTCCCAATGTACTGCTGTTTTACTCTAATGTATATTTATTTCAAGGGTATTATTTGAAAGACATTAAAAGTCATGAAAATATGTAAAATTATTAAACTTCTGATAAATATCCACAATTAATAAAACATCATTTCTTTGTGGTGCATTTTGTTTAAAAAAAATTCAGACATAATTTTTTTTAAGAATAAAAATGGTTATATTTGCACTCTGCCTTTCTGTGGTACAATTATCATCAGCAGAAAAAATTGCAATATATGTATAAAGAAGGAGAAATATTTAGAATGGCATCATGAGGCAAAGAAATGATAATCGTGCAGAAAACGATACACATACGTAATTTACGAATCAATCGTATTTATTTATCTTACGTTACTTTATAGTTTTATATTTTTCTTTTTCTCTCTTAGGTTGTGAAAGTAAGTGATCTTTGTCGTTTTCTGTTCTACACACAAGAATGGAATGTTGAAAAAGTATGCTTGCAGCACTGGAAAAAATGTTGAATGTTGGAAAAACGTACCATATAAGATATACTCCCTTAATTGATATTAGATTTACTCGCAAAATTAGATGTCAAATTTTTGTCGTTTAGTGGGCGGTTTATTTTTTATCTTATCGAGTTGAAAGACACTTTCAACCCATTCCTCAGTTTTTGCAGATGGTTACATAGAACTTCCGATACAAGCAAGGCCCGCTTATGGCCAACAGGAGCCCCAGGCATTGATGAATTTGGGGACTCCCACCTATGAAATTTGTTTTATTTTTCATAAAATTTCGATATAAAAAAGAATATTTCAGATCAACATTTGAAATTGGGCGCGCCCCCTTCGAGCCGAAGGCCCTAGGCAAAGTCCCGATTTGGCCATGCGATAATAAGGCCCTGGATACAACTCAAACTCAAGATTGATTTCTCACATTTAAAAATTATAGGTGCGTTAAAAATTGTCCCTGGCTTGTTAGTCAAATAATGTGGTAATCCAAAAGAAAAAAAAACAAACATGTCACTGTCATCTCACAAAATTTTGCCAGAACTCAAGATTATTAATTAAAAAATTTGCAAAAAATAAAAATAATTAAAAAAAATCTGACATTCTTCCAGATTTTATTTACGCACTCGGCGTGAAAAATTTCAGTTTTTTTTTTAAAAATCTATTCAATCAATCCTGACACATAGAGGAAAATGATAATTGTAAGTGCTCATTTAGACTCCTGTTCGCGTGCGTAATTTTGTTGCTGAAAATTGCATCCATTGTTGTTTCGCCCCTAGTGGTGAAATGTTTTGGATGAGTGCGTATTGGAAAATCTAAAGTATCTGTTTCAGTTATGAAATCGGATCCTGGATCGGAATTTAATTCTATGTTAAAATCTCCTACTAAAACAGTCTTACAATCATCCTCCTTCAGTAACGTTTCGAATAGAGCGTCTCATTTATCTTCATAAGAAATTCGAGGACTAGCGTATGTAACTGCAAATCTCACTTTATCTTGAATATACGCAATGATCATTTGAACAACTATTGATCTGGCTCATGTAGGCATGGGTAAAGTGTTTCATATTCTTTTTATAAAGTGATTTCTATAAAGTTTTCCTCTATAAAAATCATAACTCCAGATGGCTTTCTGTATATGAAACCACTGTCTATCCGTTCGACCCAAGTGAATCCTGGTATTTGAAAATCACATGAAGGGAATAGTCCATGTTTCTGTTAGCAATATCAAAAATCACTCTGCAGAAAATATGAATCAAACCGAAAAGTGACCACGGCGCACCGCGTAGACAAAAATCCCGTGCTTGAAAGAAATAGCATCCGAGTGCTAATAACACTCATGCAAAGGTACTATGATGATTCTCGGGATGTAGTCGTGTTTCGAGTCAGGCAGGGATATGAGACCGTCTTAAGAATTTACAATTCTTTATTCCCTTTTCCGTATACAGTCACAATCAGCGGAAGATCTGCGACCATTGAACGCTCTATTAAAGCTTTATCGTGTAAGTTTTATCGTGTTCATCATTGAATTGTTGTCAAGGAAAAAGCACATTTCCCCCCACGAATTTTCGGTTAAGTAGTCCTGTTTCTGCAGTTCAGCGCTAGAGGGCCAAATGCAGTACATTAATTTTAATTGGTTTAAACTTTGATTCTGACAGTTTAATCTGATCAATGAGTAGACAGAATTTACATGACCTCATGAAAAGGTTCTGGCGGGAAGTTCGTGCGTTGTTACATAGCAACTGGAAACCCCGTAGCTACAAATTTGGAGAATTTGTTCTATTTAAAATAGAATGTTTTTTGTTTAAGGTAAAAGAAGATATTTAACGAAAACAAATAAAATTACAATTTGTTTTTAAATTTGTTTAATTCATTATGAAAAGATTCATCTTTTATATAGTATATAATATACAGGGTGTCCCATAAATACCGCCCAAACTCTGCAGAGCCAGATTCCTGGCTGGGAGTACATATTAAATGCCCAAAGAACAGAACCTGTAAGATCCATAGTTTTCGAGAAAAATAGGAAAAACAAAATAGGACGTCACATCCGGTGCGAGGAAAAAGAACTAGAAACATTAAATTGGATACTGGATTACATATGGGGGATTCGGTGTTATGGCCGCTACAATCTGGCACCTATGGATTGCTTTCAGTGAAAACGATCGAAATAATTGATCTATCGAGTCCTAATTACAACAAATAATGATTCAGTCCCTCCCCTTCGTGCTGGAGCATTTATGTGGGTACCAGATGGAACGTAAGCAGTTGGCCATTACACTGCGCTGCGCACGCATGCAAGCCTCGATCTGCACGGCATAGGCGTAGAGTTATATGGGCCCGTGGGGCTCGAGCCCCCCCAATAAATTGTGAATAGGGGCTGAGCCCACCCAATAATTTATCACTAAATACAGAAAACTAATTTATACTAACTTTAAAAAAAAGTTTTTCACGCCATTTACAAACGTTCAAAAAAACTTTTACTTGTACTTTTAAAAATTTTCTTCTTTTGATTTTAATCATGATTCAGTATTCATAGTGACGCCACGTAATACACAATGTTACTAAAAGCTACCCTCGCCAGGCTCTGGTTCATTAAAATCAGATTATGCAATGTAAAGTATGAAATGAAGAAAAGTTCAGATGTGTCTAAAATGCACTATCTCATCGAAAATGTTATTATTTCCTCCTTCGGATTTTTTTACTTTGCTTCTATTTTTAACTTATAACATGTAGAAAAATACTAACATGGATACTTACTTTACATAGGTGTAAATTCTATGGACCCATAGAGCTCGAGTGCCTCCAATAATTTACACTTATATATAGTAAATCATAGCTGCCAACTACTACAGAATAGAATTAACCACTTTTTGTAAACAGTATATTTTTTTGAGTAAGTTATATGTACGTGAATCAGTGGCGTAGCCAGATATTTATCATGGGGGGGGGGATTACGACTTCTGCAACTGACATAGATGTATACGGGTGTATGATAAGGGAGTGAAGAATATACTTTTGTATGGCAAAAAATTCCTCATGGGGGGTATGACCCCCCTAAACAACCTCTCCCCTTGGCTACACCACTGACGTGAATATATGTGATTGTGGGGCCCGCCCCCCCCCAATAATTTTTAAAACTTTACGCTTATGCTGCACGGTGGACATTTTGGGCATCATTTTATGAAAGCAAATGCAAAAAAAAAATCTATGTTCAGGATTCCAATAAAGGCTCTTTTCGTGCACCGGAAATGACGTTTCCGTTTATTTCTCGCACTTTTCTTGAAAACTACGAGCCGTACAGTTATGGTTCTCTGGCAGGACCGGACTGGCCAGTGTGTCCGACTGCCTGCAGACGGGGGGGGGGCCCTCCCTGCTGAGGGCGGGCTCCCAAACAGAAAAAAGAAAGAAAATAAAAAAAGAGCGCTATACTGATAGCACTTAAAAGAAGTTTGACACTTTCAAAATTTTTGTAGCTGCAATTGCGCCCTAGAAGGCTTCCAAACACTTTATTTTAAATGTAGTTCTCAAAAATTTTTGAGAGAGGGTTCCCAAATGAGCAAGGGATTAATTAATATAAATGACGCATATTAATAAATAGATCAATATTTTATTAATGCATTAATTATCAATCATTAATGCATTAATATAAAATAACGACATTAATTAATAATAATACCATTCCTTCCCCCATACCCCGAGAGTTAACATATCAGGTTACACAATAACCCGGGCCCCCCTTCTCTTGAGACGGGCCCACCCTCCCAGTCCGGGCCTGTTCTCAGGGCACTTTTTATGTGCTCCCAACAAGAAATCTGGCTGTGCAGAGTTTGAGCGGTATTTATGGATACCCTGTATATACATAAAAGTTTCAAGTGATGCAAACAGTTCACCGTTCTTCATTTGCATATAAAAAGTTTCACCCCATCCATACGAGCAAAATGATTTTGTTCAGGCCTTGAATCTTTCTGGACCTGTCGATGGTGGATTTTTTTGGCAACTGAATAAGAGTGAATCTAATGTACCAACCGAAACGTTTTGAAAAGCATATTTTCATGTGTGTTGTTTTAGAAAGTTCTTAATAAATTTTAACTTTTAACACCAATTTTTTTGTTGAGATTTACAGTAGTTGAGATTTGAGACAGAGATTTACATCTTTGAGAGACATTGCATTGCGAGAAGAGAGAAACACTTTTAACCCTTTAAGGAGCAGTGATCCCGCTCTGGGAACACCCAATTCTGGCGTTTTGACTGTTGCCAGTCACGAAGAATAGATGGGATTTCTATAAAAAATAGTTGCGGGTGACATAGCTCCACGTGAATCCTTTACTTTTTAGCACGTCATTTCCCATCAAAAAATGGTCACGATTATTTTTAACACCACTGACATCTGCTGAAAAATGGAAGAACGCGAGAACAGCTGAATAGATTACCCAACTCTGAAAAAAGGGCATCCGTTGCCATCGCTCGACTTAACTACCAGCAAGATGGCGGACAATCCAGCCAGCTGCGTCAAAAAAAGGGTCTCTAGATCTGTGGCACACGATGAACGTTTCAATCGTCCGCCATCTTGCTGGTAGTTAAGTCGAGCGATGGCAACGGATGCCCTTTTTTCAGCATTGGGAAAGAGTTGCGCCTCAAAAGGTTAACATTACAATATAGAGATTTTGCGGGACGAAACAAAGCTTTTGGCTGTTTTGCAAGATGCGAGAGGCGTGTTTTTCGTATCTCTTCCATCCCTAATCTGCCCACTATCCCACTCCTCAAGTTTCTGCTATTTCAGTGACAGCTCGTGAGTTATTTAAATAGAGGTTCACAAAACAAATTTCGAAAATTAAATATGCAGGTACGACGCAACTTACAAATTAAAATATATTTCCCTTTCCAGTAATTAAAGGAAAACAATGCACGTAACTGAAAGAAAATAAGAAATATTCTGTCTTGCGTTTCGTCACTATGGAAGTTTTAGAAAAGGTGTTGCCTTGTGTGATTCATTTTATTTCAATTTTTTTTCGAAGGATAATATTGAAAATTGTCATTGCTTCAGCTCAGAAACACTTATTTTACACCCCATCTTAATTGTTTACATTAGTTCGTAAAAAAAATTGTAGTGAAAAATAATAAAAATAAAGAAAATAATGATAAAATAAAAGAGAAATGGATTAACTAACCTAATGTAGAAAACCAAGGGAAAATCCGAAAGAGATAACCGGAAAAAAAAAAAATAAAAAACGGAACTCGCGCGCACACTCAAAATGTACGAACGGAATGATATCAGTAGCTGCAGCGCAGTACTTCTTACCAACACTCTCCGCTTCTCTTCTCAGAAAGCGGTTCAGAAGGAAATATTTCCGTTCGCACGTGCGATCGATTAAGACTGTGCTGTATTAACCCACAGTACAGTGCGTCAGCTATAATAAGCGTATTTAATAATAGTGGGGGAGGGGGTAGAGAGTAAAACTCACGTTTTAAATTCACAAAAATCTAGAAGTATACTTAATATTTGTTTTAAATTTAATTTGTTAATGTGTTTATTCTTTAGTTTTTCTTTTGGAGGTTCACGTGCTCATGTGCTCAAATGGCGGACTCAAATTTTCGAAAATTTTCGACTCAGAAAGTGCCTTTGAAGCACCGTCAAACCAATAGGATAGGCGAAGAAAAATATAAATAAACTACACCTATAGTATATTAAAAATAAGGGTGCTGTTTCCTTAAGTAATCCTCATTCCCATTTGAAGAGCGGATTACTTCAGCAATACTATACTGTAAACAAATATGCAAAATGGCTATTACACACGAGTTACAAAATCAAAGTACTATAATTTCTAAGTAACTCGCAAAGTTTTATCCTTTGATTTTAATAAATGGTGAAAGAGGGATTCACCGAACAAAGTTGTGAGTTTTAATTTTCGAGTGTTTCAAGTGCTGTCCTCTTTAATTTACGTCCTTAAGCCAAAAGCACGGTAACGGTTTATTGAACATGATTAACGAGACCACTAACTTTCAACTTTTCAAACGGTATTTCTTTGGGGAGTTAGTCATCCAAACTTTAATGACAAAATTTTAATGAGTTTTAATGCTTAGCCGTAGAATAGATAGCAATGTGTAAGTCATGCGAAAATAAATATCAAAACACATTCAGGTTCTCATTTGCGACTTGTTCAAATAAACTGGATGGTGAAAAAAAATACGAAAGAAAAAAAAAACGGCTGTTCGAGCCTCGTCAGGGGGAGACTCCCCTGAACCCCCCCTTCCCCCCCCCAATTTTTTAGTTTCATTATTGCCATATTAAAACCATATTAATTGACTATGTCATTTTACCTCTCAACTTTCGGGTATTTCGCCTGTTAACCTTATGTTGAAATTTTTATGATTGTAGCCTATTTATAGAAAAATATATGTGATGCATATTCTACAGCTTACGAAATATTGTAAAAATAGAAGCTGTTGTGAACTAATAGTATTTAAATATAAGTAAAATTATGTCGCTTTTTTGGGACAATTTTCATTAAAAGGGGTGAGAGTTAAAATGACATAGTCATCAATATTTTCAAGAAAAATTTAGCAAATATAGTTAAAAGATGACTTGATTGTTTGAAGTAGAATTTGCATTTCTATCATCAGTGGAAAAATGGATAAAAATCACAAAAATAGCCATTTTCATAAATTTTTACGGAGCTATCTTGATACACCCCCCCCCCCTTCCCTCTTAAAACTTAATTCATATCTTTGCTTAAATTCCAATGTAGCAAAGATATGATTACATAAATGTTTCACTTATTCTTAATATTTCACTCATTATTTAAACTACCTATAAAAGTATAGTTAAAGTATACCCCCTAAATGTATAGTCAGAAATGCACAATGTTCTCATTTGGGAACACAGTGCAAATTGGGGGTACAAAAATTTTTCCCTCATTTAAAGGGGTAATATAGTTTATCTAACGCATTAGAAGGCAAAATGTAAAAAAAAAAAAAAAAAAATTAAAATATGCCTGGATCGGAGTTCGGTCTGTAAACGGTTAATTTGCATAAGAGTTCACCGGAGCTCTGCTCCTGCACTTCTTTTTTAAGCGTGAATTTTTTTACGTATTAGGCAAAATCGAGAGGATCTCATGAATATTGCGTTGCGGAGCCCACCAGTGCATTAACTGGAAATCCCCCCCCCCTCTATCACACACAAAACTGATTTTAGCGGACAGACCAGTCAGGACGCGTTTCGTCTCGAACCGATCTGAAAGCCCTAAGATCAACAGATTTTGGGTCGTCCATTCTGTATTGATTGGGTTACTTCATGCTAATTTCAGACAATTTCATTTCATTTCACTGTTCTTTGAAATAATGAAAATATATATCCAATACTATTTACGTGGGAAAATCTTATTATTTTAATACAATGTACTACCCTCTCCCGTATTTCAGGGGGTCGCGGGGATTTACAGTACACCACTGAGACGATGAAAAGCTCGGTAGGGCTTTGAATCTGGTTCGGGGGGGTTGATTAAATATAAGTAGTATTACGGAAAAAACACTCAAAAAACTGGTGCTAAACGTTAACCCTTTAACGCGCAGTGATCCCGCTCTGGGAACACCCCGACTCTGACGTTTTGACTGTTGCCAGTCACGAAGAATAGATTTGATCTATAAAAATAGTTGCGGATGACATAGCTCCACGAGAATCCTTTACTTTTTAACACGTCATTTCCCGTAAAAAAAGGTCACGATCATTTTTAACAGCACTGACATCAGCTGAAAAATGGAAGAATGCGAGAACATCTGGGTACATTGCCCAATGCTGAAAAAGGGCAGCCGTTGACATCGCTCGACTTAACTACCAGCAAGATGGCGGACGATCGAAGCGTTCATCGCGTGCCACAGATCTAGAGACCCTTTTTGACGCAGCTTTCTGTGCCGTACAGCAAGCTGTCGTCAAAAAAGGGTCTCTAGATCTTGGGCTCGAGATGAACGTTTCGATCGTCCGCCATCTTGTTGGTAGTTAAGTCGAGCGATGGCAACGGCTGCCCTTTTTTCAGCATTGAGGAAGGGTTGCGCCTCAAAGGGTTAAAATAAGTAAAAACTTTGTGAAAAAAACACACATGAAAAGATACTTAAAACAAGATACGATCGTTAAAAAAAATTAAATATTGTCCTGCATGTGTATTCAAAAAAATGATATTTGTGTTTTTATGTTTTTTTTGTTCTGTTTTCTATTTTCTATTTCTTTGTTTGTGTGTGTTTGTGTCGTTTTCACTTTTTATTATTATTGGTATTATTATTTATTTATGTATTTTTGTGTGTCCTTATTTTATTCTTTTCTTTTTATCCCATCCCTCTTTTCCCCCTTCCTTTAATCTGTGTGATTTTGCTCCTTTTCTTCTTTTTTCTAGTGGCAACATGCTTGTTTGTTTTTCTTTTTCAGTTCCCACTGTTTTGTGAGACGAAGAGCGTTGACTGATGAAGACTGAATAAATGTTTAGTAGAACGATCGTATCTTGTTTTAAGTATCTTTTTATGTGTGTTTTTTTCACAAAGTTTTTATTTATCATAAGTAGTATTAGTTAAGTGTAGTATAAGTAGTAGTTAGTAGTATAAGTAGTATTAGTCGGGGATGGAGGGGAGAGTTTTTTTTTTTTTTTTTTAGTTTGTACAGATTTTCCTAAGACTGTTTGTTTCACAAAATGTTGTATTTTTAAAATGTTTGCCATTCATTCCATTAATAATTTTTTCATCGAGTTTCAATAAAAAATATTCAAGGAATATTTTGAGAGGATAAGCCTTAAGAACTTAGATAAAGAGCAGCAGTTTTGCGTTTTTGCACCACTTTGGAATTATCAAAGACCCAGAGCCAAGAGCAGCAAAATAATTAACCGTATAGAAATCTGGATATTGTGATGAGAAACTTGACATAACAATGGATTATTTTAATGATTTAAACTTTAACGATTGTTAAAAAGCACTCGTTTTTAAACTTTCGCATTTATCTGTAAATTTACACAAAATCTTGGGAGGGGGGGTGGGCTTGGAGATTCCTAGTAGCACTTAGTCCCCATATAGCCCCCCTCTGGTTACCGCACTGATGATCTCTAGAAAATATTAGAGCTCCGATACTTTTTTTGCTGGAAATTAAACTCTGCCCTGGACATAAGTAAAGATTAGAAGACTTTATGAACTCACTAGCTACGAATGCACCAGTTACAACAGTTTGGAAATGAACTTTGAACAGTGACATTTTTTACAGGAAAAGCGAGCTGCGGAAAGAATGTGTGCTGAGAATAAGGTCCCTCCCTTAGAAGCTGGAAGAGACGTGCAAGTATTCAAAAAAATTTAGACGAATAGGAAATCGGAATTGAGAGTTGGACGCCTTGCAGTTGGCTGGCGTTGCAATTTATGTCTGTCCTGTAATAGAGCGATTATGCTCTTTACTGAAGAAATATCGTCTCATGGTCTAATAAAAATTTAGATTCATAACCCAGAAAGTTGTGGATGTTCAATTGAATCAAAGAATGCAACGTGGGGATGTCAATTTCATTCACGAAGAAAAGTTATGATAAATTTTATTTAAAAAGAAAAAAAAAAGAAAACCAATTTTTTGAATTACATCACCATTACAACACACCAGGGTATTTCAAAAATCCCATACCCAAAGAGATTTGCACTACCATAAGGTGCATTCGTAAACGACAAACTCGTTGCACGAGTTTTCGTAAGAAAACTGGAATGCGTTTGTGCAGTTCAGTGCTATCAGTTTCTTTTGCCTTTACGAACAACTTCAGTATATTCAGTTTCTTTGCGTAGGAGAACAGTTGCTGAATTCCGCTTGTCCATGAAACATGACTGCTCACGGAATCATCTTTTTTGATTCAAAATCGGCTTTCACCGCTATGCACTGGGTGCATTCGTAAACGACAAACTCTCTGCACGAGTTTTCGTAAGAAAACTGGAATGCGAATGTTCAGTGCAGTTCAGTGCTATCAGTTTCTTTTGCCTGTACGAAGAACTTCTGTTTTATTCCGTTTCGTTGCCTAGGAGATGTGTTTGTTTACAATATGCGTATGTTGTTATTTTTATCGAGAAGTTTTTAGTACATACTCAATATAAAATCAACAGGATTTAAAGAGAAAGAATTTTTACTTGAAATGAAGTCAAAATTTAGAAATTTCAACTTAAACTTGCATTTTTTCCGAAAGCATTTAGCAAGAAAAGTTCAAATTTCGCTAATAACGGTTTAAATCAACTTCTCAACACTAAAATATGCATTTTTTAATTTACTAAAATGAAAAATACAAGAAAATGATTACCTTTGAAAAATTATGGACCTTCGTTGCAGTTTTTAACGCATGCATGAACTTCCTCCTCGAAAAAATAATATTTGCAGCTTCAGCAAACGTAAAATACTTTTCATAACAACCTACTTTTCCATAACGATGGACGCCATTTGAAAACAAAAATAACTTGCAGCAAGAGTATCTTCTCAACAACTGAATGAACCTGCTCCGTGCTCAGTTTAAAACAATTTGAAACTAAACGCACTCAGTTTTGCAAACGAACGCTCTAGTGTTTAGACAGACTGCACTCAGTTTCCTTTACGAACACCTTAGTTAGATATTCGTTTGGTGTTTACGAATGCTGCCATAGTGATGGAAATCGGCAAAAACTGGCATGTGGGGGGCGAGGGGAGAGGGCAACATGTAACACTGAGGATGCAAAATGTGTCCTATAGTAGAAAATATCATTTTCAAATAGGCTATATCTAAATTTTCTTGATTTTTAGGGGAGGCAATTGTCCCCTCTTTCACTTAGTAAGTTACGCTTGTGGTGATGGCCATGGATAAATGAAACTCTTCGAATTAATCGATAATTAAATGCATTCGACATAATCAAGTTAGAAAAATTCATTCTTACGCTCAGTACATAGCATTCGAATAGCACATGTTACTCGAAATCTCGAATAGAAATCTCTGCCACTATTCGAGTAGTGAAATCGCGATTATTATTCAAATAGTCAAACCGAGAATACTATTGGAATGAAAATCGTGATTATTATTCGAATAGTAAAACAGCGAATACTGTTCAAATAGAAATGGCAAATACTATTCGAATAGCGAAAATTCACTGTTCGATTAATCGATTATTGTTTTATTTCGAATAGTAGTAATCGATTATAGAAATCATTCAAATGGCACCTAACTACCCGAGTTCCGCTTTCCGTTATTTTGTCATTGATCCTATCACGTGAAACTGACAAAATTAATATCGAACCAATGTAATGTATCAATAAAAAAAAAAAAAAAGGAATAACCGAAATTGGCCCGCGTAGTAAAAAATAATTTCCGAACACACATCTCATAAAGGAAAATATTCCGACGAATTGATAATATTCACTTTTTTTAAGTCTGTTAAGAACACAGAGCCTGATATTATATTATTCAGAGCGCAAAAGCCGTGACAGTTGAGATAATTTCGAAACCGGAAATGATTAACAAATGGCAGACGAACCTTCGCAACCTACACTCAGTATTTTCGAAATTAAATTAATAAAGCTGCTAGACTGACTATTTTATCAGGGTCGGGCCAGCGAGGAGGGGATATTTCGGGAGATCGTGTTTCGCCCTTAATCATATTTAACTATTAACGCGAGCGTAATTAATATTGAATGACTCGGTTTGGCGCCTTTTGGGAGTTCGCTTGACACGTGTATAATGTTAGCTTTTAATTCGCTTCGCTTCCCATGTCAAAGGGATATTATTTGAACGTGAGCAAGTGTTTTAAGTAAATTATTGATAGTTTTGTTTATTTGGGAACAAGATGAAAGGTCGTGTAGAACTGCGGACTGAGTTTGTTGGGGGGTTGGTGGGCACAACGTTAGCATTGCAAGAAGTAAACTAGGGAAGATAAATCATGCTCAATATATGTTGTACATAATGCTTTTAAACACGATTGCATCTAGGCTTGCCGACTTCTATATACGGATTTACAGGACTTTCGCGATTAAAATGCGGGACATGGCTAAAAAAAGTGGGATCCAGCTTACTTACTAGACCCGCATGCAGCATTGTTGAGCTGAGCGAATTTCGTGCAGTTATCTCTACCTCAGGTTGAATGTTTTTCGGTGATTATTCCTCGATGGTACACCCTCCAAAAACGATTAGCAAAATAGCCCCGAAAAATGTTCGAAATGCAGATTAGCTAGGAATAACCCCAACTTCTCAAATTAACTTTCATAAGCTCAGTTGCAAGTGAGAGTAAAATGAGCAAAACGTTTGCCCAGATCATATGTGTCTAAGTTTTTAATGGTTTAACGTAAACCTAAAAGGCAGTGTGATGTAGAGTTAAGATATTTTGAAAGTAAGAAGTTTTCCCTGCAAACAGTCAAGCATTTCTTTTTCTGATCGCGAATGACACTTACGTAGTTTTTAGAGACATGATATTGCAATGACCTCAGGTTAGTACAAGTAACAAATGAGTAACTTTACGTCAAGAGAGTTAAATAGTTTTGCTTAATTTTAGATTCCGCATCACTAGCATCCTTTCGAATTACATCTGCAAGAAAAAATTTCTTTTCCTTTCGTGCCAAGAACGGGCACGCAGCTAGTTTTCTTTCATACTGTGTAGTTACTCATAACAGCGCTTCAAAACAATGGAAATGACCATTAAAGATGTCTTCTAAGACGAACGAACAACTTTAAGCAAAATAAATTCCTCCTTCCCCATCTTATCGCCATGAAATATTTAAGATTGTGTAAGTTCAGCAGCAGAATAAAAATTCCGCCATGCATTCGAAAAATAAACTCGAACCTATCAGATTTCTAACCACGAAAATGTCGAAGAAAATTTGTGTGTTTGTTCTGAAGACAGAATGCTTTGAAATTGGAAGCTTCCGCCCATATCTGAGGTATATAAGCTCGGCAAATACTTCGGATTCATCTTGGAAAAAAAGAGAAAATTCAAAATATTCTTTCCCTTTTATTGAATTTCGCAAAAGATTCTTATTGATATGTAATTCTTTCGCAGAATTTCGCAAGCTAAGGAAAATAAGTGATAAATAATTTCGCCGCGTGTTGTTGCTGAAAGAATTGTAGTTGCGAATACCATAAAATTCAGAATGTGTGTATTCTTGGGTAATTTATGGGCTTACATTAAATGATTTTATTTAAAACATCTTTTGCATCTACCTATCAATAGACTTATTAGGCAATCGAGGATTAATACTAACATTTTATGATCTAATTTTGAGAATCTCTTGCAGTGCCATTTTCAGTGAAACGAACTAAGTCTGACAAAAAAAAAAAGAAAGATAAGTCATGCCAAACACGTCGATTATAAAATACTTTCCAACACAACACTATTTTGAAGATGTATTGTCGTCAAAAAAGGGGTCTCTAGATCTGTGGCACGCTATGAACGTTTCGATCGTCCGCCATCTTGCTGGTAGTTAAGTCGAGCGATGGCATCGGCTGCCCTTTTTTCAGCATTGGGAAAGGGTTGCGCCTCGAAGGGTTAAGCAATGATCCATGGTCAGAAGACTAAAGCACATTTCACAGAAAACGTTAGCATTAACGTTGCAAGCCAGCTCCTTTTGAGAATAAGATTAGTCAAACGAAAAAAGTGTCAAATGTTAAATTGTAGTAAAATGTCGATTTAATAATAACTGCTGAATTTTAAAAAGTGCTGTCTTCGAAAAATCTCTCGACCTGGCACCATGGACAAATGATGGCAAATTGAAAATAATTTTGTCGAAAAAAAAAGTCACCGATAAAGGAAATACGGCGTTTTTTGTAATTTGCGCAACAGAGAGTTTAAAAAAAACAGCTAAAACGTGTGTAGTAACACCAGTAGATACATTTTGAAGTCAAGGCAAAAACAATAAAGGTCATACTCAGTATGAGCTAAGCTCTACCTGCGTTACACTTTCTGCAATAAGCGTAACTCAAAAAGATTCTATTTTATGGATCAATTGCAGCGGCAAGTTTTCCTGCTTTCACTTGGGGTGGGGTGGGGTGGGGGGGATATGCCGCTGACATCTAGAAAATAATTGGTGGAAAGATAAATGGCAAAACTCATTTATTTTCTTAGCGTAAGAAAATTAAAAATATGAAACTATACAACAGTACAGCACAATATACAATACTACAACACTAAGTAATTATCATTCGTAAATCACACATGTACTACGTTTAAAAAATATACCACTGACATCTGGAAAATAATAGGTGGAACTAGAATTTATGAGTCTATGTACTTCCTATAAATACTAGATCATAGAACGAGATATTTCTGAACCCACTTACCTAACTTTTAGATCTCTCCTCTATAAGCTGGTGCCTCTATCCAAACGAATATATCTGTAAATCGCTTCTTACCCTAGCGGGTAGACTCGCAAACGGTCATTCTAGTGCATGAGTGTATCAAACGAGAATTTCTCGTTACACAAACTAGTCATTCTGTTGTGATTAGCTAGAATACTACGGACTTAGAAACTCTTGACCATTTCGTCTATACCAGTTGTGTGTATCACCTACACGCAGAATTCTGCAATCTATTCTTCTAGTTCTGCTGGGACACAGAAAACAGCGATCTATTCGTTCCAGATGAGATCGGTATATTTTTTCTCCGTGCTCTAACATCTTTACAATCATTCAAGGACGTAGACAAGAAGGAGCAACAGTGGACGATATCTTCCGAAATTCGAATGTTTGTTAATTGGATATCAAGATTTTTTTTTGTGAGAAATTCTATTTTTCCAACTTTCCAGCATTCCCCTACTTTTTTTTTTCTCGCTACATTTCTGCATCAATATGAGTGTTCTTTGTAAAAGCATAAAAAATGTACAGTTAAACGTCGCTCGTATAATATCAATAACACGCGAATGTTTTTTACCATGTTATCTTTAGTCTCCCTATCAAATCCGGTGGCATCTATGTTAACTTAGATGCCACCGATGTTCTTATAATTAAAATTCTCTCCTTACAACCAGCATTGTGCAACTAGAACGGAGGGGCGGATTGCGACCAACTTTTGTATGAGGAATAATTTTTCATTTCAAAAATGTACGCTAGATGTCGTTTTGCATGCAGAAAAAGAGAGCATTTGATAAAGGAGATGAGCAACTCGGAATTCACAAACCATTTCAATTAATTGTTTTTATGATTTGTTGTTTCGTTTGAGTCTTTTCCAAGGACTTGGATATAAGACTATCATGGATTAGCGGAAGATGACAGAAATAGCCGATGCATAGCATAATAGATATGCACGCTTTCTCGAAACGAATAGCTTTATAGCTTTTAATCAAATCTATTAAAAATTATAAAGCTATTCTAGTATTAATGACTCATCATCATCATTATCGTTCTTATTCATCATCGTCGGCTCAGAGTGAGCAGCACTGTTCTTCTCTAGGATATTTTTGCATGCCAAATTATGATGCAATTTACTACTCACTCAAGCATGCATACAACATAAACTTAATGATTACAACTCACAGCGCCATCTAACAGGCAAATTTAATTTAGCTCTTTTAGAAAACATCGAAGATCGCCCTATGCCGAAGTTCGTGGTCTATCCCGTAACTAAAATCATCGTTTTTCCATGCAAAGCGTCACCTAGTGGACATTTCAGAACAACTTTTGCTTTCAAATTCTTGAAAGCATTTTATGTATAGCCCTAGTCCTTATACTAAAGTAGGGAGAGATCACTTCAAAAATTTCAGCTACAGGGAGCAATTATAATGACTGTCAATACGAATAAATGATTTGCTATTCCAGTAATAAGGATTCATCATCACCATCATCGGCCCAGGCTGGGCACCGCACTTTTCCAGAATATTCCTGCATGCTCTTGTCCCTTGTTGCCAGATCCTTTCCGTTTCTTAACCTCAATGGTTTTGCAATTCTGGAGTTCAGCCATCGAAATGTTTACGAAAAAAAATATCTTAATTTCATATTTTAAATTTTCATATTTTAAGTACGCATTAATGTGCTATGGATTAAAAGCGTATCATGATCGATGCGTCGCTCTTGATTTCCTTCCTTTTTTCATTAAGTTTGAGGAAGAAAAATAGAGCACATTCATAGATAAGTGTGTTGAATTTTTAGTCCTTGTCCAATAAAATACTTTGGAATCGATATTTATGTTAAATTCGTCTGCTTAAAGGGTTTTACAATCTTCGCCAACCATGCTCTAACTACTTATACTTCACCTTAATGAATACTGTTTGGAATGTGTATCAAAATCCATGAGTGTGCAGTATTTATCTAACTTGTTTCATTTTGAAATCAATATTAAAAACGCTTACCAAAACTGTTTTACACAATCTTAGTTAGGCATATTCTAACTATAGATGATATCACCAAGATAGTTTCAGTTTTTTGGACATATTTTGGCACCAAACTTGGTAATAAATCATGAAAAATTGCAAATCTTGGCGACTTTCAGAACTTTATTCTCCCTCATCTTCCTCTATCGGGCAACCTTAGTGAAATATGCAAAGAAAACGTGTTGGCAGAAAATACCAGCGTGGACGAAATAGCACTGTGAATCGCTTACAAAAAATCCATATTTATTTTTAAAAGTTTACAAAAATCAGAAACATTGAAATAACAAAGTACTTGATGGTGCTTTTAAGAACTTACATTTCGTAAACATCCAATAAAATAAAATCTAAGCAATGAATGACCGTGTGATTGTGAAATTTATTAGATTCCTTACTTGAAGCCTTCCGCTAAATTTATTATTTTGTAAACAGACAGAGAGCCAATGCGCCTTCGGATATTGAAAACTAATCTGAAAAAGATATCTCGAGTGTTTTTTATTTACACTGACAAAAGTTTTGTTTATATGTATAAATATTTTCTGACTGACAAAAGTGCCGTTGAAGTTCCGATATCCATGATACTTCAAGAAACATTTAAGATGAGTTATGGCTTCAAAGTATAAGCAAATGAATTTGTCTAATTAGTTGGAGTTTTTTTCTTTTTTTTAACGTCTACTCATTATAAATTTGTAAAATTGTAAGAATCCGTAAGATAAAATTTTCTGTTATTTTTGTGTTTATATGCATGTTCTCACTGGCAAAGATGAATTTTCGATGTACGAACATAATACGAATTCGCCTAGGAGGTGTAGTGGCTTGAGAACCGTTATCACGACTTGGGTCCGAGTTCAAATCATCTTGGGCATGGATGTTAACTCGTTTCCTTTATAGGGGGTAACGCTGGCCGCTCACTTGTTGTCCCCATAATAAAATGGCCATTAATTCGGGACTTAGTCGTGGCGAATGCTTAATGAGCAAGTGCCCACTCTTTGAAAAAAAAAATAATGCGAATTCTGTGTCAAACATATACCATGAAGAGCCAAAACATCATGATCACCTACTCAAAAACGCGCTGTGTCTCCTTTGACCTTCAAAACAGCTACAACTCGCCTGGACACGTATGCTACGAGTTCTTGGTAGATACTGGAGACAGGTTGTACCAAATATTTAACCCTTTGAGGCGCAACCCTTTCCCAATGCTGAAAAAAGGGCAGCCGTTGCCATCGCTCGACTTAACTACCAGCAAGATGGCGGACGATCGAAACGTTCATCACTTGCCACAGATCTAGCGACCCCTTTTTCGACGCTTTTACGTCGAAAAAGGGTCTCTGGATCTGTGGCACGCTATGAACGTTTCGATCGTCCGCCATCTTGCTGGTAGTTAAGTCGAGCGATGGCAACGGCTGCTCTTTTTTCAGCATTGGGCAATCTCTACAGCTGTTCTCGCATTCTTCCATTTTTCAGCGGATGTCAGTGCTGTTAAAAATAATCGTGACCATTTTTTTACGGGAAATGACGTGCTAAAATATAAAGGATTCTCTCGGAGCTATGTCACTCGCAACTATTTTTATAGAAATCAAACCTATTCTTCGTGGCTGGCAACAGTCAAAACGTCAGAGTTTGGTGTTCCCAGAGCGGGAACACTGCGCGTTAAAGGGTTAAGCAGCGTCCACACAAAGTCGAGATATTGGAACAGGGTGGTGTTCCAGCCCTGAGCTGTCGGGGGAGACGGGAGCAGATGTTCTGAAAGACGGCGTACCCTGACACGACCATCGACATAATGAAGGAGAAGCCGGGATTCAGGCAACTCTCTTCCACATATCGATGGTGAAGTCTCGATGTTCCCGTGCCCACTGTAGGCGTAGTTGACAATGCCGCTTGGTAAGCAGAGGCACACGCGTGAGATGTCTGCTCCACAGTCTCATATCCAACAGTCAGTATCCGCTGAACTGTGCGTTCCGAAACACTTATATTTGGACCTGCATTGCATTGAGCTGTCAGCTGAGCCAATCTCTGCCGCCGATTTTGCTTTACTAGGCGAGACAGTCTACGATGTCCTCGTTCTTTGATGATGCGTGGACGTCCAACATCTTGGCGTCTACTGCTGGTTTCACCGTCATTAATCCACTTTTTATAAATACTAACAACGGCAGATCGTGAACAACCGACCCGTCGTGCAGTTTCGGAGATACTCGTTTCTATCCTTCCGGCCGTTACAATCTGCCCTCTGTCCAATTCGCATAGATCAACAGCCTGTCCTATTACTCACAGACGTAAGGTTGGTTGGTTGGTTGGTGTTTATTGGCACAAGGTCCAAAAAGGACATGCTGCGCCAGACAAGGAGTAAAAATCATATCAGAATGTATTCAGATAAAAGGTACCACAAAAATCTAGTAAAAGCTAAATTGTAAAGCCTAAAAAGGTGAAAAGTAAAATTCAAAAAGTGTTAAAAGCAGATAAAAAGTGAAACAAAGACATCTGGATGGGGGTTCCCATCCAGATACTAGTCAGACAGAAAGGGACACGTTACACTGAATAAAAAATATTGATCCGTCTAAGAAAAGCAAATAGATTCCGATGTGGGGTTTCACCCAGAATTTCGTCTAGTTTAGGATGAGAACAGTTAAAAAGTATTTGATAAAAACTATTAAAAGCAGTGCACGACGTTAAAAGATGACGAATGGTGAGGTGAGTATGACAGTGAGGGCACTCCGGGGCGGGTTCGCCCAAAAGTAAGTGCTTATGAGTAATTCGCGTATGTCCGATGCGAAGACGTGCCAAGATGACATCTAGCCTGCGATAGGGATGAGACGACCAGGGTACGAGAGTTGGGCGAATAGAACGAAGTTTGTTCCCCGTTTCATTGTCCCATTTATCGACCCATATGCCATTTACCATGCTGGAGATGCTGGACTTTATGTCACTGTAGGATGGAGTGCCGGTGTACGGGAGGGTCGCATGCTTCGCTAGTGTGTCCGCTTTTTCATTTCCCGGGATCCCGATGTG
Organism: Cheiracanthium punctorium; assembly: GCA_038373885.1. Lineage (NCBI taxonomy): Eukaryota > Metazoa > Arthropoda > Arachnida > Araneae > Cheiracanthiidae > Cheiracanthium > Cheiracanthium punctorium. The sequence goes on from JAWZYV010004976.1 coordinate 327,229, forward strand.
ACTGGGTACCCAACAGAGGAGAACACTGTACCCGCGGTTTATAAGCTGATCATACTTGTGTAAAACTTTATGCATATAGTTATGTGTTAGGGAGCCGGATTTCATATTTTCTAGAACACTAAGGGAGTCAGAGTAGATGATAAAATTCTTTGTGTTCGTTCTCGAGATGTACAGAAGGCTTTCGTATATGGCAAGTAATTCGGCAGTAAAGATGGAGCAAAAGGGAGGTAGAGTATAGCTACCAGTATGATTTTTACCCACGAAGGCAAAACCGACGTGATTCCCAGTTTTGGAGCCATCAGTGTATAGTTTTTCATATTTGTCATATTTGTTGTTGTGATCGGAGAACAATTGTTGGTAGACTTTAGGATCAGTATCCTGCTTTGCAAAGCCTTCGAAAGGTTGTAGGTAAGGTATCTGCGATATGTTCCATGGTGGGGTATCATGAAAAGAGCATATAGAGACTTTTACATCCTCCAATTGGGTACCGACAAGACTCCTACGAATCCTTAGTCCAAAGGGGGGAGTACAGATGGGACGATTTGCATAAAAACGGTCAAGATGAGTATCTATAAAAGAATTCTTTAATGGATGTGAAGGATGAGAAAGAATACGAAAGTATGTGTTTAATGAGAGCTTATGACGGATGAGGGTGAGAGATGGCTCGTGGCAGGTGACGTAAAGACTATGTACAGGTGATGTTCTAAAAGCACCAGAGCAAATGCGGAGTGCAGCATGATGCACAGGGTCAAGTTTTTTTAACACTGATTTGCAAGCTGACCCATACGCGCAACTTGCATAGTCCATTTTTGAACGTATGACAGCACGATAAATCCGTAACAGAGCGTCACGGTCAGCCCCCCAAGAGGTGTTGGTTAAAACCTTTAAAATATTAAGCTTTTTCTCGCATTTACTGCGAATGTCAGAAATATGATTAGCAAAAGTTAGTTTTTTGTCGAAATTTAATCCTAAAAATTTGACAGAGTCCTTCACAACAATGTTATTATTACCCAGATAAAGTTCTGGGTCGGGGTGGATCCCGCGTTTCCGGCAAAAATGGGTGCATACGGTTTTTTCAGCAGATATAGTGAAACCATTTGTGTCACACCATTTTAAGATGCGGTTTATGGCATTTTGAAGCTGCCGTTCGATGAGGCGCATATCTTTCCCCTGGCAGGAGATTTGAAGGTCGTCGACGTAAAGGCTGCCGTAGACTGTGGGTGGCAGTTGTCTAAGGATATTATTGATTTTAATTGAGAAGAGGGTGACGCTAAGTACGGAGCCCTGAGGAACACCCTCGTCTTGGATGAAATTATCAGATAGAGTACCATTGATGCTGACACGGAAGTTTCTGAGGGATAAAAAGTTTTTTATAAAAGTTGGTAGATTGCCTCGAAAGCCTATATTATAGAGGTCTTGGAGTATGCCGTACCTCCATGTGCGGTCATATGCCTTTTCAATGTCAAAGAAAACGGACACTAGGTGATTCTTTCTAAGGAAGGCATTCCGAATTTGCGTCTCTAGATTTAAAATATTGTCAAGTGTGGACCTGCCTTTGCGGAAGCCACTTTGAAAGGGATGTATATGGTCCCCAGTCTCTAGAATGTAAACAAGGCGAGCATTAACCATTTTTCCATTAGTTTGCACAGACAACTAGTAAGGGCTATGGGACGGTAATTACTAGGGTTAGAAGTATCTTTCCCAGATTTAGGAAAGGGAATAACTATTGCATTTCTCCAGGAGGAAGGAAAGGTTTGTTCATTCCAGATTCTATTGTATAATTGCAAGAGGATTTGTAATGAGTCATGGGACAAGTGTTTCAGCATTTTGTAAGTAATACCATCAGGACCAGGAGCGGTATTGGAGGCCTGTCTTAAGTATTTGGTGAGTTCACTGATGGTAAAATTACTATTGTAAGAAAAATGGGAGGAGGTTTTAAATTTTATTTTTTTTTCGTTCGGACTGTTGTTTATATGACAGAAAAGTATTTGAGAAGGAAGTACTGCAGGAGATAGAGGCAAGTGTCTGACCGATAATGTTTGCTATTTCTTTTTTTTCCGAAATAATATTATTGTTTACAGACAGACAGGATATTGAAGGATTATTATAGATTCCCATGGCTCTTTTAGTTTTTGTCCATAGCTCCTTACTAGAGGTACTGGGCGTTATGCTAGAGACATATTTTATCCACGATTCCCTTTGACATTGCCGCCTTATTTTTCTAGCGTAAGCTTTAGCTTTTTTAAAGAGAACTAGATTTTCGGTCGTGGGGTACCGCCGGAAGATGCTCCAGGCTTTCTGCTGCTGTTTTTTTGCTAGAGTACAGGTTTCATTCCACCACGGTTTTTTATTGTGCCGATGTTTCATGCCCGATTTAGGAATGTTGGCATCTGCTGCCTTGATAATAAGGGAGGTGACTTTGTCAACGACCTCATCAATGGAACCTACAAGACTATTTGAGGATATATTGGATAAATGCGTGAAGGTGGGCCAATCTGCCTTTTCATAATTATATCTTGGAGTGGTACAGTTGTCTTTCCGATTATAGTACAGAGGTGAGAGGAAAATCGGAAAGTGATCGCTGTTATGTAGATCGTTAGAGACTGAAAAGTTATATAATGGGAGGATAGATGGAGAGCAAATGGCGAGGTCTATGGCATGGAAGGATTTGGTTGGGTGGTGGAAGTAGGTGTTATCACCGTTATTCATAACGCAAAGCGAGAAGTCGGTTAGCAGTTGTTCTATGAGATGGCCCCTATTGTTTGTGTCTTTGCTGCCCCACAAGGGACTATGGCCATTCATGTCCCCCAGGAGGATAAAAGGGGGAGGAAGTTGTTGTATAAGACTATTGAGAGAGGTTTGGCTGATGGTTTCGCTTGGTGGCAGGTATATGCTGCAGACTGTTGTTAGTTGTTTTAATTGAATACGAGTGGCAACTGCTTGCAGGTTAGTGTTGCAGATTGAGCTTAGTGTGAGGATAACTATTGTTAATCAACAGGGCCACTCCACCAGAGGCCCTATCATCGAGCTCATTGTCTTTGCGAAGGATTGTATAATTACGGATTTTAGTATGTCTATTGGCTTTGAGATAAGTTTCCTGTAGGGCAAGACAGGCGGGATTATGGTTGTAAATTATAGTTTTGAGGTCGTCAATTTTGTTTAAAAAACCGTGGCAATTCCAGGATAGCAGCAGAGCCATGATTAAGTGATGTTCGGAGATGACCGCGATCTTACTCTTAATCCCCGTCGGTGTAAGCGGGGTACTTGGGATGTCTTCATCATCCATGAATGTGATCTGAAATGTCAGAGTCGGTAGGATCCAAATGTAGTATAGAGTCGTCTATGGGCCGTTGTGGAAGGATGCTTTTAAGTCTGGCTTTGTTGTATTTTGTCTTGTAGGCTGAACTTTTTTTGAGTAAAGGTCTATTTTGAGTGGAGAGGTTGCTTTGAGGCTTCTTAATGGGTGTGCTTTTTACTTCCTTGTACGTAGTATAAGGAAGTAATGTGATCCCGAAAAATTTTGGGGGCCAAATTTCGACAAAAAAACCGATTTTGACTACCTCTAAATTTAATTTTAAAAATGTTTTCGATGCATCCTATCGTAGGCTAGCATGCACGATCACATTAACGCGTCTGCAACTCATTTTGACCAGCGGCGAGTCTGCTGTGGCCAGTTTTTCCATGCCGTCTGTACGTACGTACGTATGTATGTAACTCGCATATCTCAAAAACTATTGGTCGTAGAATGTTGAGATTTGATATTTAGGATTGTTCTATGATCTAGTTGTGCACCTCCCCTTTTGGTGGCAATCGAATGGATAGTTTATGTACAGGACCGCCCAAAAGATTCGAAATACATTACGCTCTATGGGCCGAAATTCATTAAACTCGCCTAACTCAAAAGCTATTAGGCGTAGAATGTCGAAACTTCATATTTTGGATAGTTGTAACATCTAGTTGTGCACCTCTCCTTTTGATTCCATTCGACTGGATAGTTTATCTACAGGACTGCCCAAAACATTCGAAATACATTACGCTCAATGGGCCGAAACTCATTAAACTCGCATTTCTCAAAAACTATTAGGCGTAGAATGTTGAAACTTTATATTTAGGATTGCTGTAACATCTAGTTGTGCACCTCCCCTTTCGATTCCATTCGACTGGATAGTTTATCTACAGAACCGCCCAAAAGATTCGAAATACATTACGCTCTATGGGCCGAAATTCATCAAAGCGTTTTTTAGAGGTATTGGGCTATTTCAAACGACTCAGAAGTGATGTATGCTGTAAAGAGTTAGAAAATGAATTTCTCCATTAAAAAAAGTGTCTTTATCATTTGTAGTTCTGCTACAGGAACACTCAAAAGATTTCCAATACATTACGGTCAATGGCAATTTTAGGGGCATTCATCCATTTCAAGCACAATACCGTCCTACCACATAAGTTAGGTAATGGTCCGACCACGGTCACGTGCCTCCCTCAAGAACTATGCCAAAAGTTGCCAAGCTTGGCGACTTTTGGTGTACGTGTGTGCATATTTAACTCTCAAATCTCATAAACTATTATGAAATTTCATATATAAGAATGTTGTAACATCTAGTTGTGTATCTCGATTTTTGGTTCCAATCTACTGGAGAGTTTATTTACAGGACCACCGAAAAGAATTTTAGTACTTTAATGTCTATGGACATCTTCAATATAATACAACTGTAGACAGTCATTGTTTGGTACATGCCCAAAAAACTCGCCGTCTGTCCTCGACCTTGGCGAGTTTTGGCGAAATATCGCCAAATTTGGCGATAATCTGTCATTGTTTGGTTCATGCTTAAAATCTCGCCAAATTTCGTCGACATTGACGAGTTTCGCCGAAATATCGCCAAATTCGGCGCCAAAAATTATTTCGTATTTTGTATAACACTAAAACTTTAACCCGTAGATTTTTGAACTTTTGTATTTAGAACTATTGTAATATCTAACTGTTTTCCATATCTTTTTTGACAGCAATCGACTGAGAATTTATTTACAGGGTGAGCCAAATGACTTTAAATACATTGAGGTGTATGGATGCCTTCAATTCATTGAAAGTCTGTGGTCAATGACTACTTTGGCTATCCCCAAAATCTCGCAGACTATCTCAAGTTTGTCGGCTTTTGGTGAAATATCGCCAAATAAAGTGTCAGAAGGAAATATTTCCAATTGAACTCAGCTTTGCGATATCGAAATATTTGTCTAGAAATCGCTAAACCTTACTATTATTGATATTTTATCTCTTTCAAACAAATAAGTTTAGAGGAAGTGCGTCGAAAATATTTTTGATCTATTGGACGTGCAAGGAAGTCATGTGTTGGACACATCAGATTTTTTGTGTGGCTATTGAGGCATTATTTTGAGTAGTTGACTGTTTAGCTTTTGGGAAGGAAGTTGATGAAGAGACAGGTTTGGATTTGGGTGGGTCAGTTTGGGTAGCAATTGATGCAACCGCTTTCACTGTTGCAGCATAAGATTGACCAGGTTTAGGGGTGCGAGAGGCTATTATTTTTCGTGCTTCTGGGTAAGACAATCCTTGTGTGGCACGCAAGGACTGGATTTCTTTTTCATAAGACCATTTAGGACAGGAACGGGAATATGAGGGATGGTCTTGTTTGCAGTTAACGCATTTAGGAGAGCCGGAACAGGTGTCACTGTCGTGGCCAGAGATACCACAGCGGGCACATACTGGGGAACCACGACAGGAAGGTTTTGTATGGCCAAACTTTTGACACTGAAAACAACGGGTAGGATTAGGTATGTACGTTCTGACGGGACATGAAAGGTAGCCTGCTTTGATATGAGATGGAATCTTAGGAGATTGAAAGGTCAAGATTATGTGTTTTGTGTCTATTATTTGGTTATTGCGTTTTATAGTGATTCTGCGAACTGCACTAACATTTTGGGATTTCAAATTTTCCAGGATTTCAGCCTCTGAACAGTGTAACAGGTCAGGTTCTGATATGACGCCTCTTGATGAGTTAAGTGTTTTATGAGGGGAGACAGTGACAGATTTTAGGCCCATAATTTTTAATTTCATAATGTTGTTTGCCTGTGTGCTATTGTTTACTTCCACTAAGAGGTCTCCTGAGCGTATTTTTTTTATTTTAGCAACTTCTCCGACATGATCAGTTATGCACTTATGGATTAGGAAAGGGGATTTTTGGCTAAAGTTACCGTCCTGACATTTCACAAGAAAAAATTTTAAATTACCATCTCCTTGAGTGGGAGATTTCGGAACGTTGACATGAGACGAAGATAATGTCGAATCCATATTGGGGATTGGAAATTCGGACCCGACCGCACCACCCACCACGGAGCCCAACAAGGGGATGCACATTCGTGCACCAGTGCTAGTCGGGTCTATACGCGCACAGTACATCCCTTAGGCAGCGTCCACCCTTAACGACGTGCCCAGTAGATGTCCGTTTGCTTGATCCCTAGCAGTTGATCGAAATCAGTACCACCAGCCGGTTGATACACAGGGGAACACTGTGCACCTCCCGTTTACCCGAAGCCGAGGCCAAAGCAATGTGTTGGAGAATAAACCCCCTCAATTACCAGGATCCCCATTTCCGGGGACACGGGTCTCCACGCACGGCAAACACGTGGGCAGTTTACCCGCCAACAGAAGCTGACGGTACAGAGCGACCACAGCTTCTGAAGGGGGGCCCTCACTTCAAGAGAAGAAACCACATCGAGGGAGAAGGGGAAGGAGACAGCAGAAGGAGAGAGGAGGGTAAAAAAACAGAGGAGCGAAGGATCGCTGGGGCCCCGGGATTGCGACACCCGTGAAAACCTAAAGAAGGTTTTCCCCCTGAGGGGCTCACAGACGTAAGAGCAAGAATGATTCCTCACCTTCTCCAGTAACAGTTAAATACCATTCCCACTTAATTACGTGCTTTCCATGTCATCCAGACGATTTCATTGAAAAACGTGGGGTGGCCACAATGTCTTGGCTCATCAGTGTGATGAGTTATTATAAATAGATGGAACTTCAACCATCCACATAGAATGGATGGTTCTATGAGGTTCGAAGGCTTTAAAAATCCTGATCCTATGGATGGTGGAACTGTTTTGCAACTGAAGAAGTGTGGACCATTTGTACCATTCGAAGCGAAAGTCTTACTAAACGTCTTTTTATGTGTATTATTCTACAATTTGAAAAATGTATTTTACTTTTCAACTTTGAAAAGCCTTTAGAATACGAAAAACCCGTAGCATATAGATTCCTCTTCTCTTTTTCCTGTTCTGAGAATCTAAACAAAAATGCAGTTACGTCAGCACCGGAATGAATCCCTTAAACGAGAAACTCCTCTCTCAAATTGTTTACAGAAATCCGGAACGACTTTCAGACGTCTTACATTTATGACTATATATAAATTTCGGGAGTAAAAATTACTGCCTACACAATAAAATAAATGTAGGTCGAGAGTTACTTTGAGTAAATGTAATTGTGAAATTTATTGGAATACTTCAGAGAAGCTTGTTCAAGAAATTTATTACCTGGTAAACAAGTGGGAAGCCGATACGAAAGACGGATTTTTGTGAAAACAGGACCAACGAAATAAAACTGAATTTATGTTAAGTTATTGTCTTTTGGTTCGGCGCAGATATTTTTTATTTATGTTAAAACAGAAAGTCTTCGTTGTACCGGGTATTTCCAAAGTCCATTCATACTTCGAAAATGAAAAGGAGGAATAAATAATGGTAAAAATTACTGCGGTTTACAAGACTATGTTTAAGGGGAAATCGTGTTCCTTTTCAAAAGAAAAAAATGTTTTACTTCAGAACGTTGATGATAGATGGCACTGACGTACAATGAGTGAAGCAAATTTCTGATCCAAAAATTATCCAAGTTCTCTCTAATTCTATTTATGTAAAACCACAATTTGTTCTTTTGTGAAGTTTTACGAAATCAAGGTGCGGCAGAAGTTGTAGAAAACTTCACAAATTTATCGAAAAAAAATAATGAAATAAAAGGGCAGTTTGACCAGTATGGTTAGAGAAAGATTAAATGACAATGTTTCGAAACATGTACACGCCCCATCAAACATTTAAATTATAAAAGGAAGGTGTAAAACGTTAAATTGTTCAAATAGGTCTAAGTGCTTTTCTCAGGGATAATTAGAATTCAAGATATCGCACAGGTTTGGACTTAATACGTTGGGCGGGGAACAGAAGGGCACTGTAAAAATATTATAAGTATAAATTTTTAAGAAAGTTTTTCGTAATCAACAAGTTTATATGATTTGTTTCTCTGGCTTTTATTGCTTTTATCCTCCAGGAAATGCAAGAAACAAAACTCACGAATGTGATTTATCGAAATAAATGTTAAATTTAAGATAGAATTTATTTTTGCCTTGCAAAAGAATGCATTTTCTAATATATATTTTTCTGAATTTTGACAAATCCTCAGTATAACAGATAAATTCAATAAAATGTTCTTTGACGTCGATGATAGAGAGAATTTCAATGACATTCTCCTTTATAAAGTTGAGCCCCAGAAATGGAATCGTGAGAAACTCTAAAACTTTTCTTAAAATGCAAGGCTTTTATTTATTTATTTATTTAAATAAATTTCCCCTTTTCTTCCTTTTTATCTCGAG
>JAWZYV010004977.1:0-10785 GCA_038373885.1 Cheiracanthium punctorium
TTAGAACGCTTACTTCTATTAGCCAGAAAAATTTCAGTCACCAGAAATTGAAACAAGGTATTTTTTATAATAAAAAATTCATTTCAGCATTATGAAAGTTATTCTCATATCCATAATGTGGATCAAGAAACACTGACTGTTTAAGTCAGGCAGTATTTAGAATGGAAACTGCTTTTATAACTGAACGATTTTTCTTGGTGTTGTGGACGGTAAAACGGAAAGGCAAGGTCGTAATGGTTCTCACAATACATTGTAGTTTGCTTAAGGGTGGTAAACCAACACCTCCTTGATATACAATGCCTGAGACAGAAACTTTTAAGTCATCACTAGGTCCACTAAAATGACGTCATCACACATTTATTTTCACAAAGTAAAACTATTCAAAGCTTGCGGTGAATTTACTCCCGCATAAAAAATTTTAAAGATTTCAGATAGAAAATTTAATTTTACGACAAATAGGAAATTTTAACTATCACTAATTATGTAATATGATATAGAAATATATCATAATAAATTATTTTTTATCAGAAATATATTTTAATTTTTATCTTCAACTTAAGATATTTTCTAAAATTTATATCATTCACCAGAAATTTTAAATACTTTCCCTCTGTGAAATCAAAACTATGATGATGCCGTTTAGAAGACCTAGTGATGACGGAAAGCTTCTGTTCTCAGGCCGGTAAACCAATAGTAGGGGATCCCATGGTATTTTTGGCGATTTTCTCGAGCGCGGCAGATTGACATAGGGGGTACCTTGCATCATGTTGAGTACTTCCACCATATATAAGTCCTGTATGTAGGGACGTGTGTCTAGGGCAGCTCATCAGATTAATAAAAAAAAATTGATTGTCAGAAATACTGAAGAGTGTCAGATTAAGATAAGGATGGTTAATTACTAGCTAAAAAGTGTACATTCATAAAATCTGACTTTTTGAACGTAACGTAAGGGAGTGGGAGGGTTAGAAAGTTGCAAGCAAAAAAAAAAAAAAACTGTTCACGTGACATTCTCGAGCTCGGTTGAATTTTTGTTATTTTGAAGAAAATGATGCAAGAATGACGAAAAAAATATAATCTGCCGATTTCCACGAGCCGAAGTAATAAAAATACGTGCCAAAGCAATAAAAAATACGAACCAAAGCAATAAACATCCTCAATGAAGATTAGAGCGTGCAAAGATAGCTCGATCAAAGATAACGAGCACGCTCTTCGAGTTCGTGTAGATGACAAGAAGTTCTACATCTCTGGTCCTCAATAAACAAAATTTTCAGAAAGAATTAAGAAATATCAAATTCAAAGAATCCTTTGTCAAGTTTTTAATTCATCATTGAGCTGATCAGGAGATGGCTACTGTTATTAGTAACGAAACAATTCATCCTAATCATGATATTTGTTATGTATATTAAGTTACCGATAATAAAGTTACCTGAACAATCGACCATGAACTCTCATGTCCTGATCATGAAGAAGCAGATACAAAAATTGAATTTTTGGCAAATCAAATAAAAGAAGATTCCACAGTTACAATCAGAACTTCAGATACAGATATTGTTGTCATCATGTTGGTCAATATGGGACATCTCCAAACATCGGTTAAAATATGGATGGATCTTGGAGTTCACAATGCACGCCGTTATATAGACGTATCTGCTCTTTATGCTAAGCTCGGCCCAATAATTTTGCTAACGCTACGAGCTCTTCACGCGCTAACAGGATGCGATTACAATCCAGCACTTACAGACGAGGCAAAAAAAAAAACCTCTGCAAATTTTTATGGGTTCAAATGTTTTTCAGAAGACATTTGCAGATGTAGGGTCAGAGGATCATAATATAGAAGATTCTTTTGACATTTTACAATCTTTTATCTGCCACATGTATGCCTTGAAAAAATTAGCTGATGCCAACCTTGCAAGAATAGAAATCTTTAATAAGACCTACAAAGTGTAAGATACGTCGCAGCCTTTCTCACTGAACGTCCCTAAATACGATGCTTGTTGCTTGCCTCCTTGCCAATCTGAGCTACAGCAGCACTTACTGCGAACGAAGTATATTGCGTGCTTGTGAAGAAATGCACACAATAAAACTATGATTGACATGTCACCAACAGATTACGGGAGGACAAATGTCGATGGAAAATTTCAAATGACTTGGTTTGTTGGCAATCAGTTACCTGATGCATACGAAGATGTTGTCATATCACCAGTTCTTGACGAAACTTCAGATTTAAGTATATTTCTTTTTAATTCTTTGATAACATGTTATTCATGAAATCAATAAAATTGTGTTAACGGCTATAACGATTTCCTGTTACAGATACGAAAACTGCAGACTATATTGGAGGTCCAATTGAATTGTTAGATTTGGAGTATGATAATTCTTCGGATGACGAAGCAGATTGAAAATAATTTTTACAACAGATGTATTTTATTTTTATATTATTTTCTAAATAAATTAAAGTGTAAATATTTAAATAATTTTACGTGCTTTTATTCGTCACATTTTATGGACATTGAAAACATAATTCATAATTTTTTTCCAGCCGTCAGATTAATGATACCCCTCAAAATAATCGTCAGATTTCAGGCTACCATGACTGGAACATAGAGCTAAACCTTATCTGTATCAAAATCTGACACGCTCGAGTATTTCAATATGGCGATTTTTTTTTTTTTGCATCTTCAAAAATAAGCAACGAGCTTGCGTCACTTACGAAACGTCAGTCCTTTGAATGGGAGCATTTTTAGGGTTCACTTAACAACCCCCCCCCCCCTCTGAATATCTGACGCGCTCAAAACAATGCATTTTTTTTCTATTTTCTACCTTTCCGGATGGCCACCCCCACCACGCAAGTCGGCAGATGAACATACGTTTGGTATCACAGACACTCTGGGGCATCTAAACTATCAATATCTGACGCGCTCGAGTATCTCCATGTAACTGTTTTTTACATCTTTGTAGGTCTGTATACGCATCCCCCACCACTGAAAGGAAACATTGTATAACTTTTTATTCTTATTATTATCTAAACTACAAAATCTAACAGGTCCTCCCGATGCTCGAGTAAATCCCCAATTAGCATCATGGCTCCCCTAGTACAACGCCTCCCACATATAGAATGCCTAACAACTGAAGCCCTTGCGTCATCACCACTACGAAAATGACTTCTTCGCTGTTTTATTACTACAAATACTAGAGAATATCTTAATTAAAATTTAAAATTAAAATACCTTTCTTATACAAAATTATTCATTATGATCTGTTTCCTTATCATATTATCTAATTAGTCAAAGTTAAAAACTACCATTTGTCGTAACATTAAATTTGCTATCTCAAATTATTAAAATTTTGTTATGCATGAGTAAATTCACCAGAAAATTTTAAAAGTTTTATTTTGTGAAAATAAAACTATTAAGTGTAAGCCTAATAGTGACGTCAAAGCCTTCTGACGTAGCCAGTGGCGGATGGCCATTAAGGGCCAGAGGGGCCTGGCCCCACCGACTAAGCACCGTGTAAATCAAAGTATCTTCCTTTTATGTAAGGCGTTCTTTCAGTAATTTACCGTCAATAAAAATACACGCGTGTTACTGTATTTTAATACTATCCATTAAAAAACGCTCTTAAAAAAGCGATAGTTATACAATTTCCCCCCTATCTAAACCATGCATGGGCCATGGGCTGGCTTGCCCTGAATTGGGCGTCTCTTCACCGTTCACTGGGTTGACATCTTTGGCATTGAGCACAAAAGCCATACTGACGCGGAATTAACTTGGCTTCCAAACGGCTTATTTGGCGTTGCCTTCTGGGCCCAGATCTTCGGGCCCTCGCACGGTGATCTACACGACCGTATGGAGAAATTTCGGCAATCGGTACCTATTGGCGAAATTTTCCGCTTAGGAGGAAATCATTTTTTATTTGCGTGATCGTATTTTTGTAGTGCAGTCAGATATTTTTCTGTTTTGTTTTCTTGATTTACGAAAAGCGATGTATAAATGTATTTTTTATATATGTTGATATTTATTTTTAAAAAAATCAATCATCTAAAATTATGAATATGCAACTATAAAGAACATAAATATTAAATATTTAAATGTGGCTTTTTGCTTAGTAATAAAGTAAACTTTTCAATTTAACATAACTATGTAAAAAAAAGCAAAAGTTGTATAGTAAATTCGATAATTATTTGTCATTTGAGAAAATTTAAATCCTTAGGTGTGATGGAGATCACATATCTAATTTAAAAATCATTTACTTTGGCTTTCTTTAATGTAATCTATCCAAAATTCAAGAATTCTAAATCACTTCTGTTTTTCATTTTACTGCCATTTCGGTTTTTAAATCTGTATATTTACTTTTCCCTGTGTGCACTATTCTTTTTGTTCTTAATTGTTTCGTCTCTTGAGACCGGTGTGCTAAAAATAGATTATATTGCGTCCGTTTGCAAAATCAACGGCCTTTTTGAGTTTCCTCTTGGCATCCTGCTGGCGTAAGTTATTTAGTTGTTCCCCTGCGACGACTTTAAAATTATTTGCTCGCGATTACGTCATTGTAATTTTATTGGATTAACTGTTAGGGTTGCTCTGGAATTGGCGCTATTAATCTCAGCCAAGTTATTGTTCTCGCCAATGTGTAATTCTGTGCTGACGTAATTTTTAAATCATTCCATCTTAATTGCACTGTCCATATAGGACGTCATTTTATTTTCGCTGAGCCACCACCGCCGTTATAATAATATTTCAATAGTATATGTTTAATAAAATAGTTTTTCAGTATTTAACATCTTTTTATTTTATTGCAACATAAGTGCATCGAACCTGGATTATCATGTATCACAACGCAGTCTTTAAATTTAAATCAGCCCAACCAAATAACCTTCTTTACATTAGGCTGTGTGCACGTGGGGATAGGTTGTTCTATATGTATATATATTTTCGCGATTTTAATTGGCACTATTTTTTCTTCGGGCCCCACCACCGAAATGGGTCACAAGCCGCCACTGGACGTAGCAGTTGTTAGGCTTTCTTTATCTAGGAGGAGTTGGGTAAACTGCTAACGTTCCGTGATGTAGATGATGTTACTAGAATGTGAAATTTGATGCTTGCACTTTTAAAGCTTTACCATTACTACACACTGTCACCGAAAATGTTCGTGTGTAAAATATTTTAATTTATGTGTTTGCTAAAGCAAGCGAATGTATCATACAGTTTTTCTTCTTGTATGTACAATGGCCTCACCATAGCGCAGTGTTTATGCCACTCAAAATGGTAGATGGCCGAAGTGTGAAGGTCCCGTGTTCGGGTCCCATCGCGCGGCTGTCGATCTGCAGTTTTGGTAGGTTTTCTCAAGTTGTAACATGAATACGCGTTAGAACCCCTTAGAAAGTCCTCCAACAAGGCACCCCCCCCTTTGCAGATCACCCTAGTGTAGCGTTGGCATAATCACACACAAACAACAAAAGCCAATCTCATATGTACAACCTTATGCGTAATGTAAGGGAAAAATAAGAAGTCAACCCCCTTTCTTTATTTTTCACACCAGAGGCGTATAGTATGGGCTCATTTGATACGTATTTTAAAATCATAGAATGACATTACTGCTTTCATATTTTTAGTTTTGATGACATCACATTTTTTTTTTTTTTTAATAAGGAAACCTTTACACACACAACGCAATGTACGTGAAATCATTGATGATGAATGAATCGAAACCAAATTTGAACTCTGCAAGAAGCTGGTCTTGTCCTTTTAAAAGTATATTTGGTAGTAAAAGTAACTTAATATCCTGGGTTATACCCAGGATGGGATTAAGAGCCGCATTAGCTACGATGTTCCAAAGTAGGGGACCAGAGTTGGATCCCTGCGGACATCCTCTATTGTAGCTATGGACAATCTCCGATCCTGCTGAACGGTAGACTACCTCTCTCATTGTAAGGAAACTACTCACCATCCTGTACAGATTTTTTGGGCACCCTGTCTGACCCAACAGGTATAGTATGGAAGGCCACCATACATTATTGAAGGCACTTTTAACGTCTAAGGAAATGAGACAAGTGTCGTTCCCCAGAGCCGCGTTGACCTCGACAGACTTATAAATGGCAGAAATGGCTTCCTAGGCACCCGTCCCCGGCGTGAACCCGTATTGGGTTCTCGCCGGGTGACCACCTTTATGGAGGTGGTGCTGGAGGCGTTCTACCACAAGCCTATCTAAGACTTTGCTCCATGCAGACAGGAGACATATCGGTCGATAGCTCGATGGGTCCGAACTGTCTTTTCCTTCCTTGTTAAAAAGAACCAGACTAGCCCTTTTCCATACAGGAGGGAATGTGCCTAATTCGAGGCACTTGTTAAAGATCTCCAAGAATAGTTCCTTGTTTGCCTCGACGGCCAACTGAACAATTTCTAGAGGTATTCCGTCCAGTCCCGGAGCTTTGCCCTTATTAAGAGCGCCCAGAGCTGCTTCGAGTTCCTTCATGGTGAACGGTGGATCGTCGTCTCCGAGATTCGGCTTTGACGCTCTTATTTCCCTCTGTTCCGGGTATCATCCACCGGTACATCCTGCGGAAAATGGTGTTTGAATAGCTTACCTATGCGTGTTCGCAGTACCATCCCCTGTGATGGCACCTAGGAGGAAAGGGGAGTTTCGCTTCCCCTTTATCCAACCGTAGTGGGCTCCGAAAGGTTGCCTAGGATCGACTACATCGAGATACTGTTTCCAGTAGTCCCATTTTGCTCGTCTTACTGCTCTATTAAATAGAGCTTTTTCCTTCCTATAGGCTATTTCCAGAACCTTCCCTACGGTCGGAGTCATCGGTGCAGCGTTGGAACCTCCTCCGTTTCGCTGTCACCTTCCTCCGGTGGATCACTAATTCCAGCGTCCACCACGAATTCACACACCTAGGCCGGTGGTCTCCGCTGCCAGTGGGCCGGCTACTCCGAGCACAACTCGCCCACATGGCCCCTGTCACCTTTTCCACACAGTAGTCGACTCTGTTCTCTCTAACCCAGTCAACAGAATATTCAGAGAGCTTGCGGTCAAGCAGCTGTCTTAGTTTGGGAATGTAGAGCTTATTAAGCCTTATTCTCTTAGACTGCTCCAACCTTTCTCTACCAATGTGAAGGGTTGTGACAATTCTAAGATGGTCTGTACCTGACTCGAGGTCGACCAAATCCCATTTCTCTACCTGAATTTCACCCTGTAGGCGGGCTACTGACAGGTCTATCCAACTGGAGCCCCGTACGCTCTGGAACGTCGGGTCCGATTCTGGATCGTTTAGCAAGGTCAAGTCATTTGCCAGAAAGAACTCAAGGACAGTGTCGCCACGGGTGTCCTCAGTGTTACATGGGTTCCCCCATGCTGTATGTTTCGCATTGAAATCGCCCCAAAGGATCAGAGAAGGGTTAGCATTGACCAAACCTTGCAGACAATCCATCTGCTCGGTGACATCCTCGTTGGGAGACAGATAGCATGTTGCTACCGTTAATGAGCCACTGTCCGTGTCCAACCCTATTGCTACTATGTCCTTGGTTAGCAGCTTTACAATAAATTGCAATATGGGGTTGCTTACGATTATCGCTGCTCGTCCATTTGGACTATGAACCACCGGACGTGAGTTAGGCATTCCGCCCACTCGTCCCCCGTCTTTCAGGAGGTAGGGTTCCTGGACACAGACTAGATCGTATTGATCTAAGTCTCCTTGGAGGATGGCAGAAGCCGCGAGACTCCTCCCGACATTCTGTTGCGCAATGGTGAGATTACCCATAGTTAATCTTCTTTTTAAGCATCGACACTTCATTGATCCTCGTTGGGCAATCCTCTGCTTTTGCAGCGTGGTCTACACTCACTACGTTTCTCCCGGCATTCCGCCTGTTCCGAGCTTCGCAGATGTGGCACCTAGAGCAGGCTATACAATCCTTACTCATGGGCCCTTTACCTCCGCAGTTCAGACAGCGTTTCCGGGCTTTACAGGTAGTGCTTAAGTGACCGTACTCTCCACAACGGAAACACTGAGTAGCCCTTAGGTTTTCCACCACCTTTACCTTACACCAGTCCATGGTTATGCGCCCTAGACTCAGTAATGCATGGAAGACTTTAGGGGGAACTTCCACTATGACGTGGCGTGTATCCCTCTTTTTGATGGAGTACCTGATGGTAATCTCCTCACTTGCCAAGCCCTCCTCTTGGTCCCGAATGGCATCGACAACAGCACGGTCGTCGAGTTCAGATGGAACATCTAAAGCAAAGTTGGGGGTTTCTGCGGACCGGTTTCCTTACGGTAACCTTATCTTTCAGCTTGTCGCTGGCCGAGATCTGCCTGATTAGAATATCTAGGTCTTCCTCGGTCTCAGTCCGTATTTTCATACCCCCATTCTTCGCCTTACGGGTCCAGAGGACTTTGGCGCCCAGTCTCGCTGGGTTCACCTCCCTGCATACTAAGTCCCTTACGCACACACCATCTTTGGCTGCATCGATGAACATGACATGTTCGGACGCGGTGCTCTCCCGAGGCGGGGTCGCTACTGTGACATGTGATGTACAACCACTGGCGCCTGTCACCTGCGCCTCTGTGGAGGGTTGAATTGGGGCGTCTGAGATTGTCCCATCCACGTCCGCCTCAGACGTTTGGATGGGAGGGAATTCTGTGGCATTTTGATTACACCCACTAACGCTTGCCACTTGCGTGTCTGTGGGCGGTGAGGAGATGGCAACTGAATTGGGCGGCCCCACAACGCTTGCCATCTGTACGTACGTGAGTTTCTCAGCACGGAGAGCCGCAATCTGATCCCGCAGGTTCGCCTGTGTAAGGCTATTCCTAACGAACAGCTCATACATGTCCATGACCCGCCTCATAACGGCTTTTCGGTCGACGGACTTCAGGGGTCCCTGCAGGTCTATTGCTACAAGTAGCAATAGCTCTCTGGCCCTTAGCCTCTCAATCTCCTCCTTTACATACCGCGCGGGCATGCCGGGGAGATTGTCGCAGAAGTTTTCCACTTCCGCTGTGGCACTACCAAGAGACATTTTCACCAATCAAAAGCAATGTGAGCGCAAATAGTGCACACTACAGTTGGTACAAAAGCGTCGTATCTACCAGGTCTCAATACCCTCTGTAAATCGCTCTACCTAGCCACCACACGGGTGCCCGACCGGAACGACGAGGACGCGAGAGCAGTCAGAAATTGGTAATGTGACGGATAGACTCTGGGCCGTTGTCCGCCACAAAAAACAAGCAAATATCGCACTTGTACGAGCCAATCTCTATGACCTCCCGGTCGCGCATGCACAAAGACCCAAAAATCAAGAGAGTATGAAAAGTCAGGAATATGAAATGAAAATAAAAAATAAATCAAATAATATGAGATATAAATAATAATAATACGAGAATGACGTTGCAATCATGTGTAAAACAAAGGTCCAAATTGCTTATAATATTCTCCTAGGAATGACTTAGTCCGACCAGTGGCCGAACGCAGCTGGGAGGCTAAAGGTTTCTGGTTCAAAACAGGTCGCGTCCGCCAACGTAACCGTTCAGAGTTTCCCTGCATTCCGTTCGGAAAATAAAACTGCACTCGCAACATGCATATGTTTGGAAACATATATGGCTGGTTTCCTCCAAAACATAGCGTAAATACGGGTTAGGACACCTTAGAAAGACCCCCACGGAGGACACCCCACCCCTTGACCTAGATCCCATGTGAGGAGACTAGATAGAGAGTTCCATTTAACACCTAGCGTTGTGTGCAACTTATAGAAGCAGTTCCACGATAACGAATAGACCGAGAAAAAGCCTGGGGAAGGTCATCCAAGAGAAGTTGCTTCTTTTCTTGATCGCCAGTGACACTGACATAGTTTTTGTGCCATCATGTTGCAGTCATCTCAGATTTGCACTCATGTCGTCAACGTTTCATCACGATATAAATAATTTTTTATAGATTCCGCATCACTGGGTTTAATTCGAATTATACGTGTAAGGAAAATGTTCTTTTCCTACCGTGCGGAGAACGGGTACGCAGCTAGTAATAGATAAATTTCTGATGTCAACTTCTTGAACAAGCGATGATTTCTTTTAAAATCATTATGTATAAAGATTCAAATGTCAGCATTCTACTTTGCCATGTTAAAATATTTTTTTGTGGAGTTGAGGTTCAATACTCGTGAATAAAGGCTAGGAAAAATAAATAAGGTTTTCGACTAATAGTGAAAATGCTATCCCCAAAAAGGGACACTAGGCATAAATGGGTTAAATTTTGGAATTATTGAAAAGAACGGCAAATTAGCAAGCTACTGCATATTTGATTATTTACAAGTGCACAGTGTTGTTGTAACTGGCCTTAAAGGTTTTACACAGTTTTAAATAGTATAATGAATTTATTATTAAAATACTCAAAATGAACAGTCTTTGTCTGTATTACTACTCGTTAAACCGGGTGCTAAAAATTTCATTATATATATATGTGAAGTTTCAACCATCGAATTAATAGAATCTTCAGTAATTTTCACTGGCCTTCACTGTATTAAATATCTGTAATTTTACAACACACTGTGCTGTATCTACTTTACAACACGTGCAGTATAAAGAAATTCAAGCACACCGTGCTTGATTTTTTAAATTTAGGGTGGCACTTCTGGCGATCATGTGACATTCATAGCGAATGAGAATAACGCGTGCCATTATCAGTGAACTAAACTAGGATTCCAGGCAGAATATTTGATCTTGGACATGTGGTCATGGTTTGATGTTCTGTTAAATCTGAAGACAGGCGTTTACCAATTTTATCGTCGTTTGTTGGT
>JAWZYV010004978.1:0-10440 GCA_038373885.1 Cheiracanthium punctorium
TTTTCTTCTAAAGTGATATTAACAGCTACTGAAGACAACGTTTTTGGCCCCACTCGCTATGTTTTCCATGGGCGAATTGGGGGGGGGCAAGGGGGGGCAATTACCCTGCAGTGTAAAAATTCCCCCCCTAGTCTAAAATGTCAGGGGGCAAAGTTATGATTTTGAACCCAAATCATGCATTTATAACCCAAATATACTATCAGATTCAAAAAAAAAGAAAAAAAAAAAAAAAAAACTTCCCCTGCAAAAATCAACAAAAGAATAGAGTCACAGAAGCTTTTCAACCCAACAGGAACGATGGCAGATTCTACCAAATGGCCAAGCTAGATAATTTCTCAGGAAAGCAAAAATCAAGGGGCAGCGATTTTAAACTTGTCTGAAATAAATTGTTCAGCGTTAGAAAAAAAAGACCTGTTGCTGTAAATAGTGAGCAAAAAGAGGTCATTTTCACAGGCAATGCCGCAATTAGAGTTTATGTCATCCGAGGAAAAACCATAATTAGTGTCGTGTGCATGGGCGCCCATAGTAATTTTTCTAGGGGGGAGGCAAACTTTAAAAAAATTTTCTAGAGGGGGGCAAATTTCAAACTTTTAACAAATTTACTTCTGTTTTTGCCATTTGTTAACATAATGAGACATTAAGTTAAAACTTTAGGGAAGTTCCCTACCTTGCCCTCCTTATGGGCGCCCAAGAAACTATAACTGATTTTGGTGTTCCATTTAGAATGTCTCCCGGTGCTTGTCCCCGCTTGCCCCCCCTCCTTTAGTTGCCGCCCTGTCACAGGTTGGGGCCAGTTTCTCATTTATATTTTAATGAACCTAATTTTGGTGTTTGAAGGTCAGTAGCAGAGAGACAACATATTTTTATGATCGACCACAACTTACTTGACTTGACAAACGACTAATTGTGAATTCAAATGCGACGCAGTTTAAGAGAACAAGAAACGGTCTGCGATTTTATGATTTATATCTGCTGCCAAGGGTAACTAAGGGCCCGTGCCCCAGACTTCGTAGGGGGCTCCAAAATAAGTCATGGTTCCATGGGAGGGGGCCGTTCTAGTTGGTTCGTCGTGAGAGATAAACTCTAGTTGCAGTACTATCTAAGTCAGTATTTCGATACCTTTAACCCTTTTAGATTTTCATGCATTAGAAAAATATAGCAACAAATCACCTCATTACTTCCTACTAACAGCGTTGCTTCCAGAAATACGGAGAAGCAACGTTCGACACAGAAGGGGAACCTTCACTGCTATTGTTTATACCGATCTGCTGATATGCATACATGGGCGCCCATAGTAATTTTAATAGGGGGGGGCAAATTTCAAAAAAAATTTCTAGAGGGGGGCAAATTTCAAACTTTTAACAAATTTAGTTCTGTTTTTGCCATTGTTAACATCATGAGACATAACCCTAAAACTTTAGGGGGGGGGCAAGTTCCATACCTTGCCCCCCTTATGGGCGCCCATGTGTGCATATAATTCTATTTTCTAGCATTTTAAAAAAATCGTTTAAAAGTCTAGCTAAGATAATATCTCAGAATATTAGTTTTCTTTAGAGTATATGTACATTCACCTAATTAATATACCTCCCACCCACTTTTTTTTTCGTGAATGCGTCTTCAACTCAATAACTTACATAATTTATCAGGGGTCAATCCAGAAATATTTCCAGGGTCCCATTTTTGTAAAAACTGCCTATTTTTGTGAATTTTAATGCTTAATTTTGTGAATTTCAGACCTTCTTTTTGTGAATTTTCAAACCAAATTTTAATAAAAGTCACTTTTTTTGTTAACTGATGAAACACATTAAAATGTAGGGTAAAATGCCAATGAAGGCCAGTTTTAATCGACTGTATTTTTGTGAAGGGGTTCCGTTAAAATTGATTGTAATTTTCTTAAAGAGCCACAAAACGAACCCAATGTTTGTTTGTATCGACGCCTGTCCCCCGCTTATGCCGAACTTTTGATTAATGAAGTCACGCTAAAAGTCGTTCCAGCTCTTCAAATTATTAAATATCTTTTTCCACATTATTTTTCTAAAAATATTTACAATATCACCAACCCCCCCCCCCAAAAAAAAAAGAATAAATAAAATAAATAAATAATAAAATAAAATAATAAATAAATAAATAAAAATAACGTACTGGACTCTCTTAAAAATTTAAAATTTTCTGTCCAAGTCAAGGAAAAACATGGACATTGAGCTTAGAATGCTGTAAATTCAGCAGGTCGCTAACATTAAAGAAAGTTCCGCGGGAACTGAGGTTACAGAAAATAGAAAATGTGCAGTGCAATGAGTTTCATTGTAATGTATTTCAAACCCCGCAAGAAAAGCGGCTTTTTAACAAGGCATAACATGATCGTTTTTCTGGACCTACAAACAAAACATAAGAACATGTCATCACTAAATGACCATTAAGATTCTGTAAAACATTGGTGTAATTTAAATGTCGAGCGCGGCCCTTTTATCTCCCGTTAACGCAAAAATCAGTCACATCTGTGTTCACTTAAATAGAATAGGACCAGTTTTTCCCGCAAGCATATTGACTTGATGTTTTATGAAGAAGAACACGGGAGATGTACAAGAGGGTTGAATGAGCTGCAAAGAATGGATTACAAAGAGCTAAGCTAAATAAATGATGTCTGTGTGTCAAGTTCGGTTAAGTTAAATGAATTTTACCAGCCGAATATCTGTATCCTGCAGCGAAATATTAACTTGCTTTGTGCATGAGTACAGGTAAGTAGTTTTCGTAATTTTCTTGTCAAATCGGTAAATTTTAAAGAAAGATAAACTATTAGTCTGGAGAAAAGACTCCAATGTACTGATGGACATCATCTGGGTTTGTTTGTCAGGAATTCCTTAAATAGAAGACGTCCATTATAGTTGCGCTTTGAGGGGGAAAATGTAATTTTGTTTAAATTAAAAATGATGCCTCTCCTTACTTATTGGAAAGAGCGTTTGAAAATCAAAGTCGGCCGCTTCAGTTTTCGACCGTCAAATGTTTCTTGGCAGCCAAGCCAGCCCTGCTCATGTCCTGTGGCTGTGGAGTTTTTTTTTTTTTTTTTAGTGAACACATATTGCAATTTCAATTTCCAATCCTTCCAATGAACTTTGTTTTGGACGTACTGCTTAAAGCTCTCTCTTAAAGCAGACTCTACCGCTTAAATCTGATTCGGTCCCCAGTGATACCAGTGGCTGTGGAGTTGCTTTTCTTAAAAGGGGAAAAAAGTAAGCCCTTTTTATCTATTTTATTAATTATACTTATTGCACTAGTTACTTTTTGTTTTCAAGAGTCAAAAATAACTGTTCTCAAATTTCATCCGTTTTAGTACAGTATTTTTTTTTCCATTGTTACAGAAGAAATATTCTATGATTTTAGTTTATATATATGTACTAGCTGCGTGCCCGTTCTTCTCATGGTAGGAAACGAAAATTTTCCTTACATGTGTAATTCGAATTTATTCGTGGTGTGGAATCTTAAAAAAAAAAAAGAAAAAAGTAAAACTATTTGACTTTTGACGTAAAGTTTGCGTCATGAGTACTAACCTGGCATCATTGCAGTATAATGACTCAAAAACTACGTCAGTATCATTCACTATCAAAAAAGTGAAAAGCTTAATGGTTTGCAGAGAACTCCTGGCTTTCAAAATGTCTTATTTCTACACCATACTTTTTTTAGGTTCAAGTTGTAGCATTAAATATACCTAAGACACTACATGAAATGGACAGCCGTTTATTTGTTTCCGAACATGTACCATGTAAGGAAAGTACTGTAATCATGAAAAAATACGACTTCGAGATTTTGGTGTATTTACACGTTTTGAGGTCTTCTGAATTCATTTATGATATTTTCAAGAGATGTTTTTAAAATAGCTGCACACCCGCTCTTCATACGGGAAGAAGCGTATATTTTACTAAAATCTTATCTGCATGTGGCAAAGCAGAATTTTATTTTTAAAAAAGTTCAAGTAATCTCCTCTGTAATTACGGCGGGATATATTAACGTAAGTTAGAATTACTTTTCGTTTAGTTGGTTGTAAGATAACCGTTGAAAAAGGTTAAACACTTTTAATTTCATGAAATATTTATTAACGTGGTTATATTGTGATTTATTCATATTATCCTTACAAATCTAATAATACTACCTATTACGTACATTAATACTATCTATCTTCGCTTCTCCCTCTTCAAAGCTCGCTTAAAAGAAGCAGCTTAGATTATTTGGCACCGATGGGATCTTTTAATTCTATGGCGATTCTTTGCAATTTACGCATTAACATAAATAATAATCATTTCACATAATCGTTGCTATTAAGGAAACTCTCCGTATATATTTAATTTATGCAGAGTTTTATAAGATTGGCGTATTTAGCGCCGCAAAAAATTTCATCTCACCTTGGGGAGAAACTATCCAAGGGGTGCCATTTTAAATATCCATGTATCCAATATAGCGATATCTTATATATCCTACGTGGTCCTGTCTCCTGAAAAACTTCAAACTGTGCAATCTCGAGGAGCTATTTATTCCCGCTTTGATTGAGACAGGGAGTTAGAATTGCAGAGGTTACAAACTTCACGCATTTTTTTAAAATTTATGATGTCACTGTTTAACTGCCGTAAAGGATACCCCGGTTGGCTGAGGGAGTTAATTTCGATATTTTGCATAGTAGTTTTCAAACGGTGTCATTAAAACTTTGCTTTATATAGGACCACTATGGAGGAACGTAATTCAACGTTAAAATAAAGCTATACTCGCAGCATGCATGATATGTTAGGCAACGCCCGCCCCATAATTAAATGCCAAAAATAAAAAAATGTAAATAGAAAATTTTAATATATCGCGCTTTAAAACGAACTTTGTAATTTTTAAAATGAACATTTTCAGCTGTGTTAGGACATTTTAATTTTTAAATAAGCAACGGATTAAAATACCACTTCTAATAATAATAATCGTGAATTTCTTAGTTTATTTCTACAGTAAATTTTTATCAAAATATCGTCTCCCTGTGTTGAAAAAAGAGCTGGAATAAATGAGTTAAAATTGTGGCGTAATTTTTACGTATCTTAAAGCAACTGACGTCATCGATCCTCACTTGCGAATTGAAAATACGGACTGTGCCCCATTAAAAATTTCTATGGATAGGTGGAAAAACCTTTTTTCTAATCCTTTTTGTGGCAACAACCCAACATTAATTCTCGTGCCATGATTGCAATGACATGGCGTAAGCTCTCCCAGTCGATGCTATCAAATTCTAAATATTAGGTTGCATTCAAATTCGTAAAAAATCATCTAATTTACATAATTTTTTCGTTTTCATTTTCAAAGAGGGAGAAAATAATGTTTTACGATTTGTCAAAGTATCAAAAAGTTATGACGGATAGAATTCAAGATGCGACAGTTTTAAAATTATTTTACGAAAAAATTAGCCGAAATTAGCCATGTAAATCATGTTACGTACAAACTATTTTTAAAAGAAAATTTTCTCCTCTGTCCGATGATACAAATGCCGTTTTGCTGCGAGCGTAATTTCCGCTATTATTACGAATTAGGTGAGAAAAAAATGCCGAAAATCGCATAAAACATAAAATAAAAATTCTAGGTGGAATTTTGAAAAAATCGCTTCGAGGTGCACAACTTCATGTATAGAACTTCCTGAGTACCAAATTTGGGTGTTTCTAGGTGCAGCCCTTTGTCCGTAACGCGCCGACACACACACAGACATCCTCTTTTATAATAAGTATATATATATATATATATACATATACATATAAACATTATATATATATGTGTGTGTGTGTGTGTGTACGGGCACGCATATATAGACAATAGACTTTCATTTAGAATAAAATTTGCCCCCTTGCCCCCCAGTTTCGAAGCCCAAGTTACGCTCATGTGTGATTCTGAACCGTCTCTGCACCCCCTACAACCCCCCCCCCCCTCAAAGTTTATCAGTCTGGTAGCGAATCACCCTGTATATATACAGGGTGTATCTAAACTGTTTCAGTATAATATTATGGGAGATTGGGCACATAATAAGGAATCAGAATCACACAGCAATGTAGGGTCAAAAACGTCGTCTTCAGGTAGCTGTTAATAATCACTTTGGAACGGATGGTGAAACAACAGTGAACTTTCCGACCAATGTTCGTCAAAAACTAACGTATTTTTCTCAGAAAACACGAGGCTAAAATTCATAGTTTAAAAATTCTATTACATTTCATGGATGAGATTTTTGGAGACAAGCCCATTGTATACGAAACTTACTTGAAAAATTAGACAAACACTTCAACACTTTTGATGAACTGATGATTACCGGGTGAAGTGAAAACGGCGTTTTTGACCCCACATTTGCTATGTGATTCTGATTCCTTATTATGTGCCCTATCTCCCCTAAAATTGACAAGAATTTTATTTATACTTTTTACAATTTAAAGATAATACATTACTCTCTCTCTTTTTTTGTTTTAATTGAAAAATGAATAAGCAACACAATTTTTACGGTGTATATTTTATACTTTTGCATTCTTTATCTAGATGTTAAATTGTTCCTATTCAATTTTGGGAGACAAAGCATTACAGACTTACGAGATTTATACTAGCGTAACAAAAATTCCTATTTTTACAATCCATAATCTATTTGCGAGTTTTGGTAATCATTTGACACCATCAAAATTTACAGAATTTTTGCAATAAAAAAAAAAAAATGAATTTTTAACGTTTACTGTTAGAGTGACATCTACTATCGTAATACCGAATTTCATTTGCTTTCATCACAATCATGCTTTCATCAGAATGACAAATTTCATTTGCAAACCAAGGTTTGAACCGTTGCCAAATACAAATGAAAAACGTAAATGCTCAACTTATTAATCCTTGTAGTGTCCCAGCCAGTCGGAATCTTTCAGATGTGAAAAATCCCCACAAACGCACTCGTAAAGAAATTCCAGACTTTTTCAAAACGCATGTTCCTAATCGAAATCGAATGCTCTTCTGGAAATTCGCGAAATCTCTCTGGGAGTGTATTTGCGGAAACTTTTCGAATGCGAAAGATTTCGTTTCGCTGGGAACAGGCCCTGGTAGGAGGGTGGGTGTAAGTTGTAAACATTCTTTGGCTGTAAGCTTCCCCTGTGGGAGATCCCCCTCCTATATCGATATTTCATGCAGAGGAAATCATTTTTTTTTTTTTTTTTTTTTCTGAAAAAAAGTTGTATAAGGTAGTCTCGAGAACCTATATTCAAGTAAACTAGAATCACAATTTACCTTTCAAAGATTGATAACCGTAACATCAAAATAACTTCGATATCATGTACGTACAGAATTTTTTCACTTAAAGAATTAAATTATTTACTTTCAGTTTACTCAAAAGAACTAAAACTAGTAAAAAATAGCGAAGCAAGCGCTACCTTTTATTCGCCTGTACGTCAGTCAGAACTCAAAACCACCTTTTAATTAGAATTTTATTTTATTTTATTTATTTATTTGCACTGCACACACAAAAAAGACGAAATTTTTTCTAGACTAATCAAGGATATTCCACTGCTTTCTTTCCAAGAAGTATTCTAGTGCATCATAACAATCGAAGCTTGTGCCGAGCGGGAAAAAAGTTGGCCGAAAATTACCGAATACGTCATAAACTTATGACTGTTGAGAAGATAACCGAAAATAAGGAGGAATTAAAACTCAATTACTCCTTTTTTTGTGCTCTCGTTAATTAGTCTGCCAAGTCAACTCTCGGGGAATCTTTAGCCTTTTCGATTTTATGCACCTACGAAACAGTCATTTGTGCATATTTATATGGAGAGTTTTACTTGATACAGTGAATCATTTTATTTCGAATAGTTCTAATAAGCAGTAAGTATTTTATATTTTTTACTGTTATTTCATTCAAAAGAGGTCTGTTTTTAACATTTCCTCCTAGGCTGAAAAGTGTTTATGATTTCGGTTTTTCTGACTGTCCGTACGCTAATTGCGGTAAACATGCATCGAGTACTGCAAAATTTATCATATTTCTATGTACTGTACCACGTACCCTATTGAAAACTATGTATATATAGCATTTATAGTTCTTTTACAAGAATTCCAATATATTACGTTCTATGTGCAGCCATTCTTTAAAGCGTGTTTTAGAGATATTCGGCCATTTCAAACACATCACAACATTTAAATACGTTATTAAGGATTACAAAATAAAACTCTCCATCGAAATTAGTGTATATAGCATTTAAAGTTTTACAGGAACACCCATAAGAATTCCAATACATAATATGATCTATGAGTAGACATTCTTTAAAACGTATTTTCCAGATGCTCGATGAATTAAATTGCCATAGGTCATTAAGAATTTGAAAATAAAGCTCTCTACCGAAAATAGGGTCAGTCTCATTTATAAAGGTCCCGAGTTTGGGCCTGTCGCGCGGCTGTCGATCTAACGGCCTGGAGCTTCGGTCGGTTTTCTCCAGATGTAACGTGAATGCGTGTTAGAACACCTTAGAAAGTACTATCCAACCAAGGCACCAACTATAGGTATCCACCCCTCGTGCAGGTTTGCCTTAATACACACAATACACACTGATCTTCTGGACCTTGTCAGAGTGAATAAAGACACGAATAAAGGTAGATTGGCTGACAGGTCCTAGGTTCGGGCCTATCGCGCGGCCATCATCTCACGGTCTGGAGTTTTGGGTGGTTTTCCCGATATGTAACGTGAATACGCGTTAGAACCCCTTAAAAAGTCCTCCGTCCAAGGCACCCTTTCTTAGGCAGATAGCCCTCGAGTAGCTTTGCCTTAATACTCAATACCGATTTTCTGGAATTGTCGCATTTTAAAAAGAAATAATTTCACTAGGAATACTAAAATTGTTTCAATTGATTTGATCAACTGCTTTAATATTCTCTTTAATACTGTTTCGAATGATTCCTGGAATCCTAGGAATTTCGAATGATGATTATTACTATTCATATTTTAATTATTATTTTGCACTTCTCGCGAACATGTTTTAAGTTGGCTTGTTACCTGGATGTCTCAAGTAAAGGCGCATACACGTCTTGTTAGAATAATTAGACCTTTTACCGGGGCCTGGAAGGGATTCGTATTCATAACCCCGTTTTGCTTCTCAACAAGTTTGAATGTTACTGAAATGAAATAAATAAAAACTTTGTGGTTTTTATTTATTTTATAATTTAGCACAGTATTTTGTGTGTTTTTTCCGTTTTAATGAAATGCTTTATAATACATCAAATAGATGGCAGCACCATAGATGTACCTGCAATAGTGAAGTTAATTTGTTGGGTACTTACACAAAAAAAAAGAAACTTGATGTAATTTAATGCCACCAGAGTCCGAAATTATGTTAAAATTTGATTTGCCGAAAATAAATGCATATATTTTTATTTTCAAAAGAAATAGAGAATAGGTTAATTGAATAAAAAAAGATTATTGCCCTGAATTGAGATTTTAATTGGAAAAATGTTTTAATAACTATTTCTGTTACGCAATAATGAAATTTGTCTTCGATAATTCATTTTAAATATTGTGTTTGAATTCTTTTGAAATAGAAAGCTGTTGTAGGGAGAAAGCAGCATGTTATTGATTTCACAACAGATTTGAACTTACAGTTTAACAGCTTTATAGAAATAATATGTAATTAATGAATCTAGAATGTATAGTTAAATAAACCATTCTATTTCCTAAGATCAATTAGACAGAAATACCCTAAATGCAATATTTTAATATCTGTGAAACCCAATGAATAAAAGTTCGAAAAAAATAGTATTCTAAGTGTACACAACAGACTTGTGCAAGTCCCATGTGGTCTAGTGGTTAGGATTCCTGGCTTTCACCCAGGCGGCCCGGGTTCGATTCCCGGCATGGGAAGGAAGGTTCCATGGTGTAATGGTTAGCACTCTGGACTTTGAATCCAGCGATCCGAGTTCAAATCTCGGTGGAACCTTAATTTTTTCTCCTGGATTTAATTTATATATTAATGATTTAATTCGTTAGTATTTGTTTAATGGAATTTCATTTGCAAATACTAAGATAAAAATTCAAATCTTGAAAATATTTATTTAATTTCTTATTTATACATATAATATCCTTCCCCCTCCCTCTTGACTGTATTTATTTAAAATGGTTATTGATAATTTTTGAATAAAATACTGACGCAAGTTTTCTGTAAGTATAAAGTTTTTAATTCTCCAATTACTATTACTATCCCGAATAAAAAATAATTTGAACTTAAAACAATCCAATTATTACTAATACCTGCTTTTAAAGGTTTTCGAAATGTCCCCTTGCTAAAGAGTTTGCATTGTCAAATACATAATTTATTCTTGAAACTTTTAAGGCATGTTTAACATAGAAAATAACGCAATGTAGTCTTTTGTGTGTAAATTTCAATTCCTGTTTTTTCTTTTTTAATTTATGATTAACTACAGAGGTGA
>JAWZYV010004979.1:0-11336 GCA_038373885.1 Cheiracanthium punctorium
ATACGGACAATTATACGTGGCATGCTCTCGAGTGGGCAAACCATGCAGTTTGTTTGTGTTAGCTAAAGATGGGATAACAAAAAATATTGTTCACTCTATTCCGTCAAGGGATTGATATTATTTTTTAGTAAAATTATTGTAATTAGCGATATATCTAATATATAAGATTCTCCTGTCACAGTGTTAGTCACCTAACTCCTCTGAAACCACTCGACCAATTTTAATGAAATTTTCTATGTATATTCGTTAGGTCATAGAATAGGTTTTTAACTATGTATCATACCCCTAAGTCATAAGGGCGGTCCACCCCAAAATGTTTAGCCCCCGAGTGCTATTCATTTCAATCAGGATTTCTGTGTAGACATTAGCGTGTCGAATCACTTTTCAAATGTGTTTGCCAGATAATGTGGAGAGGGGGGGGGGAGAAGTTAATAAAATGTTGAAAGTCGCACAAGGTTTGCAATTTTTGATAATTGATCGCTAAATGTGGTGCCAAAACGCGACAATTTATTATATATATATTTCGCGTATAGTTAGAAAACGCCTGGCGTATATTGTAAAAGAGTTTTATTAGGCGATTTTAATATAGATTTCTATTCCGAAGAAGTGCTCTGTGGAACAAGAAAGGAAAATACGGTACACTCATGGATTATGATGTCCATTCCAAACAGTATTTAAAATGTCTTTGCGGTATAGTTGGAATATGCCTACAGGAAGAACATGCCTGGAGGAAATTCTAAACAGTTTCAAGTGGCGATTTTAAGATAGATTTCGATTCCAAAGATGCGTTTTATTGTACAAGAAAGAGTTGATTCCTATTTTAACATCCCCACTCTCGCCAACCTAAAAAATCCCCGTACTTTGGCGAGCTTTGCAGTCATGGGTCTCTGGGAGTAATGAACAAGTTTTAACGGTACTTACGTATTATCCCGGCGGTCCGGCAAGACAAGCAATTTTTCACCAAGATAATTGCCGGGCACAAGAAATTGTTGATGGTTAGGAATACGATTGTACGATACGGTAAGTACCGTTTCAACGCTCCCAAAAGAACCAGATGAAAACTAAAGTAAACAAACTAGCGATAAACGCACCAGTTAAGGAATTTGAAGACACTTTATTATTACAACTACATTAATTGGCAATCCAAAATAAATAAAAATGTAACGGCATGCTGTGCTTACATGTTGTTCCAAATCGCCATTTTAAATCTAAATTATGATTGCCACATAAATGCAAAAAATTGTCATTGTAACTGCATATGTTTAATAATAATCGCCACCTTGGCGTGAGTCGAGGCGTTAAAGTAGGAATCAACCCAAGAAAGACATATATGGTATACGCATGTATTATTATGCGCATTCGAAACAATATATAGAACGATGAAGTATATTTGTAATATACTTGGCGAAGATTGTAAAATAGTTTTAGTAGGCGATTTTAAGATAGATTTCGATTCCAAAGATGGGTTTTACGAAACAAGCAAGAAAAATACAGCACAGTCATGAATAATGATACACTTTTGAAACTTAATGGAATAAGTAAGAAAAATAGGGACAACGTATAACTAATGATACGATTTTAATATATATATAATATATATAGCACTATAGTGTGTATTTAAAACCTGAAAGTGTTTCAGATTTTCATCCTTTTTTCTTTCCGAACATGTACCTGTAAGGAAAGTATTGTAATCATGAAAAAATTCGACTTCGAGATTTTGATGTATTAACACGTTTTGAGGTCTTCTGAATTCATTTATGCTATTTTTACGAGATGTATGTTTGTATGTGTGTGTGTGTGTGTGTGTGTGTGTGTGTGTGTGTGTGTGTGTGTGTGTGTATGTGAGTGAACACGAGAGCTCCTAAACGGGGCATTCGATTGAGCTCAAATTGCGTATATATGTTATAAACCACCATCGTAAGACCGACATTGATTTTGATGTGTATAGAACTTATAGTTTTTCTACTGGGCTACTACAAGGATTTGTTTTACATTATGGCTTATGGGGGGGGGGAAATTCTTGAAAGTTCTCTACCGTTTAAACGGTACATTTGATTGAACTCATATTGGGTATATCTAATAAATAAAATTCTCATGTCACAGTGTTATTTACCATACTCCTCCAAAACGGCTCAACCGATTTTAAAGAAATTTTACATGTATATTCGTTAGGTCTGCGAATATGATTTTGTCTCATACCCCTAAGTCACAAGGGCGGTCCACCTCAAAATTTTTAGCACCAGAGTGCTAATAAGTTCAATCAGGATTTTTGTCTAGGCATTAGCGCATCGAGTCCCTTTTCAAATGTGTTTGCCAGATAATAGCCAGGGGCAATCATAATTCTAAATTATGATTGCCACATAAATGCAAAAAATTGTCATTGTAACTGCATATGTTTAATAATAATCGCCACCTTGGCGAGAGTCGAGGCGTTAAAATAGGAATCAACCCAAGAAAGACATATATGGTATAAGCATGTATTATTATGCGCATTCGAAACAATATATAGAACGATGAAGTGTAGTTGTAATATACTTGGCGAAGATTGTAAAATAGTTTTAGTAGGCGATTTTAAGATAGATTTCGATTCCAAAGATGGGTTTTACGAAACAAGAAAAAAAAATACAGCACAGTCATGAATAATATACACTTTCCAACTTAATGGAATATGAGAGAAAAATAGGGACGACGCATAAATTATGATACGATTTTAATATATAGCGCTATAGTGCGTATTTAAAATCTGAAAAAGTTTCAGATTTTCATCCTTTTATTATTATATTTTTTGGACAAAATTTTTATGGAATGACTATGAATAAGTCTCAAGGCCAAACTATGTTTTTTTGTGGCTTAGATTTGAGCACGCCATGCTTTTCACACGGACAATTATACGTGGCATGATCTCGAGTGGGCAAACCATGCAGCTTGTTTGTGTTAGCTAAAAATATTGTTCACTCTATTCCGTTAAGGGATTGATATTATTTTTTAGTAAAATTATTGTAATTAGCAATATATATAAATGTAAAGAAAAAATTACAATGAATTAAAAATATAAATGTTTGGTATTGTGTTATTTTTATATTCCAGCATTGTTCACTGCGCTCCATGCCTCTTCCACTCATATACCACATCCTCACACACTTACAATAAGTTAGTCATTTCTTTCTACTAAAATAATCCTAGGAATAATTTATATGGCAAAACAACGTTTGCCGGGTCAGCTAGTATATATATAAATATAAAGAATAAATTACAATGAATTAAAAGTATAAACGTTTGGTATTGTGTTATTTTTACATTCCAGCATCGTTCACATCGCTCCATGCCTCTTCCACTCATATACCACATCTTCACACACTTACAATAAGTTAGCCATTTCTTTCTACTAAAATAATACTAGGAATAATTTATATGGCAAAACAACGTTTGCCGTGTCAGCTAGTATAATAATAATTAAATACTAAAAACAATTAAAAAGGTCGTACTTTAAAAAGGTGTGGGAGGTTTTTGGTGAATATTTGTACTATTTTAAACACAGAAAACTCAAAATCAACTCAATGATGTATTATTTATACAGTGTTTGCAATAACATAATAATTTTAGAACGCTAATATTCTTTTTATTAAAAAGTTTTGAAGCGAAATGCGATATCATCGTCTAATAAATATCTATTTAAATATTAAAACGACAATAATTCATTCCGAGCGGTTGATAATGAGAAACAGTAATTATAAAATGGATACTGAATGCATTTCCATATGAGCTGGCGGATGTAAATACCGCCAGCAGACGAATTTTAGCCTCGAACTCAGAAACCATGCAAAATGTTCATTGAAAATACTGAAAATGCCGATTAGTTAGAATTTTACTCTGTAGAAGACATTTTTTTGTATATTAAAACTGTGCTCTGCTCAAATGCATTAAAAGTATTAAAAAAACAGTTAAAAATAAATTCTGGGTAGTTATATTCATTCAGAACTGTAAACGTCATTTTTAACGTAATGCATCACTATCACGTTAAAAATTGGATGGAAAGTGCAGTTCATTGTGACTCTGCTTTAACTTGTAATAACTGCAGTTTTTCTTGTTAAATGATTTTCTTTTTTGATCATTTTGCTAAATGAAAAGTAAAGGCTAATATTTAATCACGATTCATAATTGACCATTGAAAATTTTTTCATTAATCAAGATTAATAATAGTATTAGTCGTGATCACTGACTAAAAATTTTTAATCATTACTCGTGATTAAATATTAATTAAGCTTTTAGTCGTTCTTTGTGGTTAATTTTTTGTCAATACAGGTTTTGAGTTATAAGCTATGACCTATCAATATTTAATATTTGTATATATTTTGTACTTTCACTAGTTTTTCATTCAAATTTTAATCATACTATTAAAATTCTTCGTAAAAGATTTTGTTTATAAAATGTCAATAGAAGAAGTAATACATAGTAATGTGTGTTTCCATATACTTTAATGATAAAAGTTGCATATACCTCTTCTTCAATTACACTTTATATGAATATTTATGACACGCTAAAAGCAAACCTTCCTTTTAATATGTCAGAAAATTATGTTCGAATTTATTATCAATATTTTCTGCAGTTATTTTTTTAATTATGTTTTACCCAAGCAATTAAATAAAACATTATAAGCGCCGAATATGTTTCATTCGTGTTCAATTCAGGTTTATTTAAGCAATATTTGCATAATTATCACTTTAATATATAGTAAATAAACTGTACCAGTGTTTGAAAATGACATTATGTGCAGGTTTCGATAGATAAACCAGATATATTTGCCAGATGTCCGAACGTAAATCAAACAAGTTAATGTCACGACTAGTTACGTAAACAATGAGAGTTTAGAGGTGAATGCCTCGGGATGTTTTATACGCTTTATTAGAGTTAAGCAGCTGTATTCAGATACAGTCTAAATGCTATGGACAGAAAATGTCGCTTAACACAGTGAAAACCGTTATGCAGTGTATGTTTATCATGCACTTCTCTATTATTCCTTTCATAAAACCAATTCTCACGTGAAGTAAAATTAGTTATGAATAGCAAATTACAAGTGTACGTTTGAATGTTACTTTATCTATCAGAGCCATCCGCTCTTATATTAAACGAGGAATGTGTGTGTGTATGTCCGATCTCGAAAACTGCTCTAAGGATTCTTTTTTAATTTCGCACCTGGGAGTTTTTTGGTCCCCTGAAATGTTTGAGCTAGGTCACGTGATTGAGAAAAGTCTAAAACGCTCAAAATTTAAAATTTAAAATTTTTGGATGGTAGCGCCATCTATTGAGCGTTTGAAAAGCACACTTGATGCAATCTTCCTAAAAGGGACGCTCAAATAAGTTTGGGGCGGATTAAAAAATACACTTCATCGATATATAATAGTAAAAATTAATTTCGCAAAGAAACAAAATAAATGGAACTTGATATCCAGTACACAGGCAAATAAATATTTTAGTAACTAGATATATTACACCTTTCAGCTACATAAATTTGTTTAGAATTAAAAAGTTATTTTTATTTCAAAATATCGTCCGGCCAACCAGCGAAAGAAAAAGACAAAAGAATCTTCGTTGCCATCCCCGCAAGCACCTTGATGGAATATACGTAAATAATTTAATTATTTTTAATTCATAGTTATTAATACAAAAATATTCGTAAATCTTATGTGAAAATTGCCTGAATTTATTCAATTATCCTTTTGTAACTAACGTAAACCTAAATGTATTTTCGCGTATATACTAAGACAATAAAGATTTTTCATGTATTTTATTTATCCATATGATGCGAATTTCAAAAGAGCATAAAAGTTTCAGCTTAGCCGAATGATTTAAATGAAAATGACACCCTCTTCACTCATTCACAGTAAGAAAAAAGATCCTGTGACGTAACATGAAAATTCAATTTCTTTTTTTTTTAAATAACGGCACTAGGTTTAATTCTACTTTAACTGCCTTATTCCGCCAAGTTGACGATAAATATTTAAATGTAGTTACCCTGAAGATTTTTTTTTAAAGGGACAACCGTTTAAAATGAAACGATCTTTGTAACTCCGATGAAAAAATTTATAATGATACAATCGATTCCTAAATTGGGCTCGCAGCCGATATTCAAATTAGTTTTGCAGGCGATCAGCCATCAGTTTAGTTTTCATTCACTGCAGTTGATGATTACAACTCATTTATTTTATCATCGTATGCACAACCTTTGATAAGTTGCGGGCAGAACTTTACGATATTAGCAAACTCCCGGGCCTGACTTCAGCATGTTAGCGAAATAACGGGCCGTATAATTCGGATTTATATGGATGTTTGAAAGTTTTATATAGCTTTTATACAGGGTTTTGACTTGTTCTGCGGGCTGGTCCAAAAGCCATGGCGGGCCCCACCCGGCCGCAGGCTGGAAGTTGCCCATATGTGGAAGCAGTAAATTGGGAGGCTAAAATCTGGTTACTAAGATTTTTTCTAATAAATTTTCAATTAAAATTTTGACGTGGATTAGACTGTGTTGTTTTGTGTTGTGTACTATCATTAAACTGAAGGATAAAGCCTTTGTGGAGACAATTACAGCGGGTGATAGAATATCTACACTCAGAATATTTAATATTTACCCACTTAAAATCAAATAACTTTCATACATAACATATTCAATTTTTAAATCAACATTTAAATCAACATTAAATCAACATATTCAATTTTTATTATATATCGAAATTCGAATTGTATAATCTGCAGAAACATTTCGTATTCGAAACATTTCGTTTGAAATCAACATCCTCTCCTATATCCATGCTTAATGCATAGAAAACCATTTTATTTTTGAAAAAAAAAATTAAACTGAGTAGTAATTTAGAAAAGCTATCTTAAGCCGATTGGAATCGTAATTTTCCTTCCAAAGCCTGATAACCGTTACTTCAATGTAACGTCAATGTCACTTGCAATAGATAATTCTGACACTCAAATGATTAGCTTTTTCTATTCTCTTAAATGAAATAGAGCTGAAAATACCAAGAAAGAAAAAAAAATGCTTAAAAATCAGGGAACGGGTGGATTATCAGATTTTTTCTTTTTACATAATTATGATAATTTTCAGGCTGATCGCACCAATGAATCGTGTAAATTTTAAGTTATTAGACAATGCATTTTTAATCTGTTTGGATTAATGATGTAAAAGTTTTATTTTGAGTGGTTGAACTGGAATTGTGACAGTCAGGGATCAGCGTAACTATATAGGATCGATGTATTTTTGATTTATTCAAGGTTAGAAGTCCATTTTCTTCAGTCCATCCGTTTGTTCTATTATTGTCAACGTTTAAGTAGTTGTTAGGATTATCATAAAAGAATATTTTTGATCTATTCTGTTTTTGATTTCATGATTTCGAACTGTCCTTTTGTACTAATAATTTAAATTGCGTTACACTTTTTCTTTTCTTAAGAGTGAGTTTATAAAATAAAATTATGTTTAACCCGTAACTGGAGACGGGAGTCAAAATGACTCCACGTTGCTCATTGGCACTGATTATCACGTGGTTTTTTGTTATTGAATGCAATCATCTCCCCAGTACCTTCAAGTAGTTCTTTTATCAGTATGTTGGCAGAAGTCCAAGTTTGAACAAGTGCGTAAAACCGAATTACTTTTTTTCAAAGTTTTCGTTGCTATTTATGGAGTCACATTGACTCTACGTCTCTGAAACTGTGATTGAAAATAGTATATAACACACCAGTTAATTTCTGCGAATTTCTCATTCCAATACACTTCCTTTGTCTAGAATAACATATTGTTTAAAAGAAAATGGATAATGCTCAACCAGGACCTTCTAGGAAAAAAATTCGGCCATGTGATCCAGATTTTGATAAAACTATAATGCAATGGTTTGAAGAATGCGAAGTGTCGGAAGATGATTCTGAAATTAGCGATGCCGAAACGATTATAAGCGATCATGAAGAAGAAAGTGAAGAAAATTCGGACATAGATTCAGAAGAAGAGGAAGACGAAATGGTTGACATGGAAAATTATTTCTATGGGAAAGGAAAAAATAGATACAAGTGGTCAAAGAAGTCGTTAGTGAGTTCACATTCGATCTTCAAAGGTTATCTTTGACTGAAAATGAAGCTTGGACCTATATTTTCTCGACCGACATGTTGCTTATGATCGTGAAATATACAAATCTAAAACTTGCTGCAATTAGGCAAAAGTATAAAGATCAAGAGAAGTCAGATTTGCGTGATTTGGATACAGTGGAATTACGTGGCTTTATGGGTCTACTATTTTACACTGCTGCTTTCAAATCAAACCATGAGGATATCCGTTCACTGTTTGGAACAGATGGCACAGGGCGAGACATTTTCCGGTGCATTATGAACGTGAAACGTTTTGCAGTTCTACTCCAATGCTTGAGATTTGATGACCCAAATACGAGAGAAGAGCGATTAAGGGAAAATCCAGTGGCATTAATATCGGAGATTTTCGAAAAATTAATTACAAACTCTCAGTCAGCTTACAGCATTGGCACTTCAGCATGTGTCGATGAGATGCTCGTTAGTTTTAGAGGAAGGAGTAAATTCAAGATGTATATGCCCAATAAGCCTTGTAAATATGGACTGAAAATCATGGTTTTAACTGATGCTAGAAACAATTACTTCTTCAATGGCTACATATATTGCGGTAAATTTGATGGTATGACACTTTCAGAAGAAGATAAAATGTTGCAAAAACCAACACAGGCAGTTGTGCGCTTGTCTGCTTGTATTGCAGGCACAAACAGGAATATAACAACAGACAATTGGTTTTCATCGGTTGAGCTTGTAAAAGTTTTGAAGGGAAAAAAATTAACCTATGTTGGAACATTAAAGAAAAACAAACCAGTTTTTCTTTAATGTTCCAACTATTCAACTTGTTCCAACTTGGAAGGAATTCTAAAGAATTCCTTCCAAACAGAAGCAGAAAAGTAGTGAGTTCAGTTTACGGCTTTTCGAAAGATTTAACGTTGGTATCACATGTTCCTAAAAAAGGTAAAGCTGTATTGCTAGTGTCGTCTATGCACTCATCAATATCCCAAGATACAGACATCAATAAGCCGGAAATTATCAGTTTTTATGACAATACAAAAGCTGGTGTTGATTCCTTATATGAAAAATGTGTCACATATTGTACCGGTCGGAGAACAAGAAGGTGGCCAATGGCTATATTTTTTCGTCTTATGGATATAAGTGCAGTTAACGCCTTTATTATTTACCAGGCTACACGAGACTATGAAAAAAAGTCAAGGCTAGATTTTATGAAGAATCTTGCAAAGCAGCTAGCAAGTGAAGAGTTAGAAAGGAGGTTAACAAATACCCGTATTCGACAGGAAGTTAGATTTTCTATTACGAAAATACTTGGTAAAGGAGAGAAAAATGTACAAGTAGATAACAGCGGAAAATTACCTGCAAGAAAATATTGTACTGTTTGCCCCAAAAAATTGAAAAGGAAAACATCTACTGTATGCCATTATTGTAAACACCCAGTATGTGGACAATGTTCCGCAGCCGTATGCCCCAGCTGCATTTGAAAGATGTAAAAAGCAAGAAATAAAAAATATTCTTAAGGTAATATTTAAAAATATTGTATTCTTCATTTTTGTTTAACACAATTATAACCAATAGTATCATCCCATAACATCTAAACGATAAGTACTCATTAAAAGGCTGTTCATAGTTTTTCTTATAAAATCTGTCTAACATTTAATATCATAACATTTAACATTTTTAATATTGATATTGTTAATATTTCTGGTAACTACATGATTTCCAGCACATATTGCATTGTCAAAACAAATTCAAACACTATTTTTAAAAGAGAAAAAAGAAAAAAAAAACAATGGAGTCTTTCAGACTCCATGTCTCTAACCGCGTAAGGAAATTCATGTCTCCAGTTACGGGTTAAAGCATATTTATGTAAGATTATACTTTTATGGCATCTATATTTATGTATCTATAAGATTGAATTTACTTTTGTAGAATTCGTTTATGCAAGATGTATTTTCTTTGAATTAGAAAAAAAATAAGTATTCTATGTTTGAATTGAAGCACTATAGAGAAATTTACAATTTCAATCGTAAAGAATTTTCATCATAGATGTATTATAAAGATGTAAATGCATGAAAGTGTAGCTCAAAAACGAGCTATGGAAACATTTGATCACCGGCAGCAGTACTTGGCCCAAATGTGTGAACGTGCAGTTCAAACACAAGCAGATGAAACAGATGATTCGTATTTAAAGGAGAACAACATAGAACAGCTAGACGTCAACAAATACTTTGGGTAAACAGTCTAAGTATCTACAAAGCTGTCACAAATGTGGATACTTACTATCATAGTTAAAAACTTTTTAACATGGATTGCATTCACCGTAGAGCTTTGCATTTTTCTGAAGAGTAAAAACAAAAATTAACCGAAACCATTTTGGGGACTGTAAGATTGATGTAGGACATTCCGAATTTCCTGATGAATGGGTGTGGTTGTTTCTTCGATGTCACCCACATTTCAAAGAATTTCATAAAGAATTCGAAATTTGAAAGCCTACTTTACAATGGCTTTGTTCACAGTATATGACGAGTGAAACTATTAACGATTTTCGTGTGTACTGCTACATTGCGAACAGTGTATAACAGACTTGATGAATTTTTTTTTATAAACTCATTCATCTGGCCTTTCAACCAACTCAAATTGTTGATGCTGAATTTGAACGTCCTCAATATGGACAGATATATTTCTGAAGTAATGAAGACGATGTTAGTGAATGCATCACCGAAGAACTTCGCTGAAACCCTCGCTGATCTGCTGCAGAAGGAAAGGTGGCACCTTACGTTAAACTACTTTTTGCTCAACTCTGATGGCACCGACCATCGAATATTTAGCATCCCACTTCAGAACAAAGTATATGCCATTGTAACATTGAATGCCGACCAAAGCTTACCTGATAATGAATGAGTGATCCAAGGAGCCTTTAGATTCTGAGCATGGCTCGGTAACCTGGTACTTCATAATATACGACAAATGTATGTTTTTAGATTACTAACTTTGTGCGAACTTGTCACTAACTTGTGTGCTTAAAACCACACGAGATAGCACAATTAATTTTCTTCATTCT
Source organism: Cheiracanthium punctorium (assembly GCA_038373885.1). Lineage (NCBI taxonomy): Eukaryota > Metazoa > Arthropoda > Arachnida > Araneae > Cheiracanthiidae > Cheiracanthium > Cheiracanthium punctorium. The sequence goes on from JAWZYV010004979.1 coordinate 11,147, forward strand.
CTATTTGTAGATCATGTTATAAAGATATCTTTTGTTTACTTATCCATCGTACTACTGCACAATGTGGTAGCTGAGCCCTCATGACACGATGTTCTGGTCACTAAACGGCGCTTGTTGCTTAAAACCGTACGAGATGGCACAATTAATTTTCTTTATTGTCATAATAAATATTTTTATTACATGTACATCA
>JAWZYV010004981.1:0-10712 GCA_038373885.1 Cheiracanthium punctorium
ACAAAGATTTAATCAAATGACATAGTAGAGTCATCTATGGGTAGTATTGGAGGCCCCTTTTTGGGGGCCAGGGGCCTCCAAAACTACCATAGGATACATTAACAATTTTTAAAATGTAATAATTTTTAGTTTGCCAACATATTAGGAAACATTAAAAATTTACTTAAAATTAATTAAATAATGGGATCAAATAATAAATGGATACCTTAAAAAAACTTATGGTATAAATTACATATGTATATATGCTCCTATAACAATTACTTCAAATGAAATGATAGAGCATAGGAGGAAATAAATATTTATACTAATTGTTGTAACTCATATCTATAATATAAAAGGATTGTAATTCTAGGAGGTCTTTGTGGACCTCCTAGAACTACAATCATTATATATCATAATAATTTGTTATATTAATAATGTTTTAGTATTTTTCTAGGAAAAAAAAGATAATTATGGGAAAAATTTTATAGAACATGCATTTTTTTATATATATAAATCCTTACGGATTTATAGCCATTTTAATTTCCAACGCGTTGGAAATTAAAACGGATACCTTTCAAAAACTTTGGGTATAAATTTTTGATGGCGGCCTAAAAATCGAATCTCTTGCTTTTAAAAAAAAACAACAATTTCTGTACGGGGGGGGGTAAAATTGCAAAATTTTTACAAAAAACAGAAAATTACAAATATTTTAACTTTTATACATTATTAATTTTTTATTAATTCTTTATAAATTTACAAAATTTATGTTTTTACTTAAACTAATTAGAAAGACCTAAGTTTAAAACCTAATCTTATAATTTAATAATAATATCATGAAAATAAAAACTATTATATTAATTCAAGTGATCTAATTCAATTAAAAAGATCAAATTGCCATAAGATAACAACATAATAAACTTCTAAAGACCTTATAAAAAAATTAAATTATGACCTCGATGTCAAATTAAATAACCTAAATTAAGCAAAGAAATAAAAGGAAGTCGATCGACTTCTCAAAAACTACATGATTTGAATCCAGAGAGTATAAACCAAATCAATTTATATCTTCTAAAATTTCTCTTACAATACAAAAAGGACTAAAAAGCTAATTACATTATTTATCAAAAGTTACACATTTATAAAAAAATTATATGTCATAAAACATTTATGTATATATATATATATATATGTATATTTTAATTATTAATAATAAACATTTTATATAGTCATAAAACATTTATGTATATGTATATATGTATATTTTAATTATTAATAATAAACATTTTATATATGTTATAAAACATTTATGTATATATGCTCCTATAACAATTACTTCTAAAAGAAGTGATAGAGCATGGAGGGAAAAGGTACTTAATATAACTACGTAATTATGTAAATAAATATCTAACATTTAAATGTAGTAGTTCTACGGAGGTCTTTGTGGACCTCCTAGAACTACATTATTTAATTAATTCATTTTTATATATTAAATAAATAAACAAAAGCAAATAAATGATAAATAATATTAATTATTACTTATATATAAAAGACAAAGATTTAATCAAATGACATAGTAGAGTCATCTATGGGTAGTATTGGAGGCCCCTTTTTGGGGGCCAGGGGCCTCCAAAACTACCATAGGATACATTAACAATTTTTAAAATGTAATAATTTTTAGTTTGCCAACATATTAGGAAACATTAAAAATTTACTTAAAATTAATTAAATAATGGGATCAAATAATAAATGGATACCTTAAAAAAACTTATGGTATAAATTACATATGTATATATGCTCCTATAACAATTACTTCAAATGAAATGATAGAGCATAGGAGGAAATAAATATTTATACTAATTGTTGTAACTCATATCTATAATATAAAAGGATTGTAATTCTAGGAGGTCTTTGTGGACCTCCTAGAACTACAATCATTATATATCATAATAATTTGTTATATTAATAATGTTTTAGTATTTTTCTAGGAAAAAAAAGATAATTATGGGAAAAATTTTATAGAACATGCATTTTTTATATATATAAATCCTTACGGATTTATAGCCATTTTAATTTCCAACGCGTTGGAAATTAAAACGGATACCTTTCAAAAACTTTGGGTATAAATTTTTGATGGCGGCCTAAAAATCGAATCTCTTGCTTTTAAAAAAAAACAACAATTTCTGTACGGGGGGGGTAAAATTGCAAAATTTTTACAAAAAACAGAAAATTACAAATATTTTAACTTTTATACATTATTAATTTTTTATTAATTCTTTATAAATTTACAAAATTTATGTTTTTACTTAAACTAATTAGAAAGACCTAAGTTTAAAACCTAATCTTATAATTTAATAATAATATCATGAAAATAAAAACTATTATATTAATTCAAGTGATCTAATTCAATTAAAAAGATCAAATTGCCATAAGATAACAACATAATAAACTTCTAAAGACCTTATAAAAAAATTAAATTATGACCTCGATGTCAAATTAAATAACCTAAATTAAGCAAAGAAATAAAAGGAAGTCGATCGACTTCTCAAAAACTACATGATTTGAATCCAGAGAGTATAAACCAAATCAATTTATATCTTCTAAAATTTCTCTTACAATACAAAAAGGACTAAAAAGCTAATTACATTATTTATCAAAAGTTACACATTTATAAAAAAATTATATGTCATAAAACATTTATGTATATATATATATATGTATATTTTAATTATTAATAATAAACATTTTATATAGTCATAAAACATTTATGTATATATATATATGTATATTTTAATTATTAATAATAAACATTTTATATATGTTATAAAACATTTATGTATATATGCTCCTATAACAATTACTTCTAAAAGAAGTGATAGAGCATGGAGGGAAAAGGTACTTAATATAACTACGTAATTATGTAAATAAATATCTAACATTTAAATGTAGTAGTTCTACGGAGGTCTTTGTGGACCTCCTAGAACTACATTATTTAATTAATTCATTTTTATATATTAAATAAATAAACAAAAGCAAATAAATGATAAATAATATTAATTATTACTTATATATAAAAGACAAAGATTTAATCAAATGACATAGTAGAGTCATCTATGGGTAGTATTGGAGGCCCCTTTTTGGGGGCCAGGGGCCTCCAAAACTACCATAGGATACATTAACAATTTTTAAAATGTAATAATTTTTAGTTTGCCAACATATTAGGAAACATTAAAAATTTACTTAAAATTAATTAAATAATGGGATCAAATAATAAATGGATACCTTAAAAAAACTTATGGTATAAATTACATATGTATATATGCTCCTATAACAATTACTTCAAATGAAATGATAGAGCATAGGAGGAAATAAATATTTATACTAATTGTTGTAACTCATATCTATAATATAAAAGGATTGTAATTCTAGGAGGTCTTTGTGGACCTCCTAGAACTACAATCATTATATATCATAATAATTTGTTATATTAATAATGTTTTAGTATTTTTCTAGGAAAAAAAAGATAATTATGGGAAAAATTTTATAGAACATGCATTTTTTATATATATAAATCCTTACGGATTTATAGCCATTTTAATTTCCAACGCGTTGGAAATTAAAACGGATACCTTTCAAAAACTTTGGGTATAAATTTTTGATGGCGGCCTAAAAATCGAATCTCTTGCTTTTAAAAAAAAACAACAATTTCTGTACGGGGGGGGGTAAAATTGCTAAATTTTTACAAAATAACAGAAAATTACTACAAGTAGTGTAAAAAGACACATAAAAATTTGATTTTTAAAGAAATGAAATCATTCTGTAGTATAAAAATAAGGTAAACTATATGTTACATTAATATTAGGATCCAAAAATAATTTACTCTTAATAACACTTATAAATATTTATAATATTAAAGATAATTATATTATAAATAAACAAACTAACGTGCCAGCAGTTGCGGTTATACATTATATAAATTCATATATATTTATATTAAACAATTAATATAATTCAAAAATTTACTTTCAAGTGAAATTGAATAAATTTATACTTTAAATAATATTAAATTTAAAACTAAAACTAAAAATAGGATTAGATACCCTAGTATCTTTAGATAATTAAAGGTAGTAAATAAATTAAAACTACTTACAACGGCGGCTTTTACCTTTATTAGAGGAATCTGTTTTATAATCGAAAATACACGATAAATTTAACTTAATTTAATAATTTATATATCACCATCAAGAATTAATACAAATAATTATTCAAAATAAAAATAAAAAGTTAGGTCAAGGTTTAATCTACAAATAAGTCTAAAATGGATTACAATAAAAATATTTAAGGAATAAAACTAAAACTTTTTAAGAAAAAGGATTTATAAGTAATATATTAATATTATTATTATATGAATAAAGATCGTCAAGTGCACATATCGCCCGTCACCCTTATCTCAAGATAAGGTAAGTCGTAACACAGTTAATATTTTGGAAAAAGTATTAAGGAATAAAAAGCTTTTACAGCATTTCACTTACACTGAAAATAACTAAAAATAATAAATCCTTATTAAAATTTACTAAAAATAAATATTCAATTAATTTAAATAAACATTAAAATTTAACTGAAAAGATAAATTAATTATGTAAATAGTACTAAACAATTCTTTGTATCAGGATACATATTATTACACTTTAATATAATAATTATAAAAGAAATATCTATTATTTATTATAAACTAATATTATAATGATTAATAGATATAATTTTAACTAATTTAATAATAAATAATTATTATAATAGTATTGTATGTTTTTTTAGAAAACTAGATATTAAGAATCGAATGTTTAATAACTATTATAATTAAATTTTTATGAATACAATTGTTTGAAAATAATAGATATTCATAAAATTATTAATTATTAAGTGTAATAATTGGTCCTGATACAAAAGGCAAAATTGTTATTCTTTTTAATAATTAACTTATCTTTATCATTAAATTTTATGTTTATTTAAATTAATTGAATATTTGATATTTAGTAAATTTTAATAAGGATTTATTATTTTTAGTTATTTTCAGTGTAAGTGAAATGCTGTAAAAGCTTTTTATTCCTTAATACTTTTTCCAAAATATTAACTGTGTTACGACTTACCTTATCTTGAGATAAGGGTGACGGGCGATATGTGCACTTGACGATCTTTATTCATATAATAATAATATTAATATATTACTTATAAATCCTTTTTCTTAAAAAGTTTTAGTTTTATTCCTTAAATATTTTTATTGTAATCCATTTTAGACTTATTTGTAGATTAAACCTTGACCTAACTTTTATTTTTTATTTTGAATAATTATTTGTATTAATTCTTGATGGTGATATATAAATTATTAAATTAAGTTAAATTTATCGTGTATTTTCGATTATAAAACAGATTCCTCTAATAAAGGTAAAAGCCGCCGTTGTAAGTAGGTTTTAATTTATTTACTACCTTTAATTATCTAAAGATACTAGGGTATCTAATCCTATTTTTAGTTTTAGTTTTAAATTTAATATTATTTAAAGTATAAATTTATTCAATTTCACTTGAAAGTAAATTTTTGAATTATATTAATTGTTTAATATAAATATATATGAATTTATATAATGTATAACCGCAACTGCTGGCACGTTAGTTTGTTTATTTATAATATAATTATCTTTAATATTATAAATATTTATAAGTGTTATTAAGAGTAAATTATTTTTGGATCCTAATATTAATGTAACATATAGTTTACCTTATTTTTATACTACAGAATGATTTCATTTCTTTAAAAATCAAATTTTTATGTGTCTTTTTACACTACTTGTAGTAATTTTCTGTTTTTTGTAAAAATTTTGCAATTTTACCCCCCCCCGTACAGAAATTGTTGTTTTTTTTTAAAAGCAAGAGATTCGATTTTTAGGCCGCCATCAAAAATTTATACCCAAAGTTTTTGAAAGGTATCCGTTTTAATTTCCAACGCGTTGGAAATTAAAATGGCTATAAATCCGTAAGGATTTATATATATAAAAAATGCATGTTCTATAAAATTTTTCCCATAATTATCTTTTTTTTCCTAGAAAAATACTAAAACATTATTAATATAACAAATTATTATGATATATAATGATTGTAGTTCTAGGAGGTCCACAAAGACCTCCTAGAATTACAATCCTTTTATATTATAGATATGAGTTACAACAATTAGTATAAATATTTATTTCCTCCTATGCTCTATCATTTCATTTGAAGTAATTGTTATAGGAGCATATATACATATGTAATTTATACCATAAGTTTTTTTAAGGTATCCATTTATTATTTGATCCCATTATTTAATTAATTTTAAGTAAATTTTTAATGTTTCCTAATATGTTGGCAAACTAAAAATTATTACATTTTAAAAATTGTTAATGTATCCTATGGTAGTTTTGGAGGCCCCTGGCCCCCAAAAAGGGGCCTCCAATACTACCCATAGATGACTCTACTATGTCATTTGATTAAATCTTTGTCTTTTATATATAAGTAATAATTAATATTATTTATCATTTATTTGCTTTTGTTTATTTATTTAATATATAAAAATGAATTAATTAAATAATGTAGTTCTAGGAGGTCCACAAAGACCTCCGTAGAACTACTACATTTAAATGTTAGATATTTATTTACATAATTACGTAGTTATATTAAGTACCTTTTCCCTCCATGCTCTATCACTTCTTTTAGAAGTAATTGTTATAGGAGCATATATACATAAATGTTTTATAACATATATAAAATGTTTATTATTAATAATTAAAAATATACATATATATATATACATAAATGTTTTATGACTATATAAAATGTTTATTATTAATAATTAAAATATACATATATATATATATATACATAAATGTTTTATGACATATAATTTTTTTATAAATGTGTAACTTTTGATAAATAATGTAATTAGCTTTTTAGTCCTTTTTGTATTGTAAGAGAAATTTTAGAAGATATAAATTGATTTGGTTTATACTCTCTGGATTCAAATCATGTAGTTTTTGAGAAGTCGATCGACTTCCTTTTATTTCTTTGCTTAATTTAGGTTATTTAATTTGACATCGAGGTCATAATTTAATTTTTTTATAAGGTCTTTAGAAGTTTATTATGTTGTTATCTTATGGCAATTTGATCTTTTTAATTGAATTAGATCACTTGAATTAATATAATAGTTTTTATTTTCATGATATTATTATTAAATTATAAGATTAGGTTTTAAACTTAGGTCTTTCTAATTAGTTTAAGTAAAAACATAAATTTTGTAAATTTATAAAGAATTAATAAAAAATTAATAATGTATAAAAGTTAAAATATTTGTAATTTTCTGTTTTTTGTAAAAATTTTGCAATTTTACCCCCCCCCGTACAGAAATTGTTGTTTTTTTTTAAAAGCAAGAGATTCGATTTTTAGGCCGCCATCAAAAATTTATACCCAAAGTTTTTGAAAGGTATCCGTTTTAATTTCCAACGCGTTGGAAATTAAAATGGCTATAAATCCGTAAGGATTTATATATATAAAAAAATGCATGTTCTATAAAATTTTTCCCATAATTATCTTTTTTTTCCTAGAAAAATACTAAAACATTATTAATATAACAAATTATTATGATATATAATGATTGTAGTTCTAGGAGGTCCACAAAGACCTCCTAGAATTACAATCCTTTTATATTATAGATATGAGTTACAACAATTAGTATAAATATTTATTTCCTCCTATGCTCTATCATTTCATTTGAAGTAATTGTTATAGGAGCATATATACATATGTAATTTATACCATAAGTTTTTTTAAGGTATCCATTTATTATTTGATCCCATTATTTAATTAATTTTAAGTAAATTTTTAATGTTTCCTAATATGTTGGCAAACTAAAAATTATTACATTTTAAAAATTGTTAATGTATCCTATGGTAGTTTTGGAGGCCCCTGGCCCCAAAAAGGGGCCTCCAATACTACCCATAGATGACTCTACTATGTCATTTGATTAAATCTTTGTCTTTTATATATAAGTAATAATTAATATTATTTATCATTTATTTGCTTTTGTTTATTTATTTAATATATAAAAATGAATTAATTAAATAATGTAGTTCTAGGAGGTCCACAAAGACCTCCGTAGAACTACTACATTTAAATGTTAGATATTTATTTACATAATTACGTAGTTATATTAAGTACCTTTTCCCTCCATGCTCTATCACTTCTTTTAGAAGTAATTGTTATAGGAGCATATATACATAAATGTTTTATAACATATATAAAATGTTTATTATTAATAATTAAAATATACATATATACATATACATAAATGTTTTATGACTATATAAAATGTTTATTATTAATAATTAAAATATACATATATATATATATATATACATAAATGTTTTATGACATATAATTTTTTTATAAATGTGTAACTTTTGATAAATAATGTAATTAGCTTTTTAGTCCTTTTTGTATTGTAAGAGAAATTTTAGAAGATATAAATTGATTTGGTTTATACTCTCTGGATTCAAATCATGTAGTTTTTGAGAAGTCGATCGACTTCCTTTTATTTCTTTGCTTAATTTAGGTTATTTAATTTGACATCGAGGTCATAATTTAATTTTTTTATAAGGTCTTTAGAAGTTTATTATGTTGTTATCTTATGGCAATTTGATCTTTTTAATTGAATTAGATCACTTGAATTAATATAATAGTTTTTATTTTCATGATATTATTATTAAATTATAAGATTAGGTTTTAAACTTAGGTCTTTCTAATTAGTTTAAGTAAAAACATAAATTTTGTAAATTTATAAAGAATTAATAAAAAATTAATAATGTATAAAAGTTAAAATATTTGTAATTTTCTGTTTTTTGTAAAAATTTTGCAATTTTACCCCCCCCCGTACAGAAATTGTTGTTTTTTTTTAAAAGCAAGAGATTCGATTTTTAGGCCGCCATCAAAAATTTATACCCAAAGTTTTTGAAAGGTATCCGTTTTAATTTCCAACGCGTTGGAAATTAAAATGGCTATAAATCCGTAAGGATTTATATATATAAAAAATGCATGTTCTATAAAATTTTTCCCATAATTATCTTTTTTTTCCTAGAAAAATACTAAAACATTATTAATATAACAAATTATTATGATATATAATGATTGTAGTTCTAGGAGGTCCACAAAGACCTCCTAGAATTACAATCCTTTTATATTATAGATATGAGTTACAACAATTAGTATAAATATTTATTTCCTCCTATGCTCTATCATTTCATTTGAAGTAATTGTTATAGGAGCATATATACATATGTAATTTATACCATAAGTTTTTTTAAGGTATCCATTTATTATTTGATCCCATTATTTAATTAATTTTAAGTAAATTTTTAATGTTTCCTAATATGTTGGCAAACTAAAAATTATTACATTTTAAAAATTGTTAATGTATCCTATGGTAGTTTTGGAGGCCCCTGGCCCCCAAAAAGGGGCCTCCAATACTACCCATAGATGACTCTACTATGTCATTTGATTAAATCTTTGTCTTTTATATATAAGTAATAATTAATATTATTTATCATTTATTTGCTTTTGTTTATTTATTTAATATATAAAAATGAATTAATTAAATAATGTAGTTCTAGGAGGTCCACAAAGACCTCCGTAGAACTACTACATTTAAATGTTAGATATTTATTTACATAATTACGTAGTTATATTAAGTACCTTTTCCCTCCATGCTCTATCACTTCTTTTAGAAGTAATTGTTATAGGAGCATATATACATAAATGTTTTATAACATATATAAAATGTTTATTATTAATAATTAAAATATACATATATATATACATAAATGTTTTATGACTATATAAAATGTTTATTATTAATAATTAAAATATACATATATATATATATATATACATAAATGTTTTATGACATATAATTTTTTTATAAATGTGTAACTTTTGATAAATAATGTAATTAGCTTTTTAGTCCTTTTTGTATTGTAAGAGAAATTTTAGAAGATATAAATTGATTTGGTTTATACTCTCTGGATTCAAATCATGTAGTTTTTGAGAAGTCGATCGACTTCCTTTTATTTCTTTGCTTAATTTAGGTTATTTAATTTGACATCGAGGTCATAATTTAATTTTTTTATAAGGTCTTTAGAAGTTTATTATGTTGTTATCTTATGGCAATTTGATCTTTTTAATTGAATTAGATCACTTGAATTAATATAATAGTTTTTATTTTCATGATATTATTATTAAATTATAAGATTAGGTTTTAAACTTAGGTCTTTCTAATTAGTTATAGGAGTATATATAAATGTTTTTATATTGTTTGTAATGTCAGCTAGTTAAGCTAATGGGTTCATACCTCATATATGAAAAAATAATAGTCCCTTCTTTTTTGTTATTTTTTGTTTTGTATTTAATTAGATTTTTATTAGTAATAAATTGTAATGATTGATTTTTATTATGATTAGGTTTAGAAATTAATATAATTTCTTATATTATATTAGTTTATAAACGTTATGATTTGTATAATTTAGAATCTTGTTATAAATATTTTTTTATTCAAAGAATGAGTTCTGCTTTTTTTTTAAGATTATTGTTTTCTGGATTATTTAAAATAGATTTGTTAGTATTATTAATACTTAGATTAAAGGTAGGAGCTGGACCTT
>JAWZYV010004982.1:0-10483 GCA_038373885.1 Cheiracanthium punctorium
AGAGAAAATGTTTGTTCACATATATAGGTGCTACCAAACGTCGTAGCACATTTGCTTGCATTATTTTTTAAATGACAAAACTCAGTCGGTAGAGTTCTATAAAAGTCGAGAAGTTCTAAGTCACGGAATCTAGCCTTGCATAAGTCTGAAGTTTGCAAATCAATAAGTTCTAACTGAACATTTTCAGGAGCTTCCTCAACTGGAACAGAAAAGGGTCACCAAACAATTTAAATTAAACCTTTTGCATCTCAAAATCTGTGAATCGCTTTTCAAATGAATCAAGTAGCACTTTTATTTGTTCCGAATAATCCATTTGTTTGTCAGGAAATTTTTCCTTCAGTTTTTGGAGGTAAGGAAAGTTTATGAAATTTTGACACCGTATCTGATCTAAGAATAGCTGGAGCTTCAGTTTGAAAGCAGATACTGCACTGGCCAGTTGGTTAACAAATTGATTTTTTCCCATCAATTTTTGTTTAGGTCATTCAGATGAGCTGTCACATCAACTAAAAATGCTAAGTCACACTTAAAAGATAGTTCTTTTAACATTCTAGTTTGCTTGCCTTTTTCTTCCAGAAATGATATTATTTCATCAAACAAGTCGGCAAATCTTTTCAGTGCTTCTCCACGGCTTAACCACCGTATCTCAGAATAATACATCAGATCCCCATGTGTTACATCTATATGTTCTAACATCTCCTTAAATTGTCTCTGGTTTAAACCGTGTGAATGAATGAAATTAATAGTGTCACTCACTTGCTTCATTAAATGGTCAAAACCTAGTTCTTTTGCACTCAGCTGTTCCTGATGAATAATGCAATGTAACCCAATCAGATCTTTGCCTTGGTCACCTAAATGTTTCCTCAAGAGATTCACCACACCATTCTGATTCCCAGTCATAGCTGGAGCACCATCAGTAGTGATACTAATAAGTTTGTTAAGATCAAAATTATGTGCAGAACACAAATTCAAAATGCAAGATAAAATATCAGCTCCAGTTGTTCTCCCCTTCATTGAACTCACTCCAATAAGTTCTGCAGTTATTTCAAAATTTTCTGAAATTCCTCTAACAAACAAAAGCAGCTGAGCTGTTGAAGTTATGTCTGTTGACTCATCAGTTGCAAGTGAAAAATACTTAAATTTGGAGGCAGCAATATGTAGTTGTTCATTAACATCATCAGACAAATTTTCAATTCTTCTTTGAATTGTCATTCTGCTGAGACTCACTTTTTTAAATTTGTTGATGGCTTCAGGACACAGTTTCTCAGCAGCCAACAAAATACACTCCTTGGCAAAATCGCCATCAGTAAAAGGGCGACCACTTTTTGCGATTAAGGCAGCGATTCCCACACTAACTTCGACAAAATTATCCAATTGCAAAGTTGCCTTCGTGAACACATTTCTTTGAGCAACAAGAGAACGACGAAGAGATTTGATTTTGCGATCTCTGTCGTCTCCCTCGAGCTTTGAAAATGCTGAATGTTTCGTTTCGTAGTGCAGCTTAATGTTATATTCCTTACAAACACTAATTGTAAAATTACATATCAAGCACGTAATACCATTATCTTGCTCCACATAAAAATATTTTCAAGTCCCAAGATTCCGAAAATTTTCTATTGTCGTCCGCTATCTTTCTTTTCTTTCCGCTCATCTTAGCAAATAAGTAACTCAACAACAACAACAACAAAGGAAACTAATAACTAAATGCAGTCACTGCCCATTTCCGAAAGACAAAAGACCAACAGTGAATGGGAGGAGAGACCTACGAAGTATCATTCGGGGATGATTCTACTCTGCAAAGGGGTGAGATGGGTACCTTCCGAATGTCCAAAGGTGTCTTTATTTATGAAATTATTAGATTTTCATACATTGATGAAAATGATTGAATACAGATTTGCGCAGATTAAAAAAAAAAAATGTTGAAGTAAGTGCTAAATTTAAATATGCATTTAATACAATTATGTAAAATATAATTCAAGCAGTCCCTCAAATCTTCAAGAAAGATGGGATTTATTTGGGAGGAGGCGGATAAACGGTAAACTAACCTTCAGAATGGCTCTTAGTCATTTCATGCATTCCTCTTTTACTATCCGTGCTATGGTGCTGCATTAAATAAACACTTTCAGCTAAGACTTTCTTCTAGTTATATACCACACAAAAATATAACCCATTAATATTCACCACATTACTTCTACGGAGCGTTGCCAGGCATCCGGATAAAGCCGGACATAGTTAGGCTTTTTGATTGCGTGTCCGGCCAAACTTAACGTTGTCCGGCTTTTTACTTGTGACTTTGGCTGATTAGTAATAAAGTACCGTAATTTCCTGCCGATAATCCGCGGATTATCTGTTAAAAAACGTAAAAAAATTACGATGCAGATTATCCACCGCCGCATATTATCTGTGACATTTTTTTTTTCCTGGAGGAAAATTTTGGCCCTTGTAACTTAGTTTTTCTATCAGAAAATAAAAATTGGGACTATTTTTGCTACTAGATGGCGCTGGTTAACCAACTGCAACACAAGTATGCGCGTACACTAAAGACTTGAATCTTTTTTCCTTCACATGGTTCTCAACTTGTGATATCTCAATCTAGCTTTTTATTGGTCAAAAGTTGTACCACAGGGCTACAACTGTTCCCATTCGTCACCGGCCATAGCTCTACTCTGGTCGTTCTGTCGGTGGAATTTATTTTACATATTGCTATCCTAGTGAGCGCGCTTCATAAAATATTAGAAAATGTCAACTAAGAGGAAACGTGCCAGTTATACGGCCGAGTTTAAACTGATGGTTATTAGCAAAGCCGAGGAAATCGGCAATAGAGAAGCTGGAAGGCATTTCGAGATTGACGAATCAAATATTCGTCTTTGGCGGAAGAACAAAGACAAACTCCAAAATGCGAACCGGAAAAGGAGATCTTTTCGGCACGGAGTCTCCTCATGGCCTGTTTTGGAAGATGAATTGCATGAGTGGATTTTATCCGAAAGAGCTAAAGGAGCAGCCCTATCAACAGTTAAAATTCGTTTAAAAGCAAAAAAAAAATGGCTGAGGACATGAACATAAACTTTCAAGGTGGCCCCAAGTGGTGTTATCGTTTTATGAAGAGAAAGCATCTGTCCATCCGAAATCGCACCATGTTGGGCCAAAAATTACCAGAGACTGGGAAAAGAAATGTAGTGAGTTTTTGGAATTTACCAAAAAAAATTATTTCGGATAATAACTTTGCCAATAAAGATATTTATAACATGGATGAAGTTCCATTATGGTTTGACTGTCCTGCCGACCGAACCGTAGACTGTGTTGGCTCAAATAGCATTCCAATATCTACAACTGGAAATGAGAGAACTTCGTTCACTGTCGTCCTGGCATGCGCAGCAGATGGAACGAAATTGCAGCCCATGGTCATCTTTAAACGAAAAACGCTACCAAAAGAGAGCTTTCCACAAGGTGTCGAAGTCCGTGTCAACGAAAAAGGTTGGATGTCGGAGGAAATTATGCTATCATGGATTACTAGCGTGTACCGAAAAAGAAAAAACTCTTTTTTTAAGCCTCACGCTCTTTTAGTGATGGATTCCATGAAAGCCCATCTTTGCGACAAAGTTAAAAATACTTTGAAAAGTGCGGCTGCCAAAATTTCCATCATACCAGGAGGGCTCACTAAAAAATTGCAGCCACTAGATGTTGGCATAAATCGTTCCTTCAAAAGTAAAGTGAGACGTATGTGGGAGGAATGGATGTCTGACGGCATCCATTCCTATACAAAAGGCAGGAAAATGCGCCGCGCGACATACGCAGAGGTGTGTGAATGGGTCAAAACAGCATGGGATTCAGTGACTGAAATAACAATTAAAAACTCTTTCAGAAAATGTGGACTCCTCGCAGAAGAATTTGTGAGCAATTCAGAATCTGAGCCAGGAGATGATGATGTTTGTCGGCTTGATGAAAATGTTTTAAAATTGTTTGCCTCAGATTCCGATTCTTCGGAATTTAGTGGCTTTGAATAATTTATGCTTCAGGTTTTATTTAAGTAATAAATATATCTTTCATTTATTCTGCATTGAAAATAAATATTTTTTTTTTCTAATTAATATTTTCAAGTAATTGTCATTTATTTATTTGAAGCAATCAACAAGTTACTGCATTAAGGTAAGCCCTTTTTTTTCTTTCTTCCTTTTTTGAACCTTTTTTTCATTTAATTCATCGTAATCATAAGGATATCCAACTCTCGGGACTTCCATGAATGGTGGTGGTGTATAAAAAACAAACAGATGAAATGCTCTCAAAACAAATATAGGACGGATGTTTAATATTCCCCCTCAGCATTCCAATGATTCAACCGCGTTATCTCTGAATGGGAACTCAAGTGAGGAAGGGGGGGAGGGGGACGCTTCTTTGGGGCCTCGGCAGCTCGTTATGGGATTTTTTTTTTTTCTCCGGCCTGATTTCCACAGTAGTAGAATGAAAACATTTTTGTATTTGTAATTTTAGACTTTCAAACCAGAATAGTATGGGAAAGAAATATGCGCTGCGATGATTCAAAGCAGGGGTAGAGCTACAAAATTATACCTTTGTTTACACTAATTTTATTTTTTAAGTTTACGGTAAATTTTCTATTTATTTGTTTTTCAGTACAAATTTCGATTTTTAAATTTATTTCTCATCAATTTAGCACAAAATGTGTCGTATGCCGAAATCGACGTGCGTTAATAATACCGATGTAATTTTGAAAAATATTGATTGTCTGCTTTAGAATATCCGTGGATAATACGGCGCCGCAGATTATACGATGTAATTTTTTTTTTCTGAGCTAATAAAGCCGCTTGCAGATTATACGCCGATGCGGATTATAGGCAGGAAATTACGGTACTGAACTGATTTGGCATTCGATGTTATTTTTATTTCATTAGAAATACAGAGACAAAATCCTCAATATTGTAGGCTATCCAGCCTTTTTACCCAAATGTCAATCCAAACTGGCTTATCTGTCTGGCTATTTGGTTTGGCAATCTAGCAACCCTACTTCTAAGTCAAACTTCTTGAATAGAGATAAGAAAAAAAATTCTTCATTTCTGTACTTCAGAACCAGACTAACGTCACACTAGACTAATTTTTCAGGAGGGCACCAAAACGTTTCGTCCGGCTCAATCATAGCTGAGGAATTACGTTCTCACAACCCCCAGAAAATATAAATGGGATTTTTCAAAGGACTTAAGTTTTTGTGGCTTAATGTAAAACCAATTTCTACATACAATGATGTAATAACCTGAACATTGTAAAATATGGACTTACGTTTGTCTGGTTATGGGGTACAGATTTTACAACCGCACAGTTTTGCATTTCCGTTTTCGGTTTTGTTTCTTTCGCAGCGGGAGGAAGAAATGTGGTGAGGGGGGAGGGAAGTAGCGGAGAGTGTTTGTGTTTGTGTGTTTACGGCAATGCCATAGTGTCAATTCGCTCAGACGAGGAAAAAATAATAAGCAAGAGAAAAAGTCTTTTTTTTTAATAAGTACGATAACTGAATCAAAATTAAGCCAGTACGTAAAAGTTTGAAGAAGTCTCGGCAGGCCACAAGTTAACCCCTTGAGGGCCACATTTAGCCCGCGGGCAGCAGGTTGTGCACCTCTAATTTAAAGCGAGCAGCTCCACCTGCAGTGGACAAGGAGAAAAGCGAAAAGGGGAAAAAACAATATAGCCCCCCCCCTTGCCCTGAAGATCCGAAGAACTCCACACAGGTCAGTGGAGTGGAATATCCGGATGAGCAAATATTTTAAAAACCAGAAACATAGTGGACTATACTATAGAAGTGAAATAACTGATCGCTTACCTAACGAGATTACACAGGAAAGACTAAATGGAAAAAGATACGGTAAATACATATTTATATATATTATATTTTTATTTATTAAACAGATAAAATTTCCTGCTTTGATTAATTTTTTTTAAAATAAAAAATGTATATTTTATATTATAGTAATTTTTCAATGGCACAGCAAAACAAATGTATTTAAAGTATTAATACGAGTCTGCTCCATATGCATGACAATAGTTTATTATTAACTTAATTAAAAATAAAAATAATTTGATGAATATTTTAATTACATGAAGATAAATTATATTATGTGTAACTTTACAGTTTTAATTTTTTGAATAACTTTAAGATTTTTGAAAAGTAATTCTAAAGTAGCAGTTTCCAATTTTAAATTAAGAATTTTAAAATGACTGTAAAATAACGTTAATTGTCACTATCATTTGTGAGCTTGGATATGAAATAACGTTTAAAAGTCTAATATGTAAATCAATTAAATTAAATGGATTTTATCTGATAATACTTGATCAACAAATATCATTTGTCCTAAATGTATTCCAAAACATTCTCAATGGAATTCAAATGTTAATGCGTACTTGGAGCTTAATTACTTATTTTTCAATATTTATCTTTCTTCTGAAACGATTTTTTTTCCCTCTGTGATGAGTGTTTATAAAAAAAAATAATAATTCCTCACAAAGATTCTTAAAGAAATATTCATGTTAAATATTTCTATATAGTTTAATGTTTGATATATCTTTGATACCAGTAATCAATTTTATTTATTTGCGGCTTTGTGCGTGTTGGTGTGGAAGGATGGGGGATTAATATGCTTCATGATTTGGAATAATAACAATTGCTGTTATAAATTTTATGAGAAATTTTTCCTGTGGAAAAATATTTTCAAAAGTTTCGTACATGTCGGCACTGACGACAATTTGGAAAAAAGTAATATAAAAAAAAATACTGGATAAAATTAATAAAAATTAGGTTGTTTTGAGTGGTTACGGAAAAATCTATTTTGAGAAAAATTCATTTAGTAACATGGTTGTCTAGTTGAAACAGGTGTCACTGTCTTCTTTTTAAAATGCTTATTTAAAAAATTATCTAACTTTCAGATTTATGCTTATTCCCCTTGGGTGATTTAATTAACTTTTTATAATATTACTTTTTTTATTATGGGGTGTCCAACTTGTGATTTTCCACAGTCATGGTAATTTATCACTGTTAAATTTTTAATCTTTTACCTGTATTTATTTTTATGTGTACAACATTTTTACTCTTTCCTGTTTCAAGCCTCACCATGGCACAGTGGTTATATCACTGGAAATGGTAGACGGGCGAAGTGTGAAGGTCCCGAGTTCGGGTCCCATCGCGCGTCCGTCAACCTAACCGTTCGAAGTTTTCCATGGTTTTCTCAGAAACTTAGCGTAAATACGGGTTAGGACCCCTTAGAAAGACCCCCACGGAGGGCACCCCACCCTTTGACCTAGAGCCCACTCGGAGCTAATCGGTCGTACACACACACACACACACACACACACACACACACACACACACACACACACACACACACACACACACACACACACACACACACACACATACACACACACACACACACACACGCACACACGCACGCACGCACGCACGCACGCACGCAGGTTCTCCTATGGTGGAAAACGAGGACCATGTTTTTCTACCGGCCACCGAGGACCTCTTAAAAAATAGGAATTTTAAAAGAATGTAAGCATCATGGCATAACAATTAAGGAATATATCACATATAGGAACGAAAATTTAAAAAATATTGTTTATTTCTTTAGTATGTATTTTCGCAAGGTAACCGAGGACGTTGGATACACTCTTGTGTGTGTCGAGTGTAGATACACACAATCAATAGAGGACTCATGCAAGCGAGGACTTCATAAACACACAATCAACCGAGGACTTTACAAACACACAATCAACCGAGGACTTCATTTACACAATAAATCGAGGACTATACATAAATCAGTGCTGAGAACGGTGAAATTGAAAAAAAAGAGGAAATCCCGAGCAATGCTTTAAAAAGATGAAATAATGCTTTAAAAAATCACTATGTACATTTCTAAAATCAAAAAAAATATGATGTGTCCAACACATGACTTCCTTGCACGTCTATTAAATCAAAAATGTTTTTTACGCACTTCCTCTAAACTTATTTGTTTGAAAGATATAAAATATCAATAATAGTAAGATATAGCGATTTCTAGCCAAACATTTCGATATCGCCAAGCTGAGTTCAATTTGAAAGATTTCTTTCTGACATTTTATTTGGCGATATTTCACCAAAAGCCGACAAACTTGAGATAGTTTGCGAGATTTTGGGGATAGCCAAAGTAGTCATTGACCACAGACTTTCAATGAATTGAATGCATCCATACACCTTAATGTATTTCAAGTCATTTGGCTCACCCTGTAAATAAATTCCCAGTCGATTGCTGTCAAAAAAGATATTGAAAACCGTTAGATATTATAATATAGTTCTAAATACAAAAGTTCAAAATTCTACGGGTTAAAGTTTTAGAGTTATACAAAATACGAAATAATTTTTGGCGCCAAATTTGGCGATATTTCGGCGAAACTCGTCAATGTCGACGACATTTGGCGAGATATTAAGCATGGACCAACAATGACAGATTATCGCCAAATTTGGCGATACTTCGCCAAAACTCGCCAAGAACGATGGCAAATGGCGATACTTTGGGCATGGACCAAATGACTGACTATCTCCAAATTTAGCGACATTTCGGCAAAACTCGCCAAGGTCGAGGACAGACGGCGAGATTTTGGGCATGTACCAAACAATGACTGTCTACAATTGTATTATATTGAAGATGTCCATAGAAATTAAAGTACTGAAATTCTTTTCGGTGGTCCTGTAAAAAAACTCTCCAGTAGATTTTAACCAAAAATCGAGATGCACAACTAGATGTTACAACAATCTTATATATGAAATTTCATAATAGTTTTTGAGATTTGAGAGTTAAATATGCACACACGTACACAAAAAAGTCGCCAAGCTTGGCGACTTTTGGCATAGTACTTGAGGGAGGCATGTGACCGTGGTCGGACCATTACCTAACTTATGTGGTAGGACGGTATTGTGCTTGAAATGGATGAATCTCCTAAAATTGCCATTGACCGTAATGTATTGGAAATCTTTTGAGTGTTCCTGTAGCAGAACTGTAAACGATAAAGACACTTTTTTTAATGGAGAAATTCGTTTTCTAACTCTTTACAGCATATATCACTTCTGAGTCCTTTGAAATAGCCCAATACCTCTAAAAAACGCTTTGATGAATTTCGGCCCATAGAACGTAATGTATTTCGAATCTTTTAGGCGGTTCTGTAGATAAACTATCCAGTCGAATGGAACCGAAAGGGGAGGTGCACAACTAGATGTTACAACAATCCTAAATATAAAGTTTCAACATTCTACGCCTAATAGTTTTTGAGATATGCGAGTTTAATGAATTTCGGCCCATTGAGCGTAATGTATTTCGAATGTTTTGGGCGGTCCTGTAGATAAACTATCCAATCGAATGGAACCAAAAGGGGAGGTGCACAACTAGATGTTGCAACTATCCAAAATATGAAGTTTCGACATTCTACGCCTAATAGTTTTTGAGATATGCGAGTTTAATGATTTTCGGCCCATAGAGCGTTATGTATTTCGAATCTTTTGGGCGGTCCTGTGAATAAACTATTCATTCGATTGCGAGCAAAAGGGGAGGTGCACAACTAGATCATAGAACAATCCTAAATATCAAATCTCAACATTCTACGACCCATAGTTTTTGAGATATGCGAGTTACATACATACGTACGTACGTACAGACGGCATGGAAAAACTGACCACAATAAACTCGCCGCTAGTCAAAATGAGTTGCAAACGCGTTTATATGATCGTGCATGCTAGCCTACGATGAGATGCATCGAAAAAAATTTTTAAATTCAATTTAGAGGTAGTCAAAATCGGTTTTTTTGTCGAAATTTGGCCCCCAAAATTTTTCGGGATCACATTACTTCCTTATACTACGTACAAGGAAGTAAGACAAGCCTAAGACAAGCCAGAGGGGGGGGGGGAGATATCCCGATATCTCCCCCCCCCCCTCTGGCTTTCATAAAAAAATATAAATACAGAACACATAATCTTAATTATTCTAATAAATAATCGGGGGAAAATGTTTTGCTACACACACGAAGAATTACTGTGGTATAACATTTCAAAAGCAATTAAAAGAAAATGTATGAACATGTTATACTTATTTCTTATTTGCTTTCATAAACATACCTTTCAGGGTCAAAATATTGCTTCAAATTTCAATTTTTATGCATATCTGAACCTGCCGCAATAAATTTTTTCTTTTCTTTGCTTTCTGAGAGAAGGGGGGGGGGGTCATTTTTTATTCTCATGATATTAAAGCTTTAGATAAAGAAATGATATAAAAGTATATATCTTCAAGAGCAGTGGCGTAGCCAGAAATTTTTCATGGGGGGGAGGGGGTTGACTACTGCAACTCATATATATGTACACACGTGTGTGATAAGTGAGTGCAGAATATACATTTTTTATGACAAAAAATTCCGCATGGGGAGGGGTGTGATTCCCTAACCCCCCCTGGCTACGCCACTG
>JAWZYV010004983.1:0-11040 GCA_038373885.1 Cheiracanthium punctorium
TAAAAATCGGGGGCCCTGGGCACGTGCCCCGAATGCCCCGCCGTAAATCAGTCCCTGCGGATGATCTCGTTTCAGGGGACGTGCAGCAATACTGAAGGAAATAATTTTGGACTCTAGCAATAAACGTTAAAATTCAAATTCTTGTGCAGTTCCTGATCATCTTTGTTTACAGATATATCTGAGACATTTTATGATCAAAAGCTGAAACTTTGTACATCATCTTATTAGTGTAAGGAGCGAATACCATATACTGGGAAAATTATGTAGGGGAATTGTATACAAATTTTTAAAAATGTAACTTTTTGAGAATTAACGTTTGAAATTGTTCCTTCATGTAGTCTTTTTTCCTACCTACTTTGAACATTTTATTTTCAGTTTATTTTGCTATCTGATGCCTACTAGATAAAGGATTAAAGCGTGTTACCACCTTTTTGGTCTATCCTGTATATATTTATACGCTCCACATACAGAACACAATTCTAAAATCCACAATTCACTGTGAAAATTCTAAGTGCCATTTAATTTTTGTAGTTTCTATTTATGTAAAATTACAACTTGATAATTACTTTCGTATTAGTTTTATCATAAGATATGCAAGTGAATGAGTCGTAATTTATTGTTGTATTTAAGAACTTGAATTAAATATCTGGTTTTAGAGAAAGAATACAAGTATAATATATCACCTCTCTCACCGCTTTACATATGACAATCACGTGCTACAGGAACGAACTTAAGATTGAATCTGAAAATTAATTTATATAATATTTACTATCAAATTAAGGCCTCAAGGCAAATCATTTTGAATGATGTGTGTGTGTATCGCATCTCTGATTAGCATTGAAATTTTCCGCTAAATAATCTATATGCTCTTATTCGTTTAAGTATTTTTATTGCAATAGATGGGGAATATGTTTCACGTTTCAGTTCTGTAAGTAATTCCATTACATTCTTGATAAGTATGACTCATTTAGCAATTCATAAACAATGTTTAATTTGATTACTTAATCCACATTCAAGTGTCAAATTCCTTAGGAATTGTACTCAATATGTTTGCAGAACTCTTGAGGAAAATTGCAAATTCTTAAAATGTGCATACAAGTAAATTATTTATGCAACTGACAGAGATATAAAGTTTTGTATTTGTTGTCTAATCTGATGAATATTATGCACAAACTGTAATCTAATAGTAGCTTGTCACTGAAAAAATTTTTAATAAATGCAGTCTACTCTTTATAAGTAGATGTCGAAAGCAGCTTGAAGATAGTGGGGTTATCGAAAACCCAAATTATCTAGAATATTGTGCTAAAGCACACTAGAGATGAGTTCGGGCTCATTTTTTGAAGCCCGAGCCCGCCCGAGCCCGAAGACTTTTAATCCGAGCCCGCCCGAGCCCGAGCAATATTATTTAAGTCGGAGCCCGAGCCCGAAATTTCAGCTAAAGATAAATAAAATTCAATAAAATCCAAATAAGTAATTCTTTGATAGAATACAATAAATTTTGCAAATTAATTTGTGCAAATTAATGACAAATATAGTTGCAAATTCTTAATACACTTTCTAATTTTTTATATCTATGTTTATGAAATAATGTCGGATCTCATGACTAACTAAGCAATATAAGCCGCCGTTCTGAAATACCCAAAGAGCTTCACGCGCCTTCCAGGTACCCGTGCCGTTATTTTTACTTTCCGAACATGTACCATGTAAGGAAAGTATTGTAATCATGAAAAAATTCGACTTCGAGATTTTGGTGTTTTTACACGTTTTGAGGGCTTCTGAATCCATTTATGCTATTTTTACGAGATGTATGTATGTATGTGTGTATGTGTGTGTGTGTGTATGTGTGTTTGTGTGTATGTGAGTGAACACGATAGCTCCTGAACGGAGCATTCGATTGAGCTCAAATTGGATATATATGTCATAAATCACCGTCGCAAGACCGGTATTGATTTTGGTGTGTATAGGACTTATAGTTTTTCTACAGGGCTACGACAAAGATTTCTTTTATATTATGGCATAATGGCATATGGGGAGAAATTCTTGAAAGTGCGCAAGCGTTTAAACGGTGCATTCGATTGAGTTTCAATTTGGTAAATATATTTGAATGATTCATCGATTAAAATTTATTTAAATACTTGCTAATGATCTTAATCGTAAGTGTTCGGAAAGCCGAGTGGAGTCACTCCAGATTTTTTTTATAAGTCCTTTTATTTTCCATATGAATCACCTTTTTAAAAATCTGTTTCAAGGAATGTTCAATAAAATAGAAATTTTTTACGAGCCCGAGCCCGCCCGAGCCCGAACGCAATTGTGAATTACTGAGCCCGAGCCCGGTTCGGGCCCGGGCCCGGGCTCGGGCTTTCGGGCTCGGGCTGAGCCCGTCTCATCTCTAAAGCACACTGTGGAAAATATTTTTAATAAATTTCAAAGAGACTAGCTGAGATACCAAAACTACTTGTTAATATTTTTCCTTTTCCGTCTCGTGGAATTTATAGAACATGAAGTACGGTCCAGCTGTCTGGTAAGAGGGTAGTTAACTGAGCTAGTTACTACACTACCCTGTCAGTTGCGTACATAAGAGCGAAATGTTTATTTTTACTTCAGATTTTACAGCGGTGCACTCCACAAGAGGTATTTTGTCTTTCCCGCTTTCTTCAGGAATTCTTAAGTGACATGATTTTTTATTACAAAAATGATTGAAATATTTTACACATGCCCATCAGAGGCATTTATATGACTTTTTTCGAGTTATGGAAGAAATTTTCATGAATAGTTTAATCGTTTGAGCGAAATTTTTAATTATTCATATGAGACACATGTATTCTTTTCTCGAGTTATTTAGGATTTCAAGAAATGAAAATTTGACGAATATTGACGGAAGTAAATATGTTTATCCGGTTTTGAAAGTTCTTTAGTTTTTTTTTTTTTCATTTCCCGTTAAACTTTAAAAAGACAATCAATTGCTTTTAAAGATCTGATTATTTGGTGACTAAATTTCACATGTTTGAAATGGGAAATTTTGTATGGTTTTTAAGTTTTCTTTAAACGAATGGCTACACCGCATGATGATAATACATGTAATTAACAAATGATATGCAGTATTTTTACTATTATGCAATCCTTTGTAAGATTTTCCTAACATATGTTTTGCATCATACTGAGGCATTAGTCTTCTTTAGCCAAATTCAGATACAGCAATGAAAACCTAAAAAAATTATCAAGATTTCTTTATAGTATAGATTTATATTAAACATATTTTTATATACAGATAAAAAAGACATAAACACAATAGTTTTCTAACCATAACTCTAATGTAATCAGACTCCGTCAAATTATTTTCAATATTCCTTACACTGAAGTTAATATTTTTTCAACCCGACGCTCTGGGATAATCGAGACGTAAAATATCATGAATCTAAGGCGCCACAAGCGTATTCCTTCTTGCCATACTAAGTTCTAGAACAAAATTAAGGTTTATTTGTGGAAGCTTTCGCTTGGAAGTGGTCTTTACTTCGCAGGAAGAGTGATGTAATCTAACGACGTGGATTGCAACTGATGTCAATTTCCTTTTCTTTTTTTAAGACCTGCAGAACTTTTTCATTTAACAGAAGAAATCTTGAATTAAGTTAGTATCAGGTAGTTTCATATGATTTATTATGTGCTTGATAGTGAGGATTACCTAAATCAATCTTATTTTCGTATTTTGAGGTAGCATGTGAATGTTTTTCTATTATTGTTTACCACAGGGATATAACTTTTTTTTCTGATAAAAATTAAAGTAATAATATTATACATATCTAGATAAATAGCTAGTATGTTTTATCATTGTTTGTTAGGTTTAAAATAATAAGTTTCGTGTTTCAGGCAAATGTTTTCTTTCAGCATTCCATAATATTCCATCAAAGAAAATCCAGCTGTTGAAGCCGGCTATCTTAAATCTAAGAATTAAAAGAGCCTCTCATTTATATGCATATAAAGGCGTGCAGATGTGTGTTAAAATATATAAAATTTTTTCTTCAGTAATGCACTCTCTTGAAAATGAAAAGTTGAACTAAAGTCTAAATGCTTAGAACATTATATTTGTTGAATTGCATATGTACAGGGTATCTCCAAAATACTGGCCTACGCTTTTATACCAAAAATATTGATCATATGCAATGAATTACGAATTTACTTTAAAAAAAGGTTTTATTCCGCGTCCATCCTCCTTAAAAGACGATTTTCGAAATGTCATGAAATTGATTTTCGGGTGTTCGCGAATGTTGCATTTATAGCAAGAATTTTATAATTATTTTTTTTTTCTAAGAAATCACGTAAAATTTGTTAAAAGTAAGTTTTGGGTTTCAAACCCTCCATAGGTACGAATTTTGTAAAATGCCGTGTAATCTACTGCCTAAGTTGAAAGTCTCTCGTACATGATAAATTTCGTATTGTTAGTCCCAGTAATTTTGGCAGGGCGAAATGTTGATCTACTATAAACGGCATTACTTTCCGGTCCTCCTTATATTTCCAAAAATATTGAAAATTTTAATTCATTTCTTAGAATTATTTTATTTCATAGTCCTCTGAAATAATATTATTTTCATTTTTGGTTAAAAAAATTGTTTGACGAAATTGTTTTTGTGAAGAATTCCGGTTCGTTAAATTGCTCAAGTTAATAAATTTTATGATTTCTTTTCCGGTTTTTTTTTTTTTTTAAATACGAATTCATAGTAAAGCAGCATAAGTTTTCTAGTGTTTCACTGTGCTTTTGATACGCTAAGCTAATACTATTTAGTTTCTTTCTTGGGAGGAGTAAAATAATTTTTAATAGAAAATAAAAGTGAAACGATTTAAAGATGCTTATTTCAACTTTAATGTAAAAAAAAAAAATCGAACATTTAAGAATATTAATGAAATTTAAGAATATAAAACAACTTGAAAAGGAATGTTACATTCTTCTTCAGGGCTAGAATTTGTTTTCAATGAAACTGTAAGTTTCAACAACGTAAACCAATTAGTTTCGAAACTGAATAGCGATCTTTTCTTCGGAAAATTAAACTCCGGAGAAAATCAAGTAGTTTTGTTGAGATTTTCAAAATCAATGTAACAGAAGTGAATTTAATATATTAAAATCCACTGCATTAAAACAATAGAACTCTGGAAGTCATGGTTAAAGGGATTTTTATCTCAGCTAACCTCTAAATTTAAAATAGCGTCATCATAGAATGTTTGAAATCATGCAATGCTTTCGTTTTTAATCTAAAGTTTATGTTTCTTTGAAACTCACTGAACTTAACACATTTTGACGAATGAAAACGGTTAAAATGCTGTGTAATGTTGTATAAGATTGAAAATCAATAATTTGAATGCATATACCACCTCTTTCTTTCTTTTCCCTACTTCCATTTTCTAAACTGGATTAGTTACAGAAAATTCAATTTTCCCTCCATTTCGGTCATTTTAGAAAATTACATCAAATGAATGCCATTCATGTCTAGTTTTTTCTTTGTTTATTGAGTGATATGATTTTTCTATTTATTTAGAAAGTTATGTCTGAATAGAAAAAACATTTTCTCAGTACTTATAAAAGGGCTGATTAAATAACCACATCCTAAAATGTTGTTATTACTATTATTATTATTTACTGAATACATTAAATTTTATGTTTGTAGTTTTTATGACCCTGCATTGCAACTTTTAATAAAGAATTATCATATAACTTTAACTTTTTAAATAACAAATAATATAAATTATTTCCTTAGAAACCTTTGATTTTACAAATGCTATCGTTAACTTGTACGTAAATCTCCGGATAAATGATATCATTACTGTTCATCGTAAAATTGTCAAAACTAATTGTAATTAAATAACTTGAAAGAATTTAGCATACAGGGTGTTTTTCAAGCTCGACCGACAAATTCAGAACAAAGATAGAAAACATCAAGAGAAAGAAAACTTGTCTTAGATCATGGGGACACAATTCACGTTCAAAGAGCGAAAATGAAGAAAAACACAGGCCGATGTCGACGTAAAGCTACAGTGACAAAAGTAAAGTGATGATTACAGAAAGATTTGTTTAATTACTGCAAAAGTTTTTGAAAGTGGCGACCGTAGACGTCATTCACCACCCCAAAGCATCATGTATGATACCCCACCTTCTGTTTCACAACCGGAAACGCCTGCACTGGTCTGCCTATCGAATCCTTGTACCAGACTTGCCTCAAGAAGTAAAAACACTGCTAGAAGTACCTTCGTAAGAAGTACCTTCGTAAGAAGTACCACCGTTAGCAATACCTCTTCCAAGCATATTGATCATGGAATATGTAAAAAATGGTGGATTTAGTATAAAAAGAAACAATCAAGGTTTATTGCCTGTGTTTCACCATTTAAAGTATAGTTTAAAAAAATGCCTCAATACATTTTTAGTAGCTAGAAAACGTCTTTCATGAGGTTCGAGTTCGGAAACGTACTTGTTCGAATGCACTCCCGAGATCGAAAATGTGCCCCGGTCTTTCTTATGGTGTACATCCCAAGATTATTGTTCATAAAAATGCCATGAATAGTACTCTTGGTAAAGTAAATAAAAAACTTTGTAAAAAACACACATAAGAACTTCTTATGTGTTTTTACAAAGTTTTTTATTTACTTTATCGTTTAACACCACTAATTTGAGTGTTTTTTACAGTACTCTTGGTCTTTCAAAAATATTTCTAAATTTTCATAATGAGTCTAGAATCTTGCTCCAATCATTATAATTTTATGTAATTGAAAATAATATGTTTGCAATATATTTGCATATTTCCTTAAACATTGTTTAACAAATTTGAATGCTAAAGATATTTACATCGTTCATTGCTAAAATCGTAGGAAAAGAAGAAATAAAACTGCGAGTAAAATGCAAATCTATTGAAAAATGAAATATTTCAGACAGTAAACGTTTTACTACGCTAGTAATTTTTCAGAAATATTCAAGGAAGGCTTATTTTAGTCTGCATTTTAAAATTTAGAGGAAAAAAGGTATTAGCGCGAATATGCAAGGATGTATTTTACCCTTCACTTGAAAGTAATCCAAATCATGTGACGGAAAAGCCCTTATATATATTTATTTATCAATTCTTTCACAAATACTGAAATATTCTGAACTGAAAATGAAACTTTTACTTTCACAAATCAGAAACATATATTTTGTAAACCCGTGATTTATTTTCTTTTGCAAATTAAAAAATTTCAATATGTTTTGGCCATAGATTTCCATTGTAGAATATGTATCATTCAAAAGTGTATTCTTTATTCCATTTGTTTTGCAAAATAAATTTGAAAGGAAAATAAAACAGTACGGTGATGGAAAACTTTCAGCTTTCCTTCATTATTTTCCTTTCAGCTCTTGAATATATAAGCAAGTTGTCCATTTTATGCATATACTACAATAGTATTCAGGATGCTAAAATGTTTTTATTTCACATCAAAGCTAAAACTTCATTACTTTATATTAGTTTGTGCTATATTTTATCCGAAATACTTGATTGTTTTTAAAAGAAAATTTGCGAATTTTGAGCTCTTTAAATGATCTTTCAATCACGATAGAGACAATTGAAAAATTTAGAATGTCTCTTTAGAAGGTGGCACTTTTATGAAAGATTTTTTAAAGATAAATTATGGAAGATTTAGGAGAGGGGGAAACTTAAACCCTGGTGTATTTTGTAATACATTTTTTTTTCAATGAATGTGGCATGGAGCCTATAGCATTACTGTTAGAAAAATTGCACGGTAAAATTTAAATTTCTCAAGACACAGCATTAAAACTTTTGGGTATTTAACAACTTTAGTTTGCTTTCAATACTTTCTAAAAATCCTATAAAGCGCGAAGTTTTAAAAGTAGCTGTTAAAACCCCCCTTAGAAAGTCCTCCTACAAGGCACACCCAACTCTTGGCAGAATGCCTAAGTGTAGCGTTGCCGTAATCACACAAACATTAAACGTAGCTGACGTGATATGCCTGATAAAATAACAACTGCTACACTGCAAATTCCCAGCACACATTGGGAACACATTTATTGGAAAAAAGTGTTCCAGTTACCTAAAAGTGTTCTGAAATGCGTTCCAAATGTGATTCTTTATAAAGGAAGTGTTCCGAAAGTGTTCCGAAAGTGTTCTGAAAATGTTCTGAAAGTGTTATGCTTAGGATATTTGTTAATCTAAACTTAGGAACACATTTGAGAACAGATTGGGAACACCTTAAGAATAGATTGGGAACACATATTAGGAGCACATTTGAGTACAGATTGGGAACACTGGTGAAATCATTGCTTTCTTTGTTACAACGTTATGAGCGAGTAGCCTGAACGGTATAGCATTGGCCTCGAGATCGGGAGGTCCGGGGTTCGAATCCCGCTGCCGGTAAGTGAGAAAAAATAAAATCCAAGTCCACAAATTAATTCTAAAATTCAATAACAAATGACAGCATTAAATTATAGGAATTAACTAAAATTCAATAATTCATTAAAATCAGTTCCAAACTCTAAAAAATTCTAATTCCAAAACTAAAAAGTAGTTCTTAAACATAACACCAGATTGCAGCACTAAAAATGCAATAACAAATGGCAGCATTAAAATTAGTTAATTAATAATTAAATAAAATAACTAAAATGTCCCAATCGAAATACAGCAGACTCCAAATCCAGAAAAAATACAACTCAACCATCCAGGATGGAAACAACTTACCTCCACGCCTTACGCCAATTGCGGCCGCCCTCCTTGATGACGTCACTTCCGTCGCACCTGCTCTTACTTTTTAGAAAATGTTCTCAAATCTAATCCTAAAAGCATTCCTTAAAGTGTGCTAAAAAGGATGACAAAATAAGTGTCCTAAAAAGTATTCTGAAATGGGTTCCAAACAGTGTTCTCAAATGTGTTCCAAAAAGTGTTCTCAAAAAGGGGACAAAATAAGTGTTCCAAAAAGTACTCTGAAATGGGTTCCAAAAAGTGTTCTACAATGTGTTCTCAAAAAGGGGACAAATAAGTGTTCCGAAGTGTGTTCCAAAAAGTGCTCTGAAATGTGCTTTTAAAAGTGTTCTCAAAAAGGGGACAAAATAAGTGTTCCAAAAAGTGTTCTAAAATGTGTTCAAAGATTTGCAGTGTAATTACTTCAAATCGTAGTGAGTGAATATAACTAAAAGGTGTCATTTTTATTAACAGCTTAAGACTCATATTAGAACTGTCTGTTAAATAAGAAAGTGACATTATGAAAAAAATAACTTTTACAATGCATATGAAATAAATACACCACCTAAACCCCCATGTAAGTGCCTTTAAAGGGTCACTTCATAAAAATCGACAAAATTTAAGAAATTTTTGTGCCGCACAATTTTTGATTTTCACGAAATTTTGTAGGTCATATCTACCTACCTTCTGTATTCAATATCATTTTTTTATTTTTTTAAAAAACAATGTTCTTGAGATGTAGCCATTTGTATTGCTTCGCAGATGAGTAAAAATCCTAATTTAGGCTTTTCTAAAAGCTGAGCATTTTTATTTGAAATAGCAGGAAGATCAGATAGGGATTATTGGAAAGCTTAAAATGGACTTTTAAAATCCCATAAAAACGTAAATTTAGTTCAGCCTAAATATAGTTTTTTGTACATTACGTGGTCGTTCACAACTAATGTTTCTGTCATTTTAGACATTAAAAAAACAATGAAGGACTTTCAGTAACAAAACCCTTTTATTCCTATTTCACTATCATACCAATACTATGTGCAAAAAAAAAAAAAAAAAAAAAAAAAAAATAGGCTGTCCTCCATCCTAAAGAAAATTGCTTAAACTTTCAAAAAATTGAAAAATGTGCTCTTTTCCCCCCAAAACAGTTATGTGGAACAGGTGATAAATATCTAAAAATGGCATGGTACGAAACTCTTACGCGGTACTTAAAAAAAAAATGTCTTGTTTCTTTGTAATGAAAATTCTTTCTAATGAAAATATTATTCTTTGTAATAAAAATGTTTAATTATATTTAATTTAATCCTTTCTATGACCTAAGTTTAAAAATTCTCTTCGGATTGAAAATTTTTATTTGTGAAGAAAAAAGAAGCGTCAACTAGAAATTCATCTGCATATTTTTTTGCTGGTCAAAAAGTCTCACTATCCATTGGGAGACAAATTATGCGCTGTTTTCAAAACCCTCCGATAGAAAAAAATATTACAACAATATTTAGTACAAATTTACAAGAATGTTATAAACACGCGCGCATACATATAAGATGCGTAGGTTCAAAAATATTGTTACGAATTTTCGGGGCAACCCGCTGCTCTGGTGCTTAAAATGGTTTAAAATTCGTATTCTACGCTTCAAATAGGTAAATTTTGCTTTTTGTTGCATCAAAATCGGCCAATTAGAACCGGAGATACGGAGGTTTCGGTTACCCATTCAAATATATGGGATTTCTAGAAAACTCGAGAAATATTGGTCCTAGGGCTTAGATCTCTTCACATTTGGGGACTTATTTTTGGCGCCAAATTTGTCGATATCTCGCCAAAAGTCGCCAAGCTTGGCGACATTTTGGTCATCTGGCGCGATTTTCCCTATGGGGCCTGTAAAGCTGCTTTTGCTGCATCAAAAACACCTGATAACCTAACATTTATCTTGTATGACGGAATCAATATTCTCGCTTTATCTAGAATCTTCGTGAAATAGGCTTTTCAGGGGCTTCTTGTATCTCCTGCGTGGGCTAGAAATAGAAGTGCCTTTAAAGCCCCAGTTCAGTGCGAGTTGAACGCTCAATGTGTGACGAGCTCAGTGAGAGTACGCTTGCTTTGTGAATTGATAGTGCTATAGAAGCTGTGTTTTAGCTTGCTTTATGTTTTCTTTAAAGTACTGAGTGTAAATTCTGCATTGCTGTGTCTTAAGGGATAGTGTACGATATCCCTTGAATATTTCCACTGAATTTTTGCCTGTGAAAGTGACTTATTTTTCTGTGAGAAATACAGCATTTGTGAGAGCTTCTGATCTAAGCGGATTGTTAAAAGCACGTTACTGCTAGATTGTGCTTGTGAATTGTGTACA
>JAWZYV010004984.1:0-11361 GCA_038373885.1 Cheiracanthium punctorium
CTTAAGGAGCAGAGTGTGCATTGTATGTTACATACATACACACGCATACGAGCGCGCGCGCACACACACACACACACATATATATTATACATAAATCAATGAAAATCATAAAATATATATCTGTATATTTTATTTAAAAAAAATTATATATAAAAAAAGTGTGTGCGTGTAATCTTTACGCGCGATTGAAGTAAAACTTCTCTGACGTTTACGACACATATCACCACTGAAATGATTAAACTTTAACTTAAAATAAATATCATATTATATTTTAATTATATTTATTATTCATGTACTTTACAAAGATTATATAAAGTATATTCATATTATTCATTGGAAATAGGTACTTGAATGTCATCATAATTTCTTATGTATGAAATCAGTGGCGGCTCGTGACCTGTTTCAGTGGTGGGGCCCCAAAAAAATAGTGCCAGTTCAAATCGGGAAAATACATATACATATAGAGCTGTGGCGGATCGTTACCCATTTCAGTGGAGGGGGATTTTTTTCTTTTAAGCTCGAAAAGGTAAAACATGTGAATCACTTTTGTAAACAGTGTGAATACATAAAAACTTTCAAATAACAAGTTATGAAAGGCGTATTGATTTCTCCTTTAAGTTTTCATTTAAAGACAGCAGATTTATTTTGCAACAAAAAACCTTTTCCTCCATTTTTCTTTCTCAAATAGGTACAATATCAAAATTTAATTTTTTTAATACAATATCAAAAAAGTATGACTTTCTTGAATACAATATTAATTTTCACAATTGCATGTGTATACATTGAAAAACGAATTGGTCCATAATGTTTCACCTCCAAATAGCAAACAATAAAAACGAAAAAATAGTATTTTTTGCTTCACGTACTGAAAGCCATGGCGCTTTACTGTACCATTCTAGTTGAAATGATCATGTCCTTTTGCCATCTTTTTGTCTAAAGACAAAATTTTTTGGTTGATAGGGTCCCAAGCGTTTTATTTCAAGCTTTTCTGCTATGTTTAATCTGCTGAAAGGAACTTGTAATAAACTGTCAACAGAATTCATAGCCGTTAAATATATTTATAATTTGACAAAATATTTTAATCTACGACCATTTCTCACTCAATTAATACTTTCACTACATTTGAAACCTAAAAAAATAGTAAAATAAAGTCTGTTTTAAATGAGATAAATAAAAATTTCTTAATCTTTAAGATATCAGCAATAAGAACAAAAATCAAAATCAGCCCCGTTTTTCCGACCAAAAGAACAAAACTCGCCAAATACAGCTGTTTCCATGGAAACACTTTTATTTCTCCTATCGGGCCAATGCTGAGGGGCTAAATTAACGGTGCTAAATTAACTGTGCTTTCGCATTCTTTTTTGTGATAACCAGCCAAATATGGTCATCTTTTGAGAAATGATCAATGGTACTAACACTACTCTGCTGTGCTTGGCGCAAATACACTCATGTGCATAAATTAAGGATAATGAAGTTCAGGCAAAGAAAGAGAAAGAAGCAAAACAAATTTGACTTATTTGTAAAGTCTATTTATTAAACAAAAACTAAAGAGCAAAAAAGATGCTATATGTTTGACATAATTAATAAAAATTGCAAGTTTTACTCCCTTGACCAAATTTCAAAAAAGAACCTATTTACAAAAAACAGTATAACATGGTTAGTAGGATGGTTAATACGGAGTATGTCTCCCGGACGATGCAATACAGGCCTGACAACGCCTAGGCATGCTGAGTATCAAATGATCAATCTGATCTTGGGGAATATTACACCACTCATCAAGCAATGCACTCCGAAGTTCCGGTAGACAGGTGGAAGGGGGTTGACGGGCTGCAATTCGTCGGCCAAGCATATCCCACACATGCTCTATTGGATTCAAGTCCGGTGAGTATGCTGGCCAATGCATACGGGTGATATCCTCCGATTGAAGGCATTCGTCTACAATGTTTGCACGGTGAGGACGGACGTTGTCATCCATAAACACAAATTCAGCACCCATGGCGCCCCGAAACAAACGTACATGTTGTTCCAGAATGACATCCCGATAGATGTGGCCTGTCATCGTTACACTCTGAACATGCAGGTCAGTTCTGGAACCAAGAATAATTCCTCCCCAAAAGGGGGCATCCTGCACCACCGTAACGGTGTCTTTCAATGGTGTTCTCTTGGTGGTAACGGGTACCTGGCGCTCTCCAGATGAATGTCCGGCGAGAATCAGACTCCAAACTAAACCTGGACTCGTCGGAAAACATCACACAAGACCACTGTTGCGGTGTCCACAATGCATGCTCTCTACTCCAGGTTAATCGTATTGGCGACAGTGAGTTGCGGTAAGTGGAACACATCTGACAGGCCTACGAGCATATAGACCAATGTGCCCTAAGCGTCTGTACACGGTCTGCCTTGAAACTGTCGTACCGGTAGCTGAAGAGAGCTGACGAGACAGGTCTGATCCTGTACTCCGTCTGTTTCTTTTGGCAGTAACTGCCAAATAGCGGTCCTCATTCGGCGTTGTAACTCGGGGGCGACCTGTGCTGTAACGTCTACTCACATTACCATCATCTTGGAATCGTTGCCAAAGCCTGGAGATGACACTCTGGGCGATTCCAAGTTCCTCGGATACTTCCAGCTGGGTACGTCCACATTCCAGTCGTCCGATAATTCTGCCACGTAAAACATCATCCAAATGCCTCCTTTGTGCCATAACTATGAGGTTTTTGCACTGAAAGGCTTTCACAGCGCTTGTGAACAATTTTACTTCTTTGCCACCATTCCTTATATACCCCTCTCTTACACTCTCGTCATTGTGACGTACCATCCACGCCATCTGGTGGTTTCCTGTAATTTGCATATTCTTCTTCAAGATGTGTGTGATCATTCCACAGGTGAAATTTTTATTTTAGAGACCAATTTCTGTGTGATTCTGAATTATCCTTAATTTATGGACATGAGTGTATATTAGGGCTTCATTTCTCCGGCCCCATAGTGCTTCAATGGGGAAAACATTGGAGATGCCGCGGCGCGGCCGTATGATTTGAATGATGGCTCGCTTTACATAATTGGATTAAGGGACAAAGCTGGTGTAAAAAATGCTCCGTTAAATATTCCTTTTATCCATCTTAAATCAAAATAGAATAAAATACATGCAGTTGGACCAATATCAGGTGGGGCCTGGCCCCTCTGGCCCCTAATGACGAGCCGCCACTGTATGAAATTATAGATTTGTAGTAACTATAATGTGAAACGTAAATTTTACTCTCTAAATTTTCTAAATTTCTTGACAATACAGCATCTATCGTTGTACCGGAACACGTTGCTGATTGAAGTCGAGAAGTATTCATAGTTAGATTAAATTTTTCATTTAAAAAATCAACTGACGGCTGAGATTCTTGAGAGCGAAAATTAACATTAAAATCTCCAGTAAGAATCATCGGTAATTCATGATAATTATTTAGAATCCAGGAAGTGTCCATGTTGTAGTATTATTCTTTAACTGTTTTCTTAAAACGTTTTCCCGTAGGGTTTGAATCGAGAGAATGTCTATGTTGTGGTATTTTTCTTTAACTGTGTTCGTAAACTGGTGTTTTCTTCTGTCGGTTGGCATCGAATGCACGTAGGGCCTATTATTGCGTTTTTCTCTGGCAGTGTTCTTAAACCTTTGTTTTCCTCTGCTGGTTTTACTCGAAGTATTATTCTGTTTAAAAATTTAAATTGGGCTCATTATTATAAATAACTCAAAAACACATCAGCAATATTAAAAGATTACATACTACTTAAGTACAGACAAACAATATTTATGTATCATGGCAACCAATCATGTCAAGTTTTAACTCATAATTCCATTAAATATTGTAATAATGCAATTGAAAACATGTGAGTAAAGCAACGGAGCTTGGGCCACGGAATGCACCATTGTGCCACTTTCTGTATTCGGTGCGTAGGCCTTGTTTATCGGAGGTGACGGGTTGGATCGCCGCCTGTAACAGCAGTGAGAGACAGTCAGCAGGATCGCTGCCTGTTCAGTGAAAGTCTTTACACAGTGGCTCTGACAAGAGCCGGTCCACTTATCCACTGAACAGCCTTCAGACAAGATCTTGCTTCAAAACAGGTAGGGAGTAATGTCGACGCGCTGGGAGCACAGTCGACGTTCGCAGGAACAAACGCCCGATAGCTGTTCCGCAAATGAAGAAATCAAGGGGGGAAAAGATACGTCACTTCCTTTACTGAGCGTTACTTCCGTCAGAAAAAAATCTGAGTTACTCACTAGTTGCGCCTAAAGAAGTTTTACTTAAAAAAAAAACAATATAGAATTGTTGATTACTGGTACTTTTTCTTTTTGAAGTATTTTTTATTTCTTATTTTTTACTCTACTGTACCATATATAAGTCTTACTAAGTGCAATTTTACTTATACTGCATAGAATACTATCAGCACTAATAACAATTAATACTTGTGTAATATTATTATTATAATTATTATGATAATTAATATTAATTACAATATTTTTCCCCTTAATTCTTTTTTACCCTCTTTCCTTAGTACTTCTTAGCTATTAAAGCTTGTACTACGTTGCTCATAGGTTGGCTATACTCGAGTATTTTTTTTTTAAATATTTAATATTTACTTATTTATCTTTTTCCCTTCCAATTTCTGATTTTCTTGATGAATTAACATGGTTTTGGCAGCATTTTGCCTGTTTTTCTTTCTCCTACTTTTTACTCCTTGGCTCTAGCTGTTTCTATTTTGTCGATTAATTTTCTCGGTTGGCATCGATTTCTAGTCTTGTCTGTTCTTCCACCTTCATGTTAGGTTAGCATCCTTGCCTGTTTCTTAACTTATAGCTATGGTCGTACCCTCAGGTTACGTAAAGCGACTCCTTTTGTGAGTAATCTGCAGAAACCTAGCTATTTTT
Organism: Cheiracanthium punctorium; assembly: GCA_038373885.1. NCBI lineage: Eukaryota > Metazoa > Arthropoda > Arachnida > Araneae > Cheiracanthiidae > Cheiracanthium > Cheiracanthium punctorium. The sequence continues at coordinate 4,910 of JAWZYV010004984.1, forward strand.
GTTTTTTCTTGAAACTGAAATGTGAATACGGTGGTACTTGATAATGGAGTACTCCATTTCAATTTTCCACTCCATCTGCACTTTATTGCTTGGGTTCGTCAAGTTAGGCTTAAGCCCACGTGATCTCACCTGGCTTGTTTTCCCACTTCTTTTTAGCTTTGATAGCTCTGTTTTTAAAAATGTTTATAGCCTCTGGATTATCAATTATTATTTCATGGTTACGTATTATATTTGTTATTATGTGCTATCACTTAATGTTTTACTTGGGATTTCATATTACGTAAGTCAAGCTATATTATATTATATATATATATATATATTTCAATTATAATTTGAAAAGACATTGATCCTTGATTATGCTCTTTAAAATGTTTTTTGCATATTAATGGAATGCCTGTTATTATTTTGTATGAAATAAAAGCAAAAGACAGATACTTATGTGACGAAATTTTTATTTTCAAATGGCAAAAAATCGAAAGCTGAGTACATACAACTTATTCAAATGTCTAGCCTTATGTTTTCAATTAAGTCTACAATTCATAAAAAAAATAAAAAATACTTACATTTGTTTGAGCAAAAATACTTACATTTGTTGTACGAAAGATTGTAGAGTGAGACTTGCTCTTGAAGGTGTAGATCAGGGGTGGCCAACCTTTTGCATTCCACGCATGCACCATTTTTTTTTTTTTTTTTTTTTTTTCCACCGACCGATTCAGAAGCGCCATACAACTCAAGCACCTTTTGCTTACGCTGACAGGTAGAGTTCTGCAATATGAATACAGGTATGCTTTAGTTAGGAGAGGCGAAGTAATAATGTGTGGACATGAGAATGAAATTGTTGTTCTGGAGAAGATTATTTTAGAATTAATTTTTCAGATATTTGCTAGGGAATCAGAAGTCGTTCGATTTTTGATGACAATGTATTTTGCAGTGCACAAATGCAGCATATTAAATTATAAGAAATAAAACATTTCCGGGCGTGAAATTATTTCAAAAGTACTCTCAAAACTGTAAGTAGGTACAAGGATGCAATGCGCTACTTGAAATCACCCAATAGCCACGATTTGGCCACCCCTTGTGTAGAAGATTGCAGAAAGTATTCAGCTTAATTTTGTGTTAAACAAGATACGAAAGATGAAGAAATAGGTTTAACATTCCTACTGACAGGCCTACTGCTACAACTTGTTGCTGGATCTGATTCCTTGTCTGTTGACATACTTGTATCTTGTTCACTTATTTTCTTCGGAGTAGCTATGACAGTTTGTAGAGGTTTAAAAATATTACAACCACCAAGAACTATCTTCATATCAATTGGACACTTGAAACGCTTTTTTATGCGGTTTATCATTTTACTAACATTAGAATGTTTGTACTCTTTGGAACAGTATTTACATTCTACTCCTTTATTTTTCTGTTAAAAAAAATCCAAGCTAGATCCCTTTTTGTCATCAATATTAAAAAACCATTCTAACTTAAAATAGAGAAAAAACTATCTCTTCAGAACAAATAAAAAAAAAGAGAGATGCTTATCTTAGTTCTCTAAATATGATCAGCTAACTTAGTAGTCAATTTCAGTCAACTATTGTCCGAAATTGAAATCTTGCCAATCTGCTTTTACAGTGAAAACTGCTTCAGTTAAATTACACAAAAAATGATGATCTAGTATTACAATTTATATCTCTTTCCATCCTTCTTGGGAATTACAGTTTTTTCTTGTATCATTCCTCTATTTGAATCCAGTGCAGAAGATTAAAAGTAGACCCCTATTTTATAGTTATATTTTTAATTTTTGACAAATTTACGATATTAAAATACACTTACGATTTTTGAAAGTTAGAGCTGACTTTTTACGGTCAAATCTACCTTAAAGATCTTCATGTGTTTCTAAAACAGAACACAGATCATTAACTCTGAAAATTAGTAAATGAAAATGTAACATGACATTTCTCTTATTTAAAATAGATGTGTTACATAAACAGTATACAGGGTGATCAGAATAGGAATATACATTTGAAAATTTTCACGGAATAATGTAGATAGAGAAGCAAAAATTGACTCATATGCTTGAAATGACATTGGTTTTTTATTGCAACCACAAAAAAAATAAAAATTTAAGAAAATGGCCGACAGATGGCGCTTCATATGGTAAGAAAAGTAATAATCAACTTAACATCGTCTTTGGTTTATCATAATTTGTTCTTCAGGACAAATGCTCAACATGTCGACCGTCATTCTTCACGAATAGCTGTAATCGAGGCACAATGTTGTACAGCATAGCTGTAGTGTAGCTATAGTGAGACACTGGCGTCGGATGTTGTCTTGAAGTCGGTCGATCGCGGTAGACTTGAGACTTCAGGTAACCCTAGATCAGTATTTCTCAGCCTTTTTTGGATGATGGCACACTGACAGTATCTAGAATTATTTGCGGCATACCTGGACATAAAAATTACAAAAGTTGTACGATACAAAAAACTGATATAATATAAAAGTTTCGCGCTTCTTAGTGTATAGCTGAGTGAAAGTGAACAAGACAGCGCATGATAAATGAAAAATATCATACCGTAGATACGACACCAGGCAATTTTAATAATTTTTCAGAAATCCTCGCGGTACATTAGTCTATCTCGCACGGCACAACAGTGTGCCGTGGAAATCTTGGGAATTGGGAGGAAAAGCATAACGAAAGGGGCGGTTCAGCACGCGATCATCATCAAACGACGAGCGCAAGAGATCTTTCACACGTCTATAGCAATATAGGGTGGGACATTATCCTGCATAAACATGTACGTTCCAGCAGGTGTTTATCAGCCAGGCTAGGGATAATGTGATTCTGTAACATATCAGAGTATCTTTCACTCGTCACGCTAACATTTACAAAACGAGAATCACGCATTTCCTCGAAGAAAAAGGGCCCGATAATATTAAATGTGGTAAATCCACACCACAGCGTGACTTTCACGTCGCGCAATGAAGTTTGCACGACAGTTCTAGGATTTTCGGTAGCCCACATTCTGCAGTTGTGTGAATTGGCAGACCCTCGGAGTGTGAAATGGGCTTCGTCGGTCCACAACCCGTTAGACAATGAATCGTCATCTTCCGCCATCTTTAGAAGCGCCCACACCGCAAATGCTCTCCTCTTCACAAAATCGCCGGGTAAACGTCCGTTTCCACCTGTGTCTTTACTGCCTCAAATGTCGTAACGCTAAAGTAGAATTCCGTTTCCACTAGCTTTGTTGTTTCCTGTAGAATCGCACGTTTCCTCCAATGGCTTTTAGCGATTACGCGCATGCGCGTTTAAACTTTTATCTGTTTCCCGTTTTTCTTTTAATAGTATCCCCATTTGTTATTTTTAAATACAATAGAATTTCTTAAATTTTGACTTCCAATTTTCGGAATTTCAATTATCAAGACGAAATTAGACCTTAAAATAACAATAAATCGGCATTCAATCGAAAACGTTTTAAAGATTTTATTAAAAATGTTTAAAATAATAACATCTTTCTACTGAGTAATTTCTCAGTAAATGTATTTTATTTTTAATACATTTTTCTATTAAAAAAAGTAAGTCTTTTTTTTTAACTTCACCTGATTATAACGATTTTTTTTAAATAATTAATACTGCAGGATTTTGATAATCTGGAAATTTCTCTTATCCAGAATACGTAAAGTCCGGTCGATTTTGAATTTGAAAAATTCCACTGTATTTATTTAAGGTACTTTTTTAGTTAGCACATATTATACTTATTTTAGGATGATTTAAAAAAAGATTAAAAAAAAAACCTGCGTGTCAATGATTCCCATGAATTAGAGGCTTTAAAATACAAGTTAATGATCTGTTTTGAATGATTTAAAAAACAGCCACATTATCAATAAATGTACGTACTGCATGCTGTCTTTCACCAAGTAAGTAACTAGAAATAGAATATTGATATCTGCTTTTTGTGTGTTTAGTAAATTTAAAAAATACATTATATTATTAATTTAATTTCAGTTAGCTCTAGCATACACTGAAAGCATATAACTTTTTCTAAAAAGGTTGCTGTATTGTATTGTGTTATGGTAAACCTACACGAGGGGTATTTCGTAATTGCCTATAGGAGGGGGGGTGCCTTGTGCTTATGACTTTCTTAGTGCTTCTGAAGTGTATTTACGTTACATCGGTAGAAAACAGTCCACTTCTCCAGATTTTTCGATAATCAGCCATCCGGTAGACCAGAACCCTGGACATTTACATTTCAATCATCTACCATGTTCAGTACCTCATCAACTCGTCACGGGTAGGGACAACATCTCGTTTTAGATGCAATCTCCGGCCTTTAAATGTCTAACACAGAAGATAGTGCATGCATAAATTTAGATTAATTAGTAACATTTTTATTTGAAAAGTATTTAACAAAATTTTAAATCTGGTATTTAAAAGAATACACAATAAAAATGAGAAAACCTAAGATCTGGAAAAAATATTGGTCTTAAAATTAAAATTCAATAATTACAATTAATTTTATTTATACATGAAGAGTAAAAGAATAATTATTAAGACTAGTTAGTATGTAAAACTGCTATTTTTCCCCTTTGAATACTAAATAATTATTATTAATAATTAATTCTGTGAGCTTTCTGAAGAGAAAAAAAAATATTTTCATAGAAATATTAATTATATATTGAATTTTCCAAATAGAGTTAATAATATTATTGGGAAAATAAAGAATTTTAATTAGAAATAGATATCGAAATACTTAAAGAAAAATTTTGGAAGGAACTTTACGAAAAATAGCTAATATAATTATTTTTTAATTCAAAGTCTTAATTCTTTTTAATTATTAATTATAGCAAAATAAATTACCGAAAAAATAAATAAGGTATGTAATAATCTGTTATTATTTTTTAAACTGAAATAAAAGAAAAACGATAGCAAAACAAAACCCATCGTCGCACCATAGCGACTACGGTGATCAAACCGAAGACGTCAGGACAGAAATATATATATATATATTAAGAGCATACTTATCCTTTGAAAGTTTGTAACTCTCAGACCGCACTCTCACTTTCGCGACCGTCATATTGGAATGCTTGTGCGGGGGTACCAGCCAATGGGCTTACGACATTCTTACGACGGTAGAGACAGAGAATGAAAAGTTTTTGTTCCAATAAAAATCGACCGTAAAGGCAGAAACAACGGCCTCGGATAGAGTTTTTAGCGCCCGTAATCGAAATAAGGAAAATAAAGACCTAGTGGAAACGCGGTCTTTATTTTTTGCGTCCGTCTTTTAATGATATTTCTATTTCTTTATGCTTTTGGTTCTCAGCTGAGATGTCGTGTAAATCTGTGACAAGATATGTACAACTTAACTTATAACGTAAACCTGTTGTAGCTAGCTTGACTAGTACGTTCCGCATTTGATTTCTGTCCTGACGTCTTCGGTTCAATTCCTTCTGATGCGACGATGGGTTTTGTTGTACTGTCGTTCTTCTTTTATTTCAGTTTAAAAAATAATAAAAGATTATTACATACTTTATTTATTTTTTCGGTGATTTTTTTGCTATAATTAATAGTTAAAAAGAGTTAAGACTGAGTTAAAAAATAATTAATATAACTATTTTTCGTAAAGTTCCTAACTTTTTCTTAAGTATTTCATGTCATATTCTGACAGTGGTGGATCCAGAATTTTTTTTTTTTTTTGGGGGGGGAGGGGATAAATTTTTTAGAAAGCTTATTTTACCCAATTAAAATGTACTATAAATCAAAATTTTAGTCTAAACCTATGTATTAAGCTTTTGGGAGGGGCTAAGTAATAAAATATAATCATTTTATCTATTTAAAGTGTATAATAAAGCAGAATGTTACCCTTGAGCAATCTCTTTTGGTGGGGTTGAAGCCCCCTAGCCCCTCCCCTGGATCCGCTACTGTATTCTGATGATTTCTAGTATTTTGATATATACCCATGCAGCTACTAAAAACAAATAGAGCCCAGTCGTCGGTATAATAACCAGTCTTCCTGCAGCAACGCGAACACAGAAGAGAAGGAGAGGATGTTAACTGTGTCAGTCTAACAATTACGTCTGCGATTTTATTTTTAAAAAAGTGGAGTCGTGTTTCAACAACTCAACTCTGAACTCTAGAACTTCTTTCTGTTTTCTTAAGATAGTGGATTCAACAGAAAGAAATTCTAAAGTTCAGAGCTGAGTTGTTGAAATACGACTCCAATTTAAAAAAAAATAAAATCATAGACATAGTCGTTAGACTAAGTGACACAGTTAACAGAGGCATGAAGTCTACCATACTGTTCGGCAATTTTTTTAAGCGAATTTTCTCGGGTCATCGATGCTGGACAACTTGCTGGCTACTAATTATAGATTTACGACAAAAACAAAATAAATGACACCAACTTAATCTAAATAAAAGCTATGATCCAACAACGTTGAAATCAAAATCCATTAAAATAATTTTTCAC
>JAWZYV010004985.1:0-10480 GCA_038373885.1 Cheiracanthium punctorium
ATGGAAGGATAATGATTTATTATCAGAGAGAAAATACGAAAATGTAAATGTACTCCTGGTTTTAGATATATTTATATAAATAGAATACTGCTTTTGTATGTTCTGTAGAACTTCTCGAGAGCGACCACATTCCGTCCCGCGAAAAATCGGTCGAGAAAAGAAATGGTCTCTCAAAGAAATATAAGCATTTGATAGCCAAAAATGCTAAAAAATATTGTTTGTGTTGATATCTATAAACATGCATTCTAATGCACATTGAAATGTACAGTGAAAGTTTAAAAATAAAGTTTGGAATGTGATCTGTAATGTAGTGCTTTGCTTAAGAACTGCATGTATATGCAATGTGCAGTAATATGTGACAAAGGAAGGAAGATGGCTTTGCGAAGGATGGCAAACTGTTTGGGGTCAGAAAAATTGAAAAATGTGTGAAATCACTAAAGGACAGTCTCAAATTGAGTTTGATGAAATTGGCTAACAAGTTTGATCGAAAACCGAAACCCTGTTGACATCCTTCTGATCAAATTTGTTCATTAATGATTGAAAAATAATGAAATTCATATCAGATTCTCAAATGCTCACATCGATGTTGTTTTCCTACATCTTTCTCAGCGATGATTCGATTTTTTTTTTTTTTAATGTGACATCGGTGTTATGATACTTGATTTATATCGGTGCTTTCTGACGTATCGATACATCACGTAGCGCCACTACTAAAGAAGACAACAGATGCTCATTATCGACAAGCATATTCGAAAAAAAAATTCTCGAAATTGCTTTTTAATTTTTCATTAAAAAATTATACTTACTTAAAAACGCATTACGTATCGGTTGTACTTGAAAACTGTAAAAGTTAAGTTTTCTAAATAGCCTGATAACAGATTTTCCATTTGCGTGGTATAAAAATGTTCGATCGAGAATTTTTTATGCTATAGCAAAGCATAATTCAGTACCACCTCTTGATTATATAGTATTACTTTATTCAGCATTGCTAAGTTTCCTTGTGATCCGTCCATATGCTTCATTAAATCAGCATTTATTAAAACTAGTTTATATGAATAAATTAGGAAAGAAATAAAAGAAAAAGAATACCAAGCAAATTAATTCCGCGTTTTTGCAATTTCACACTTTTCTAGATATCCGCCTCAGTTAAGAGTACGAGTTAATTAAATCTGTGCATACATATAATTAGAATAAAGATATATAAATATACTATGTTAACTAAAAACATTTTAAGTATTTTAAATGCATTGCGTGAACTTTAATTTTTAGTACAGCTCAAATTATTTTCCTTTTTTTCTCCAAGAAGAGTTTCACTTTTACATTTATTAAAAAAAAAACCTTAATGAAACAAACTTTTTTTTCTACAATTTTTATGTTTAATTAAAATGTTCTTTTCAACGGAGATTGACTTTAGTTTTTCAGGTTGTTTGTTCTAGTTAGAAACGGATAAATATTCATATAAATAAGCAGCACATCAGTTAAGTTCTTTTCTCTTGTGGATTTTTATATTACACCTTGGAAATATTAAAATGTTGTTTGCTCAAGCATCAAAAACGTGTTTTAACCCTGCTGTTCTGTTCGGGTCTATTTGACCCGAAGCGTTTTTAATTTGCTTATAAAAAAAGACAAAGAAGAAATATTCGCTAGTCCTTTTCTGACTTTGTTAGTGAGGGTAAGATATTCATCACCTGAAAAGGGTTTCCTTTTATTTATATATTATCTATACATATTTTTTAGAAAGTGATTGTATCAACCTTTCAAGTATATTAGGAAAGTTGGAGTGTTTAGGCTGATTCATTTTTACCAACTATGCGAAAAATTCCAGAGCTGGGGGTAATTCCGTACCACCTCTTGATTATATAGTATTACTCAGCTCTGGAATTTTTCGCATAGTTGGTAAAAATTAATCAGCCTAAACACTCCAACTTGCCTAATATTATCTATACATTTTTTGAAATTGTATCAATGTATCGTTCGGGTCTATATGACCCGTTTCAATTTTCTATGTTGAACATGGGAAATACGTTACTTATAGGCTAAATAATAAGAAAATGACATTTTATGACACATTCAAACGGGTTTGTCGTTGTTCATTCAAGGTTATAATTATGAGAAGGAGCATAGAAGAGGCGCATCACGTGACAAAATGTATCCAATAGTTCGCTAGAGCGGGTTGAAAGAACATGTCTTCTATTATGAGAACACTAACCGAATTCACATTCTGAGATCACTTCAATGACTGTTGAATTTGTACTAATGCGAAAAAAATAATGGCAGATGGAGAGCGTAGATATCTGAGCGATGCAGAAATAGCAGAACTTATGAAATTATCGGATAGCGAAAAAGAAGAGGTATCTGACGAAGAAAATCATACAAGGGAGGAAAGTGAAACATCCGATGACGATGACAATATTGTGACGAATTGTGTTCTTCACACGCAGTATATTAAATCTAAAGATCAAAATATAAGCTAGACACTGAATACGCCTCAAAATTCTGGTCACCTGGATTCAGCTAATGCTATAAAAGTAACTCCAGGTGTAACAAGGTATTCAACATCAAGAATAACAGATTCGTAAAGTGCTTTTGAAACTGTGTTCAATTTTGCAATTCAAAATGAAGTCATCAAAATGACAAATATTGAAAATGAAATGATGTATATGAAGTATATAAAGGACAATGAAAAATGTTGACAGCACAACTTTCGAAGCTTACATTGGATTGCTTTTATTATCTGGGGTGTACAAATCATGCAAAGAATCTACGGAAAGTTTGTGGGATCAGGAAACTGGACGAAGTATATTTCCTTCAACCATGTCACTTAAACAGTTTTATACCATTTCCGGAGTCATTCGTTTTGAAAATAAATCAATCAATTTAACTGAAATATTTTTTTCTATTTTGGCTTTTGGAAAAATAGCTAAAGAAAATTACAACATATATTTTAAATACACAAATATATACCCCCAGGTTCCCAATCCATTATAAAAGTTACACCAAACACTTACAAAACACAAAAACGTTTCTTTATTAATAACTTCAAATTTAAACAATAATCAGTTGTTATTTAGGAGACGACAAACTTTTCTATAGTGGTTGACTCTTAAAATATTCGATTCAAATATTATGCAGGCTCTCATTGGATTCAAGAAACCAATAAGAAATGAAAAAAGAAGTAACGCGTCTGTCGTGGTCTAACGATGTTAATTGCTTAAGGTATTTTAAATTATTAAATTGGACTGTTGCGGTTAGGAAGCCAGGTTCGATACACTTAGTTGCAATAAAAAAGACATTGAATACTTAAACTATTTTATTTAAAAGATACTATTGAAACATAAACTTATTACAACGGATGATGTTGGTGGTGGCTCAGCGAATTAAAAAAAATGCCCTCTATGGACAGTGAAATTAAGATCGAATAAATTAAAAATTATGCCAGCAGAGAATTGCACATTGGAGAAAACAAGAACTTGGCTGAGATAAATAACGCCAATACCAGAGTAACCCTAAAACTTAATCCAATAAAATTAAAATGACGGAATAGCGAGCAAATAATTTTAAAGATGTCGCAGGGCAACAAAAAATAATAACGCCAACAGGATGCGAAGAGGGGAAGCAAATAATGTTCGTTGCGATTGCAAACGGACGTAATTTAATCTATTTTTAGCACAACGGCTCCACAGGTCTGATGTAGAGAAATAAACAATTAAGAATAATGCATACAGGGAAAAGCGAATATACAGATTTAAAAGCCGAAATGGCAGAAAAAATGAGAACAGAAAAGATTTAGAATTCTTGATTTTGGATAGATTACATTAAAGAAAGCCAAATTAAATGATTATTAAATTAGATATGTGATCTCCATCACACGTGGTTAACTTCGTGTATTGGCGTTATGACCGCGAATATATATTGAAAAATCCACTTGGAGAGGAGCGAAATAAAAAATATTCTACGGGATTCGGACCGGCAATGCTTTGTGGACATTTGACCAATGGTTGTTTCGATTTCAACCGACCCCCGTTTGAATCTGTATGGGGTGAGTTACCACAGGTTCAGTAACTTTTTCAACACAGTTAACGATTACTTGGACTGACCAGTCGACATTTCCAAGTGCTATTTACTGAACGGACGGTTAAACAGCCAGTTGAAGTTAATGGTGAATATGAGTATTAGAAAGTGTTTTAAAATCCATGTGTTCGGCAAAACCTCAACTTAGTCCATAATTGACAGTGGGGTGCGAGATAGCATATGTAATTCCAAACCATAGAAGTTAATCGTGTGACGCAGATGCTTTACGTCATCGTATTCCTTTGAAGCGCAGCCATTCTGGATGTACTATCCAATGCTGGGAAAGTCTAGTCGTTGCCGTTGCCATCGCTCGATTTAACTATCAGCAAAATGGCGATCGATCAAATCGCCCATTGGGTGGCACAGAGTTGGAGAACTTTTTTTCTGCAGCACGCGGCTCTTTTACACAGTTGTGTCAATACAGCTCTTTACAATACAAACATACTCTGTGGCACGCAATGGGCAATTTGATCGACGGCCATGTTGCTGGTGGTTAAATCGAGCCATGGCAACGGCTTCACTTTTCCATTGTTGGGAGCTATGTAACCATATTTGTTTCAGACTACAATTTAAAGAGCTGAAAACACGTGGCTTTAATGCACGGCAACCGTACATTAAAGGCTTATATTTGCTATGCAGAAGCATGTGCATGTATATGAATCATATAACACACTGTTTCATTACCGATGTTTATTATTTGAAGGTTGTTTATTTTTTGGCGAAGTATGATATAACTCATTTTTATAACTCTACTTTCCTATGTTATGTGATGTGCAAGGCTACATCATATAACCTAAAGTACCTATATGCAAGTACGCATTCAGTACTTTTATGTATTTAATTTTTCGCCCACTCAGAGTTAAAAGGTTCAACCAAACAAATACTCTTATCTGCAAACAGAACAATGTTTTACCACTTTTGGCACTTAAGAAATATTTGAAATGCATTTACTTAGATGCTACGCACTTGTTTACATTTGTGATCAAAATGTGTAAGTGTATTGGCATTTCATACAAACACATTAAAGAATAGATTTTGTTTTCAATAGAAAAGAAAGAGAATAGCAATGTTACTAGTATTTACCATACAAGTGACTCATCTCAGACTTAATAAACTTTATCGAAAAAAAATAGTTCGATAAAAACAGTATTGTCTATTCATAGCACGGCTTTCAGTTTATAAAAATAGGAATTGATTCATGTCCTGAGGACTTTTCATTTTCATTCAATTTTAAAATAAAATGCCGATCGTCTTTAGTTATTCTTTTCTTCTGTTCGTTTCAGAATTTTGCATCCACGTTTGATTGTGTAAGAGGATTTTATTTTATCGAGAAAATCAATTCTAAAAAAATAGTGCGTTTTCAATGACGTTTTTTTGTTTTTTTACTGATGCATTAAAATATTATGTACAGCTGCGGAAAAAAAAAGTACCACTTGTACATTTTTCGGCCGTCGTTCATCGCACAGCAAAGTTACAGATACCAATCGTTTACGATTGACGCACACTTTAATTTGCTATGCATAAAAATTGCATAAGGGGCCATCTACATATTAAAATTCGCACCAACTTTTTTTTCTCAATAGCAACCCCTATATTTCACTTCATATTTCAAAAATTTAGCTCATTTTAACCCCGGACACCAATTTTCAATAAATTTGGACAGAAAATGAGTGAGTTATGAGCACCCAAAATCCCCCTCCCCCTATGTTAAAGTATTTTTTCATACTTCAATTCATATCTCATATAATATTGGTAGTAAGAAGCTGATTTTTATTCGTAGTATTAGAACTAAACGCCCCAAACATAATTTAATGTTATTATGATTTTTAATAAATTATTAATGTGAATTATGAATTATTAAATTAATACTCAAAAAAATTATGAATAGCGACCTAGCCAAATTTTGATGGAAATAGATGCAGAAATTAATATCACATGGCTGTGCAAAATTTCGAATTTTTACGTTCAGTAGTTTAATTTATAAAATAAAATGTGTTATTTTCATGAGTTAAGGGACCATATATAAATTTATTAAGTGAACCTTTTTTGAAAATTGCATAAAATAAATGTAAATTAGATTTATTTTGTGCAAAAACACAGTAAAAGATACCAGTATTAAAAATATCAAATTTTGAAGCAAATAAATTAGAGGTTTTTACAGTTTGTTGGGGATTCTATAAAGTGTGTATTGTTGCGTCCGCTACCATATTCCCCCAAATAAAATATTTTCCAGCTATAGAATTAGATGCAGTAGATGTATGTCTTCTAATACAACGTCCTATTTCTGAAAAACTAACATCCTCAACTTTCCAGGCATGAATGTGACCTTTTTTAATATCGGAAACATTAGGTCTTTAGAATTCCCCATACTTTATCAAACATTCAAAATCACGTTTTTCTGTAAAAATATTTCCATATAACTATTAATTAAAATACCGCCAAAAGTCTTAAGGATATTGAACATTGCAGGCAATAGTATTAAATGAAGAAAGTGAAATAACAAACACATTGATAATATTGGGTCGGCAAAAAGAATCATTGCGTTTTTTACATAAAATTCAAACAAATAAATTTTCAATCATGAACCCATTCTTTAAGTTCGACCATAGCTGAGTCGAGCAATATTCATGCTTGTAGTCAGAAGAGCAGGGAGCAGCCTCTAACTCCTGCCAACAATTCAGATGTCTAAGAGAAACATCAAGGGAAACACTGAATAACAATTTCAAAATTACAAAGATTTTCAAAATCCTTAGCAGTCATTTTGCATTTTTCCCTTAAATCATGTGTACGAACCAAGGAAGTTATAAACTCACGGGTCATTTGGACCACAGACTAAATATTCTATTCTACTTTTGATATTCTCAGTACAAAAAACTTTAAGAGAGATGGGAACAATATTTTCCTTGAAAATAAGATTAATTTCTTTTAATTCTCGCGAGCGAAATAAATGAAAGGCGAAAAGTTCGGAACCTACAAATAGCGTTTTTCAATTTGCAGAAAGTCCCTTAAAAACGCGCAAAAATGAATTCGCAATATCTTCGGAAATTATCGTAGAAAATCGGTGAAAATTTATATTTAGGGTAATTTGAAGGTTTCCTTTCGTTTAATAAAGTCAAAATATGGGGTTGCCATTGAGAAAAACGATGTTGATGCAGAATTAAATATGAAGACGGCCCCTGATGTAAATTAAATTAATAGTAAATTAAAGTACGCGCTATTTGCAAACGAATGGTATATATAACTTTGCTATACGACGAGCGATGGCGAAATAAAGAGCAAGTGAGACTTTTTTTTTCCCGCAGCTGTACATATTATATCATATAAAGATATATTTTATTGCATCATATATACATATATATATATATTAGGTATTATGTAGATTAATATTAGACGTAACTAACTGCGACTATATGTGACAGTAGTACATAGGATGAATCTGAAAAAGGGTACAAAAACTTTAGGAGAGATAGGACATATAATAAATATTCAGAATCACAAATCATGGTTGGAAATACCATTTTCATTTAGCTGTTGATAGTCACATTGGGAAAATATTGGAGTGCTCGTTTAATTTCTTAAACGAATTTCATAAATAATAGGTTCGTTTCTCGGAATTTCTCCAATGAAATGAAATAGAATTTTTAAACTATCAATTTTACAGTCCAGCGCTTTCTGTTGAAGATCCATTAGTTTTTGATGAAGCCTTAACCGCCTTAACATTCAACACTTCTTCCAATGTGTGTGTATTAGAGAGATGAATGATGATGAAAATTTTACCCGCCATCAGCCATCTCTCTAACGGCCATATTCACCAAATACTTTACATACGATTAAATCCAAACACGAGTGTAAACTTCATCGGTAAGATTACCATTTTTCATCTGACCCATGAATTTGACATGTGTGCCGTTTGCATTTATTAGCGAGTAAAGTATTTAGTGAGTTTGACTGTAAAAATAGAAACCCTTTTGTGCCAGGTATTACTTCTGTGGAGACCCTCTTGAAATTTCAAAGAGGAACCGGTAGATAAAGCGAATGCAGCGTCAAAGGGCCCTTAGCCAAGAAGTCGACTTGCGCATTGTCATGAATTCAGCAATGTCTAGGAGTACATTGGAGGACGATATTATGCAGTATTAAGAAATGTGTCTATACACTCTTTGGTGCAACATTTCACCTAAACATAGTGCTGAAAAATTGGCTCCATAAAGTAGTGAAACCTTGTTCCAACATTTGGTGCTCAGGTTTAACTATACTTTGGTTATAAGCACCAAATGTTGGAACAAGGTTTCACCGTCTTATGGAGCCAACTTTTTAGTACCATGTCTTGTATGAAATGTTGCAGAAAATTTTTAAGAGTGTACGCTGTTTACATCCACACTTGAATTTTTATAGATATAGATAATAATGAATAATATCCTGTATTGCAAACTGAGTGTTAATGAAGAGGAAAATGTTTTGGTAAGGGATTTCACTAATATCTCCCAGTGCATATCTGGCCCAGTGCATAACTGTGCAAAAATCTTCTCAGTGCCAGGGCACTGAGAAGATTTTTTAAATTAAAAAAATCAGTTTATGCACCATTTTCTGCCAAACCGGAAGAATCTATGGCAGACCCATCAGCACACTCATGCAACCAGACCAAATTTGGTTACCTCTCCTAAAGACTAATTGGGATTTATAAATTAAGAACATTTCTACATTTTCTCGAGCTTTACTCAAATGAATTATTTTTATAGGTCACAAAGAAATGTAGCGGCAACGAAGGCATCGCAGTCGTTAATTTATCTTAAATTCTTGCCTCTATAAATGATAAAAATTGCTTCAGCAGTTGTTAAGTGTTCTTTCAGGTGCTAAGGTTTCGCCTATCAAACCATTAAAATATTAGACTATTTAAGTAAAACTTTGCTGAAGGTAGGAAAGAAAAAAATGTAGGAAAACTTCGATGCCTGGTGCAATGTTCAAGTACTGTTTTCAAAACTTATTTGTAGTGCAAATATAACATGACAAATGTAACAAATTGACAGATATGCAAGTTCCGCATACATAGAATCAAGTCTTGTATTTGGCTTTTCCATTGTGTATCATTACGTTACAATCAGTACTGAACTAGAAAGTTATAAGAGAAAAATGAAAAAACAATCTAAAAAGTAGATAAAAATGTAAATTAATTCAACAGCAGAACGCCAGGTTTACTATTTGTAAAGAGAAATACACCATTTCGCAAATTTCACTGCTTTATCTTTTCAGAATTGTAATTCGAGTAAATATTCAAGATTAATAAAATTTGTTATTTTTTTTGTTGTTTTTGTTGTTAGCTCTGAAGTCTTCGACAAATTTCTTGGAAGGGAAAATCTTATATTTAAAAGTAACTGAATAGTTAATGCATTTCTTTAAAAAGTTCTAAGAAATCTGGTCCCATTTCCATCTAAATGAAAGATAAATATTGTTTACGTATGATTATTTTCAAATGTGATCAATTTTCAAGTAATGCATTATATTTAATTTAATATAATACTGGAAGTAAAAATAAAATTATTGTTGAATATTGCCTTTACAAACTTTTGAGAATTATTTTTGTTTGCCATTGAAACAGGCAGTCATCTGTGTATTATCACTTCTATAATAAAAATATAAAACGAGAAAGTGTAAGATATGAACACGTTCGTATTTCCGAGAACACGTTTTCAAGAGAAACAATACATTAAAATAATTTTTTTCACCTAAAATTGAGGATAACTTTTCCATTAAAAAATAATCAAATACGAAAGCTTTGTAAATTTCATTCTATAGAGGAAAGGTTGGTGGAATGAAAGCTTTGTTGTGTTCGGCTTAGCAGTGATGCGCATTAAATATTTGTATTGTTAGCTATGGCAATTTAATTACTAACTTTTATATTAGTTGTTTTATTTTCAGTTTCTTGTCATTAACTGCAAGTTGTCGTCTCTTAATGCGTGAAACCATCAAAATTAAACATTGTGAAAGAGTCAAAATCGCATTTTCGAGGACGCGGTAATTTGAATTTCTAAGCGGTTTTTGTTATTTATCTAATAATTTACTTCTTAGTAATAATTCGTTTAATTCAATTAATTATACATTTATTTACATTAGAAATGAATATAAAAATGTTTATAACTGACAAATAATTTATTTTCTGAGAAAAGGTGTATAAAATGAAACATAATAAGTTTACTGTCAAAAATCGCAAACTATCGTGTTATTGTCCATTCTAGTCCAACACTCTGTCTAAATCACACTTGAACACACAGCCAGGCTTTGAAAAAACACATACTTGGTTTGGGGGAAAAAATATTACCGCAGAAAAAGCATATTGAATCAGGCTTGTATGGAGTTAATTTACCAGTTTCATCAGGGTTTCAAAGATCTAGAAACAGCTTTTAGAATTTCATAT